>CM047430.1:60693048-61293048 GCA_026168455.1 Theocolax elegans
ATGCAAAAGTTTATTGTCAAATACGTCATATTTATATAAACAATTTGTATGTTAAAGTAGAAACCTGTATATTGTAACTTTTGTAACATCTTGTTGGCGTCGCGGTTTATCTTGCAATAGACGTTTTTTAAGGTATGATCTCCAGTTCCTTACTGAAGAATCCAAACTGAAGATTGAGGACGAAACGCTTTAAATTTTTGTTTAATTGAAAAAAGGTCATTCCCTGGGAAATTTCACCAACCATAGTGGACAAAGAATACATAGGTTCTGCTTTATTCTAAAATAAAACTTTAGTTCGGAAAGACCGATAAATATATATTAATAGAATGTAACCTCTTTTTAAAAACAAATAAGTTTTTTAATGTTTATACGATTTAATTTAGATAAATTATACTACATAATACGAAAAACTTAACAATAGGAGAGAATACTGCAATTTAGAAACATTAATAGATAAAAAAGAAGCAAGTATAAACAAAAACGGATAGAAAGAAAAAAAAGTTTGTTCTAAAAAAATTTTTAAGAAGATGCAACACCTGTAAGAAAATCAGGTTATGTTTGCTTCGAAATAAAAATTTGTTTTTTGATAAAAATGTGGCGTATTTAAAAAAAAAAACTTATTAATCATCTTTTAAGAAAGGTATACCGATCTAGAAGGTACCCCGAATTTAAAAAAAATATTCAAAATTTCCCCTATGCTGTCTGTGTATTTGGCTCGCTTTCATCGTCTATATTGTGATGCACCGCTCAACCTTCTATTCCCAATAGAGGTATATAAAGTGAGTCATATCTCGTATTCATAAAGGTCATCTGCAGAATCTTTCGTACACTTCGCCACTCTCCTAACTTCTCCTCTTAGTGAAGTTGAGTTCATAAGAGAGAGAGAGAGAGGGAGAGAGAGAGAGTGACAGAGAAAGGGAAAGAAAGAGAGAGGGAGATACAACTATAAACATGGCGCAGATGAAGGAGAGTTGACGCAAGCGTCCACAGCATCCAGAATAAAAACAAAAAGAGGCACGCGCAGTACTCGTCATCTCTGATTACCTACTGTGATTAGCTACGAGGACCAGTCACAAAATTTTTTGAAGGTATCATAATCATTGCGGCCGATAAACCGACAATGTCATCCCGCGACGTGGATAATCTGATGACAACGTCGAATAGCGAGGAAGGCTTCGATTACCTTTTCAAGATTGTACTCGTGGGTGATTGTGGAACAGGTAAAACCTGCATCGTACAAAAGTTCCGCACAGGTAACTTTATACAGAGGCATGGATTTACCATTGGTGTGGACTTTTCAATGAAAACTGTTCTGGTCGATGGGAAACGCGTCAAGGTATTCATTTATTTTATTTTAATATTTTTAACAAATTATTTTACATTTTAAGCTGTGTAGGAGTTTATTCTTTTGAGGTTAGATTTCTTTCCTCCTTTCTATCATGTTTACATTAAGTCAAATTTTATCTAAAATTGTGTTTTGATATCTTACCTTTGTTTTACCTAATGTAGAAAATTAGTATTGTTTATTACTAGTGTTAAGATTTTATTTTTTAATTAATTTTTTGTTTATTTAGTTACAAATTTGGGATACAGCTGGGCAAGAAAGATTTCGTACTATAACACAGAGTTATTATAGATCAGCTAATGGAGTAATATTAGGTATGAAAATATTTTTAATTACTTTAACACTTATTTAAAACAATGCAAATTTTATCTATTTACATTTTGCAGTGTATGATATCACAAAACGTTCAACTTTTCTAAGTTTACAAAGGTGGATAGATGAAATTCGAAGGTATACATCTTCGCATGTACTTTTAATTTTAGTTGGCAAGTATTTTAGTTGATTTTGATAATTATGTTTCGCAAATTTTTCTTAATTATAATTTTTTTTACTAGGTAACAAGTGTGATTTAGAAGAAGCAAGGGAAGTTAAGAAATCAGAAGCTGAGGCAGTATGCCAACATCTCCCTGAAGTGTTTCGTATAGTTGAAACTTCTGTGAAAGAAAATACTAACATTGATTCAATATTTTTCTGTTTAGCCTCTGAATTAAAGGTAATAACAATTATTAAAATATTTGTACATAATATAACAAGTTTTCTAATTACTTCAAATAATTTATAGAGGCGTCACGAAAATCGTCAAGTCAATTCTGATGAATTAGATACTGTAAAGCTTGGAAATGGACATAATCTTTCTTCTTGCTCTTCGTGTTCATGGAGATTTTCATGAGTCAATCTGCTCTCCTGACTATGAAAACCAAAACGCACAAGACTTTACTTTGGTTTAATGATTGAAATATGATTTCAATTAGATTTACTGATTTCAGAAAAGTGTTAATTAAATCATTTTAATTTATTAATTTATACAAAGAAATCTCAAAATTAATTGAAAGGAATATACATTTATCTGAAATCAGTCACCTCACTGCTAATATATTTATATATATTTACTTAATTTAGAAATGCTTTAACTCACCAAATGCAAGCTTTGATCATTTAAATGAGAGGTGCACATAAAAGCAAAATAATGAGTATATTTTAGGAAGTATTTATATGAGATTTTATTCACGAATCTCAAACTTTACCTCAGTGACCTGATTTAATTAGGATATTCAGTGCCTTTTTCTTACTCGAACAAAACAGTGTCACTACATGTTTATATTTTACGAAAACTGTTACTGATTTTCATACTTAATTAGAGTTAATGTTTAGTACATTAATGCATATATTGATAAAATATATAATAAAAGATATACATATTTTGTATGCTAATATTACATTACAAATTATACCTTAAAACTAATAGCGATTGACTTCATAAAGTTTCAAATATTGTTTTCACAATGTGCAAGGGATCACAGATTTTTTGAAAAATGTAGATTTTTATATGCACTTTATAAAGATAGATCTGAGACTATATTATAACTCTTAATTTATTAAGCTTAAACATTTTGTAAGCTCATATTTTTGCAATGCTGATAGTGTTTGTAATTTTTCATAACTACTAAGTAGTCATAATATATTTAAAATTCACCACCAGTGGTTTAAAACTGTAACTAAAAAATTTATACTCTGATACGATAGTGTTCTGAAAATCATAGATTAAGACTATTTGTCAATCCAATATATTTTGTAAGAATCTTTTGTAATAATGTAATTCTTGTTTAGAAATGTTAATGCAAAACCAAATTGTTACCTGTTACTATTATTTATAACTACTATTATGTGTAAAAAGCAATTTATAAGACTTTTGATATTAAAGTATTAGAAGTCACCTGTTATTGTACAAAAAGGTAGTCATAAATATTGCTCAGATATTTGTGATATGTACTTTAATAAATTATGTTGCAAATAAATTTCAAAATTAAACATTACTTATCTTAGGAAGTTATTTACACACATTATAATAACGCAGCCATCCTCCATTATTACAAAAAAATACCGTTTAGAAAAATAAATTAAAAACATAAATTAACAAGAACAAAATTTATTAAATAATTTTACTATTATGATCACCATTCCTTCTTGATATGAAGAATACATCAATATATAAGCTAATGCAATAGAAAGTACTGAAATCAGGATGGAAGTAATAAAATCTCTTAAGATTATTGTTTTACAATAATATCAATATTAAATATTCAATAATATTTTATATACTCTGTTACTAACACCTTCATGATGTATAAATCCGAAAGTATATGTATTGTAACGGGGTACACTTTCTCGCGTAGGTAAGCGTAAACGGAGCAGTTGCTACGGCACTGTCTAGTTAGACTCCGTAGGCGGTGCCCAGAAAATGCGCGGGGGATTCAAACCAGCCGATCCCGCGCACGACTCACCGTTGCGATATTCGTTACAACCGCGAGATCAATTGCCGATCTTGCGTATTTGTTTAGAAAACGAAGAGGGCGGTATTCGGAATAACGGGAATAATAGACGCCGGTAATAAATAATCAAACTCGTACTCGATTAATTAATTGTTGATAAAATTATTTATTACTCAAAGAAAAAAACTAGAGATAATAAGGAGTATCAATAAACCGATAACAGAACAAGAAATGGCCGTGTGAGGTTACTCGCGCTTTCTCTCTCGTACGCGTACGCGTAAAGAAAGCTATCTTTATGGCTTTGGCGACTCGCGAGTGGTGCACCACGTACATGCCAATACCTTTCAGCGGCGCGCTTGTATTCGCAGGATTTCCCCTCTGTCGCTCTGTCGTAACTTCGTCGTCTCGCAGGGTTTCTGGGGAATCACTGGAGCCGTGCACTAAACACTAGCATGCTCACTTCAATGGGATCGCACGATACTCGTCACGGCGCGAACTGCAGAACCCGGTCATTACTCCTCACCGAGGATATCCTATCTCGCCACGTATTAACAATAAGGAAGAGGGTACCGGTGTCGCGCGTGTTTACGATGACTCGCCTAATCTCTCTACTCTTGTCTCTCCTCAGCAAGCTTGCGCGTCGGACCATTATTAGTCCTTACGCGGCTTGCTCGCGGGCTGTCCCGATCACATATACGAGCTTTTCCGATCGGCACTCGCGCTAGTTATAAGGTGTAGCTTCATAAGCTTTATATTCCGAAATAACAATATTAAAGTCTTTTTTTAATATTTATCACTTTTCACGAAGGATCGCCTCGAATCCTGAAATCTTAGACGCGGCGAAGTTCCCCTAGTATATATATAATAAAATACCTCCATGTAATAATAGTTTGGGAGGGAGGAGGAGAGGGGTAAAATTAGAATAATTCCAAAAATATTTTATAGTGGTTTTCGGTACAGGTGAATAACAATATGACAACCAGTCTTCATTTATCGGTGAGCCGCAAATTTTCTCAGTCCATCGGCAAAAGTTCGTTCACAACAGGTTTTTTTTTACTTTGTGATTATACTGAGATAACATGAGATAAAATTACGTTTAAAAAATTATTTATATTTAGAGAATAAATAACGTTTGACGAGCCGCAAATTGTTTAAGTCTCATCGGAAAAAACTTATAGGTATACAACAGGGTTTTTATTACTTTCTAATCGTAATGAATCGATTCGTTTGAAGACTCGTTCTGTAATTGTTGCAATGCTTTTACACGCAAAAGATACTTCCCGTCTCTTCACAGATGTCTAATCTGTAAAACGAAAAAATATAAAACCACAAAGTATCTATTTATATAATTTGATTTATAAACAAATGCTAAAATTATACATTTATAGCTTAAGTTTAATAAAATATAAAGGAAAAAGTATTTATCTGATAAATAAACCAGCCAGGATTGATTTACCATAAAAAAAATTTATCTTAGCTTCAGAGCATCGTAGAGTAATGAATCTAAGCTTAAACTCATCAGATAAGTGATTTGTGAATTCAACTAAAAAAATTTACCACTCAAAATTAATTATTAAAACTACTTAATTATTGAGTTTTTTTAAACAATTTACAGTTACAATTTCAAAATTTCCTTCATTGTACATTATAGTACAACTTTGCGAATAAAATAAACCGCGATAGAAGTCTCTACGACGCCTTTAGGTTGGGGAAATTAGATTTTTGCAAGCGGTATTTTTAATTAAAGGGATGTCGGACTCAGAAAATGGTAATTTTTAATATTTTTTTATAAACAAAAGAATAAATTGCTGAAAAAACCGTAAGCGCCATGCACTTTGGCATGTTTTAAACAATATACTCAAAGTTTTTCAAATTTTGGAATTTGTAATTTAATTCTGATTTTTGCGTTGAAAATTCATGCCTTTTTAGACCAATAATTACCGACCGAAAATTGTTTATTCAATTATTATAAACAAATTTTTTGTTCTTAAAAAATCAAAACGCCATGCCCTCGCTTTTGTTTTAAACTGCCCTTATGATTTTTTTAGATTTTTAATTCAATACTTTCAACATAATTCTTATGTTGAAAGGTGTAGATCCCTGCAAATTGGATCCGACATCCCGTTTAACAAATAGAATTAAAGATAAAATATTAATTTTTAAGGCTGAAATTTTTACCACTTATTAAATATTCAAAGACCTTCAATTAAAACCGCATTACCATTTTTGTAAGCAAAAATAACTTAATTATGTAAAATGATAAAAAATGCTAAAATGGCGATTTTTTGCATTTTGCAAGTAAACAAATTATTGAAATTGAATCCAATCAGGCTCATTTTGTAGGTATTGGTTATACCTAAATGTTTGTATTTTTATTATTTTTCGCTATTCTCATCGATTCAATAGTTATAATCAAAAAACCGGTTTTTCGTACATTCATTCATGTTTAAAAATGACCGAGACCGAAATTGTGGCTACGTTCATATACCATATCCTGACACCCTTCCCAACAATTTTCTGCAGAGAAATTGCCTCTTAACGTTTTCGTTTTGAAAAAGTCTAATTAACCTGGACTAAATTGCATTTATGAAGTTCCCGACGAAACTTATCCCTTTAATTCTTTTATACAAAAACTAATACTCTTGAATTTTTGCGGTGAAATCTAACACCCTTTAAATATATTCAAAATTTCTTTATGTGTTAGTATTCGTCTCAAAATTTATTTAGGTACTTATTATTCTAACCATCAATATTTTTTTATGCGTTACTCGTCGTCTCAAAATTTATAAGGTAACATGGTATACATACCTATTAGTTTTCAGTGCAAAATAAAAATCAATTGTTATACTTTCCGTATCGAATGTCACTGCGTCAATATAATGGTTATAATTTCGGAAAACAGGCAACCATCACAAGTTATTACTTAAATATAGTTTGGAAAAATAAATTGGAAACAAAGTAACAAGAAATAATATTTATTAAATAATTTTTGGATTTTAAGTCTACCTACAACAATTTTAAAACAACCTTCACCACTCATTCTTGATATGAAGAATACATAGATTTCTCAATTTAGCTTTTTAAGCTAATTTATATTGTTATACATAGATTTTCTTTGTAGATGTCACAAATAAACAAATTACAAATCTACAAAAGTTGCATCTTGTGTATTAATACATCATAATAATTAAAAAAAAAAAACACAAACATGTTTTGTAACTTTCTTATAAATTGTTCTTTCTCGTCATTATAAATAAATAACCAAATAATAACACTTGACAGTATAGCTTGGTACTATAAGTGTACATACAAAAGGATAAAAGATAAAGATAATAACTTCATTCAAAAATATAACATTTCCATAGGCATATTTATTTATTCATTTCATACACTTTCGTTCATATTTTCATTCAATAAATCTGCAATTCATTACTTATCAACATGTAAAGGCACATTAGAGATATACAATTTTTTTTTATTTTAATATACGTATAAATCTATAAATATTCTATCTATCTAAATAGCTGAAATTTTCAATATAAAAGTAATAGATGTGAATGAAGTTTAATCTTCTCCGACTGGCCTAGCTTATTGAAAACTGGAATATGTTTATAAAATAGCAATAATATACACTTGACTAATCAGTTGCTTTTGACTATAATACAGGAGAAACGTCTGTGAAAAGAGATAATAACTTTATTTCTTGGTTTTTTATTAATTACAAAATTTGTTTAAAATTTTATTAATTCAATAATATATATATATATATATATTTTATAATTTTTTATTCATTAAATATTGATAACAATTTAATTATTAAATCAACTATTACAAATTTAGAAGTTTTAAATTTTTTATTATTTTGGATCAGTTTACGTATAAAAATTGTATGATAAAAATTTGTTTTTAAATAATTTTAAAAACAGAGGGAGTAAAGGCATAAACTATTTTTCTATCCAATTGAAAAATTATTTTAAATAAACTAAATCTCATCAACGTTTATCCTTAACAAAAAAATATAATAACTATTTTAAATTTGGTACTCTATTATAAGTTCTTCTGTACATTTCATCAACCTCTACAAGGTAGTATGTTCCTGGGAACATGTGGTCAATACTGCTTTGAGGTTTATATTGTACAGCAAGGCAGTTCTTTTCTCTTAAAAGTAAAGTATTAGTATATTCTTCTGGATGTACTTTTTGTCTTGCTTCTAATTCATTTTTGACATAAGTAAGATTTGTTATCAATTTATTTAAGTCTGAATCTTGATTTATATCCTTAGTTACAGTTATAGAATACATACTAGAAGCAAGACCAGATCCATAAGAAAATATGCCTATTTTATTTCCAGCTAAAGCTTCTATTGGCTTGTCTATTAAAAGGGAAACAAGTCCTGAATATACAGATGGTGTATACATATTGCCTACTTGATTAGCTATAAATAAACTAGGCTTAGTCTTCTTTTCAAAGTCATTTTTGCTCAATGACATGAACGCTTCTTCTACTTCTTTGTTTAAGTAAGTATCTTCTAACGCATAGTTAGTGAACTGTTGCAGTTCAACATGATTTTGAAAAGATTTACTTTTAGATGAATTTAAGAAATCGATAAATGCTAATCTAGCAAATGATTTCTGAACAAGTTTGCAGTACGGTGAATGAAACAATACAGCATCAAAATCATTCAATGTTACATTGTGATTACCTTGTTTTATTTTAGCTTTATCGCAATACCTTTGGTAACAGGTATCTAGAGCACTAAGGTAACACTGTATGGAAAGTATTCCATCTACAACAGGATACTCGGAGCACATGTTTGGTTTATAAAAATCATAGGCATGTCTCATACACGATGCACGAAGACCTCGATCCAATACAAGAGGAGCATTGGGACCCACTAGCATAGCAATCGCTCCAGCACCACCAGTAGGTCTTGCTCTTCCCTTTGCGTAAACAGCATTGTCAGCTGCAACCACAATGGCCAATCTTCCATCCCAAGCGCTACTTTCTATCCAGGAGACAGCATTGAAAAGTGCAGCAGTTCCTCCGTAACAGGCATTTGTGGTGTCAATGCCCTCCACATCGGTGTTTCCAGAGGGTTCGAACAATTGCATTAAGCATGACTTGACCGACTTACTTTTGTCCAGTATTGATTCGGTACCAACTTCCAGTCTTCCTATATCTTCGGGCTTGATCTTGTACCTGTCGAGCAATCTGTGCACTGCGGTCAAACACAAAGAATTGGTATCTTCTCTGTCGTTACAGAAACCCATCC
This sequence comes from Theocolax elegans, assembly GCA_026168455.1. Classification (NCBI taxonomy): domain Eukaryota; kingdom Metazoa; phylum Arthropoda; class Insecta; order Hymenoptera; family Cerocephalidae; genus Theocolax; species Theocolax elegans. The sequence continues at coordinate 60,702,155 of CM047430.1, forward strand.
TAGACTGTCCAAGACCAATGGTATATTTTCCAGGTGACACTCCGTCAAATTTCTCCAGCTCTGTTTGTTCGACATACTGTGCAGGGAAGTAAACTTCCATAGCTTTAATACCAACATCTTTAGGCCACATTGTTGCACTTGTGATAATATGCTCGAGGATAATATTGAATAGTAATGGACTAAAATTCGTTTAAGGACCGATGACAAATGTAGTTTACTCACAGTTACATCATTGTCCCATGAGGCCAGTTCGAAAAATAGTTGATAGAAGTGAGTTTACGTAATGTCAACGGAAAATACGAAGGGATCGAGATTGGTCGTATAGTTGACCGGCGTTGAGCGTTTGAAAAAGTAAAAATCGACGCGTCAATCGTGAAAGAAAGAGGCAGTTGAGTCGAAGAAGCCGGAACGGCGAGCGTCACGCGCGCGTACACACACGGGAATCGTATCGAGGTTAGAAGTGAAACTCTCTCTTCTCCCTCCGTTGGCGGTCGAGTGAAAATCACGGTCACTGGGTGAGCCCCTCTACTCTCCTTTTTTCGGCTGACCCGGAGAGAGAATCGTCGCTCCGTACGTACGTAAGAGGTGGGTACGAAATTCACGATACGGAAATAATGATATCCTCTCCTGAGGCAGAATTTCACTTTCTTCGAAGCCCGTGTTACCTCTCGTCTTGGAGGATACCACGGTAGTTTCCGTTTTGGGTATTTCGTACGACTGAGCGTGCCGAGGGTTCGCGCGCGAATACTTCACTCACGAGTCCTCGCTCGCCGGGACGGCGATACGTCTCCCCCTACGGCCCGCACTCCACTGTCATTCCCTCTCTATCTCTCTCCTTTTCTCTCTCTCTCTCGGTGTCGACCCCTTCCTCCTTCCTCTGGTGCTTTAAGAATTAAAATAAAATTATACACATGTATATCTAACGCATTCTGTAAGAATGTGGAAATTTAATTATTTTACATGGTGTTACTAAACACTTATTATATCTGCATGTAAATTAAAGATACTAAATTGATAAATGTTAGAAAAAATTATTATTTAGTTAACTCTTAGAAAATATTTATAATTTTAATTATTTATAATAATAATAATTCCAGAAAAATGTAATGTATCCTTATTAAAATTATTTATTGATTTAATATTTTAAACATATAAGTATAAATACTATATATATTGTCGTTTACACAAACTTTCAAATAGAAAAAGCAGGTATACTTAAGTATACTATAAAAAATTATATTTTTGACAATGTTATTCAAATACTTACTCCCAAATCATTACTACATGTGATGCAATGATTCCGATTCATAGCATAAGTATGTAAGTACTACGAAAATTGATAAGTACATAACCCAATTCTTAAATATATTTTCGACACGGACATAAATGACAGTGAAAATAGGTTTTTAAATTATTAAATGTAATATTTATTCCAACCTTCGGTAAATATTACGTAAAACACGTTTATGTTTTGTACATACGTTTGTTAAAACATTATTATAATAAAATAAGTATATAAGAATAATTATAACATCATAATTTTAACAATCGGGTATCTAACAAAGATCTTTCAATTTTCAAATTGCTTAAAAAAAATATATATTTACGCATTTCGTAATGTATATTTTTTTATTACAAGGCGTATTTAAGTAACACATAACAAATCTTAATGGAAATAAATGATCAAATTTCTAATTGTATATTCATTTAAAAATGCTTAGAAATAAAGTAAATATTGAAAAATTTTAAGTCCAAAAGCATACTTACATTCGGTCGTAACTGTCAAAACATTCTCGTTTATATTATTATTAAAATATTTAAATGTCCCTGGCTGAAGATTTGTATTAAATAGTATTAACTGAAAATACACTTTGAAGAATGTATATTTTTTTCGGACTCCAGTTGCGCATCTATATGTGTACTTATTATTTTGCAAATTATTGTATGAATAAACTATAACAACGAATATAATTTGTTAGCATGATAGAAACTTTTTAAATTATTCTATGTTTTTCCTTTTGTTGCTTATATTTCCAAATGCAAAATGTTGAAGGAACAAATATTTTTAGCTGATTTAAAATTTATAAATTCGCTTGCTGTATGTACCTGAAATAATCTATTTTGAATGGAATTATTCATTTCTTTCTAATGTTAAATGTTTCCATTGTAAGTATTTTACGTTTAATTTAAAATAGTGTAAAATTTTATATCTGTAACAATGATACAATAGCTAACAATTTTGAGCATACTGACATATAATTCTTTATTTAATACAAATAACCATTGTAAATTGAAATTTTTAATAATTATAAAGAATGTCCATTTCGTAATACCTGGATTAATATAAACTAGATTTGTATAATTATTTCAATTAATTTCGCAATTTCATATATTAATTATACATTTCCATTCAATATATTTAACGAACGTTTAACGTTAATGTTCGGGCTTCACCATTATTTATTACAATTCATTAAAAAAAAATAACTAGTTTGTCTTAAACGTACGTATGCCCACTCTCACAATGACAAAGTGATAAGTTACGTAAATTGAACATCGTTCGATGATAAAAAAGTTCTCAGATAATACTGCACCACACGTTTAAAATAATATATATTTTTTAAATCATATGATAGGCAAACATTTAACTATATGTATTGTTACTATACTAATATTTGTCATTAGTGTTCTTATTTACAATTATTTTTTGGTTATTTCAAATGCTCATCTTAAACATTAAAGCACGAATAAAAATATTGGTTTGTACCGAGAGAACGAAGATTTACCCAAGATTTCCTTATCAAGCATGTACCATGCTCAGGAAAATAAACAATAAATTCCTGTATAAGTGACGTTTATTTCCAGAACATAAACTTTATATTAATAAACACATATGTATGTCTGTTATAATATTTTTTATGATAATTGTCTTACTCCGCGACACAAGAGTCTGTTGAAATTTTTATACAATTTGTGCCCAGCTTGCAGGATATGTTTTCTAATATAAAAATATGAAAAACAAAACCAGAGCCGCAGACCCTAACAATCATTTTTTTTTCAAAAGTTATACGCTATTAAAGCCAAATTTAGAAAAAAAGAGACTTCACTTTGAACGCTTGTAACTTCTAAACTTTCAAATAACATTCAAACCAACGTTTAATGAAAAGTTGAGATAAAATAGATATAATTTAAAAAAATAATACGCTCAAATCTGTTGAAATGATTTTTTAAGCTAAATTTCTTTAAATTCTTAATTCGGCTATAACTTTACTCCTTTTCAACCGTTTTGAGCGTATTTTTTTTAAATTATATCTATTTTATCTCAGCTTTTCATTAAATTTTAGTTTGAAGGTTAATATTTGATAGTTTAAAAGTTACAAGCGTTCAAAGTGAAGTCTCTTTTTTTCTAAATTTGGCTTTCATAGCGTATAACTTTTGAAGAAACGATTGTTAGGATCTGCGGTTCTGGCTTTTTTCATAATTTTATTTAAGAAAACATATCCTGCAAGCTGGGCACAATCCGTTTCCCAAACATATGGTGCTCTCCTTGTTAGATAATTTTATAACTAATATTACATTTTTGAAAATTGATGTATGGATCGCATGGTTGACTTCCATATTAGTAAAACTATAACTAAAAATATTTAAGTAAAATCTCGTCCTTTGGAAAAATATAACCAAGAAAAAAACGATCATAATTATGCAGTCTCTCCCGCAAAACAAAACAAAAATAAAGAAGTATAAAATCAAAAGAAAAGAAAGTAACTTCGGCGAAGCCGTGAGAATCCTCCGTGCGTTTTTCCGCGCTGTAGCTACTATACGAACAATAATTGACGTGAGTCCATCATGGACGCGTGACACTTGAACGCATTGTAAGCTTCGACCTCTTCGTCTTGTACGTCTAATACAATGTATATATAAACGCCGTATAGTTATATACACGAAAATAAACGTGTCGAGGGTTCGAAAATTCAATCGTACAAGTATAATACCATCGTTCAAACTGTTGTACTGATCAATTGTACGAGGGACACGTTTTCTTAGTCATAAATTTGAAAATATTGAATTTTAACTCTGCTTGTATTAATTAGTCGTAACGTTCAACGTACGTACATATGTATATCTGTTGAAAATTAGTATTTGACGAGTCATAGAGTTAATAGCTTATGATTCACATGGTCATCTTCCTGTACAATGTAAATTTAGTTATCACTATAAATTTTACTTTTTACTGCTCGCCGACAAATGAATACTTTTAATTTAATTGATATTGGTTTTCCTGTAATTGCAAGAAAAAAGGTTAACATCTTAATTAGACGTCGTTCACTCGATCATCGTACATTTATCGAAACTCATTGTTTTTTGTTTACACACTATTGCAGATAAGAGAATGACATTTTTTTAAAATAATTCAATCAATTCGAGTAGCCTTGTGTACTCTAATTGTAATGTAAGTATAACTTTTTCGTATATTTCGCTTACAACGAAAATTTATGCGAATACATATTTAGCAAAACATAATCCACTGTAATTTTACTTTTTTTACGCAAATAAGAACAATTTAAATATTTATACTAACTAATTGTACATTTATAATAATTTTATAATGTTATACAATAAAAAAGCGTTGATGTATACAGAACGTAATCGATGCAATTTGGAATTTATCGATTTTAAATGAAAAATTTATTTATATTTTTATTTATGTCGATCGTGCGAACGAGAAGTAATATTTAAGACGTTACAATGATGTTACAACACGATATATATATGTATATATATCATTTAATTCAGTTCGATCGAAATACGAAATTAATAGCTCGAAAAATCTTGAAATCGCTGGGTAGAATATGATTGATCGAATAAAATATAGTTTAATATCTGTGAATTCATGTAAGTGCTGGTGAATAATAAAAACTTAGCTTACATCGATGATTAAAATAATTCAAACGACTATTAACTTGGAGATAAGAGTTTCAGTAAATTTTGTGCATTGCCAAAGCAATTACATTCGGTATGCAAATGTATGTTAACTTAACTTATAATATTGCACACTTAATTATTCAACGTATTAATGTCTAGGTTTACGTCAATGCAATATACAATATATATATATATATTTAACGAAATAGGAAAAATAGAAATTAGGATACAAATGTATTTATCTTTGAGTAATATGCATTATGTAAATACAAACACCATGTGGATCTACTATATAGAACATGTATTATTATTACGTGAAACGGCCACCACACTGCAACACTCAATCACAAATCGGAAGTGGATAAATAATCAAAAACCTGATTTACCTCGGTTCAAAATAACCGGATCGGTGTGTATATATGCAACGCATATGTATATATACTTGAGATTCGTGCACTGAATCATACGAGTGTGTATCGTATAAACGTACAAGCAAATGCGTCGGGCCGAAGTATTCAAAGGTCGGGATGGTACATCCGGTAAAAAAAAAATAATCATCACCAGGAATGTGTCGAACGATAGTAATTTTGAATATTTACGTTATTCGAGACACGTGACCGAACAAAAAAAAGAAAGTTCTCCCGTGTCTCGTTGGTCTGTGTATAAATGAAAGTCGCTTTATACATACAACGTGTATAAGTCTGTATATATTTCGTTGATCTCCTATCAATTCCCGAAAGACTATGGAATTTCGAAACGTTATATAGCTATGGAATGGTGTTGCCATTTGCGGCACTTAACGCGCGAAACTCCCGAGAGTTTCGCTTTCAAATAGAAAATGATTGGTTGTAATGGTGATTAATGGTAATTTATGACGTCCGCTTTGAAAAATGAAATTTTTCGCGCGCGCGCGCGCACTCCTATGAGTATGTCTGTGTGTGTGTGCGCGCGCGCAATTATTTGAATTTCTTACGCAATTTTGAATTCTTCGATACGCGTATTTTATATATATATATATGTATACAAATAAAACTGCTTGGACGATACGTCAATTTTTACACTATGACAGTTTGTAGTTGTCTTTCTTTGTTTCTTTGTACTCTGTACTCTTTTCACGGTTGCTCACCTTCATTGTGAGCTAATTATTTTCAGTTTTCTTAACGTTGACTCACAATACTCGTGTGTTTATTTGTATTTTCTTTATATTAATGCATTAAGAAACTTTCTCGTTTCTTGGGCTAAGTGAAAAATTCACTTTCTATGCGGTGTGTGTAGATATACAAATACATATATATATTACTATATTTAAGTTATTTAATGCCTACAATTTAGATTTACAGAACGTAAACATTTTAATATTGTTAGTACGTCATAGTTTTAAAAGTTTTCCTTAAAAGTAAATAAACAACCGATATATTTTAAATATTATAATAAATAAGTTCCCTGTGAACACTTTACTTTTTGTTTTTGTTTTTTTTTGTTTAATTGTATAATTGAAGGAAAGAGTGGAGGTTGTTTGGCATAAATTATCAAATTTATCAAAAAATTAGTAAATAAATTAAGTATTACGTTTTTGCTTTCTTATACTGTTAATGTATAATTTAAAATTAAGTTCTCTTATATATTAGACTTATAAAAGTTATCTTACGTTTCCTTAAAGATTATTAAAAAAACGTTTAATTAAAAATTACGTCAAAAGTGGTAACTGTTTTTACAAATATTATTCAAATTAAAGTTTATAAAAAAGTGAACACAAAATGTTTGCAGTCCATTGGTAACGTAACGTAAAAGATATCCTGTTTTTTGATAAAACAAACCGCGTGTTTTCCATCAAAATCGCACGGTGAACGGTATATATTCGTAAATAAAATTATCGATAAGAAATTAAAATAAATACTTATGTGGAGGCAAGTACATTAAGTGAAGAAATTGAAAAATAAGGTATCCACGTACAAAAGTCGAAGCACTGAATCACGCGGTCTCGCTAAATACGCGTAAATTTTTAGCGGTAAAAAGTAATACGTATACACGCGTATATAGTTAAATGTACACGCAAGCGCAGTACGTATGTATATATGTACGCGCACGTGCACTGGCGAATGTCGGCCAGACGAGCAACTTTCATTGAGACGCCGTTTATTGAGATCCTCGCATTCCATTGGTATATACAACTCCTCGTGCGGTCTCTTGTATATATGTGTATAATATACCTCCTCTCTCTTTCGGTGTATATATACGCGGTCTGTTGTTTTTCTTTTTTCGCACAAACTGTGAGAACGCTCGGTGCACAATTTTTACATGCGTATATAATAATATATGCGTTACTTACCTTCAAATCTATATAGAAGTACAATTTTAAACATTTTATTAGAAAATACCGACCTTGTAAATCTTTCCACGTATATGTATATATGGAATTTATTAGTTCAAAAGTTATTCTAACCTCAAAAAGTGAACTTTTTCCAGTTTTTTTCAACACCAGCTGGGTTCATCGCTATTTAACTCAAAATCTATCAACTTTTACTATAGAACATTATATGTAACATTCGTTGCTAATTATGTCTAGAATTTATCCTTCTGGGTTAGAATTTCTAATTTCAAGGTAAATGTTAGATAAACTACATGTCAATATTCAACTTGAAAAAAATCTAACTTCGCCACAATTGATTTTTTTATCCAAAAGTCCAAAAGAAAGCTTGGAGCAATATCTTTCAAATGATCTGTAGCATTTTTATGGCCTTCAATTCTGCAAAAAGTTATGATAATTTAAAGAAAGACAAAAAATTCACAAAAATTAACATGGTATTTCCCATTTAAATTTTTAAAAAAATTTCGTCTTTCATTAAATTATCATAACTTTTTACAGAATTGAAGGCCATAAAAATGCTACAGATCATTTGAAAGGTATTGCTCCTATATATATATATATATGTATGTTTATATATTAACCAATCGTTATGACTTTTTCTCCCTTCATGGGTTTTTGTATACATTGAGACTCGTTGAATGTGACTTATAATTATATTTTCTATCCGGAGCTTTCGACATTTTTTTTTCAAACTGCTGAAAGACTATTTTTTTTCTAGGTGGAGATTGTTGTTTGTTAAGCGATGAAATATTTAATTATGCAACGCGATAATTTAGTTTAAACGGTAAATATATGATTATACGCTGCCTCATTATTTCTATATGTGGTTTACATTTATATAGGTACACACGGTTGGTTATCCTGTCTATACGTGATGAAATGAACAATCGTTAAATAATTTCATAATTACTTCAACTTATAGAGAAACGGGTACTTCAACTACAAGTATATTTTACGTTTAATAAGTTTAAATAAACCGAATTCTGTTCATTACAAAATATCGGATTAAATTGATAAAATGTGGTTTGGTTGTAGAGAGTTAGTAAATGAATATTTCTATTTTAGAATAGGAGTACATAACGCGTTTATCTATAATTTACCTGGGATTCATGATAATTGTTCGTGGTTTAATTTTACTTGCAATAAGGTATTAAGAAGAAGCATTTCTAATTCAAATTATATTCTAAATGATCATATCATGTTTAGAAAAAAACAGTGCTCTTATTAACTTACAGTTGTTTTTCATATTTGTAATTTAAAATATATAAATTGCTGCTCCAATTATTTGCAAAGATAACGCGAAACAAAAATTACAAAAATTAATGTTGTTTACGCACTGACACGTATAAGACGTTCAACGATTAACAGTCGTAAAAACAATACTTTTTCAATACACTTTTTTATATAAACTATATCAATAAATAATTATAATAATTACTGTAAATGCTTCAACCTTTTTTTATTAAATAAGCAAAAACTATTTTATCATTTATTTTTAAGTATCGTCGTATTCGGTAGACACAACAATTATTATATCAATTAACGAGGTATAGGTATAGGTAAAACACGTATATAAATAAAATTCTTTCAAACTGCTGAAAGACTATTTTTTTTCTAGGTGGAGATTGTTGTTTGTTAAGCGATGAAATATTTAATTATGCAACACGATAATTTAGTTTAAACGGTAAATATAATGATTATACGCTGCCTCATTATTTCTATATGTGGTTTACATTTATATAGGTACACACGGTTGGTTATCCTGTCTATACGTGATGAAATGAACAATCGTTAAATAATTTCATAATTATTTCAACTTATATAGAGAAACGGGTACTTCAACTACAAGTATATTTTACGTTTAATAAGTTTAAATAAACCGAATTCTGTTCATTACAAAATATCGGATTAAATTGATAAAATGTGGTTTGGTTGTAGAGAGTTAAAGTAAATGAATATTTCTATTTTAGAATAGGAGTACATAACGCGTTTATCTATAATTTACCTGGGATTCATGATAATTGTTCGTGGTTTAATTTTACTTGCAATAAGGTATTAAGAAGAAGCATTTCTAATTCAAATTATATTCTAAATGATCATATCATGTTTTAGAAAAAAACAGTGCTCTTATTAACTTACAGTTGTTTTTCATATTTGTAATTTAAAATATATAAATTGCTGCTCCAATTATTTGCAAAGATAACGCGAAACAAAAATTACAAAAATTAATGTTGTTTACGCACTGACACGTATAAGACGTTCAACGATTAACAGTCGTAAAAACAATACTTTTTCAATACACTTTTTTATATAAACTATATCAATAAATAATTATAATAATTACTGTAAATACTTCAACCTTTTTTTTATTCAATAAGCAAAAACTAATTTTATCATTTATTTTTAAGTATCGTCGTATTCGGTAGACACAACAATTATTATATCAATTAAAGAGGTATAGGTATAGGTAAAACACGTATATAAATAAAATATTACACAAAATTTGATTTTCTTGATTTTTATAGATAATTTATCGAATACATAATTGTAATGTATATAAGTGTTACCCTTACAGTCGAAAATTTAATTCATTACAATTCGCCTACAAGTATAGCAGCAGTAGCTTCATTTGCTCTTCTCGTGGCAAATGATTCTTTTTGTATATCTTAAAATCCGTCCATTCTCGCACGATGAAATAATAAAAAACGAACGTTTCTTTTTTTCTCGTTCTCTACGGACATATCGCAAAGCTTGTATAATAATAGCGCTGAGTTCAAGCTATCCAAAATAAAAAAATTCGGCACAAGCTTTTATTTAAATTTATTTCTATTTTTGCTATTACTTGTATACAAATGTGATTATATAAGTTTGTAATTTGATAGACAAACAATCGTATTACACGTTACGCCGGTTCCACTGTTTTTTGCGATCTCGTGTAAACGTCATCTGTATAAATTTCATCATACTTTTTCTTCGATTCTCGCTCACGTAAAATATATATTATTTATATGTATACCTTTTTATTTCTTATCTGTTATTACGATTAATAATTACAGAATGGATCTACCACGGTTATGAATATTAACGTTTGTAAAAATATTCACCCGTGATATCGATATTTGATCTTATACTTCAATGTTTTTTTTTCTTTTGATCATAATATGAAAGTTGTAGACCGATTTTCATTAAACATTACAATTCATTATATACGGTTTTGAAATGCATAAATATATATATATAGATAACAACGACATTAAACATGAAAAAAAAGCGAACTCGTCCTTTATTTTTAATTATTACAATAAACACTTTTATAAATAAATTTTTACATAAATTTAGATACAAAATATTTAATCGATCTATATTCCCTCATCTCTTAATTTGTGTATAATAAAAGTGAATTATAAAAAAGAATACTGATAAAAAATACATTATAAATACAGTTTGTATAGATATTACGTATCGACAGATAAATTCACAAGCATCTTCCTAGCATCTCGAAGAATAAATTCATTTTAAAATTATTATCGCCCAACGAATTCGTTGAATCGCGTATGTACTATGTATGTATATATATAACGTACAAAAAAAGTTTTGTCATACATTCTTTTTCGCGAGCGTCGATATATCAGAAAAGCTATCGGACATCTCAAAAAAAAAAAATCACGCCACTGTCAAAGGAGAGCAGAGGTTTTAGTATTTTTCTTCTTCATTCAATAAAAGTCGTCAAATCTCACTTTGACGAATTTCGTCCGAGCCGAAAAGAAACCGGCTTATCCAAACATCACTGACCGAAAGAGATGTACAAGGGACGTATAGGAGTAAGCGTCTCCTACATTCCGGCGTCTATGCTAATGAGTTTGTTCACCCGTTTCAAACGAAAGAAACGTTCTTATCTCTTCTCGCTTTTTATGGAAACATACCGCGAGCGTCACTCTTGGTTAATTTTCTTATTCCAAATTAGGTCCTATTGGAAGATGTTTCTCTTTTGTACAATACTTGTCTACCGAATAAATGACGTTAACTTTATTTATTCACTTTGTATTCGCTTTGTCACAATTAACGCTTGATGTTTATGCATTTCACTTTCAATCATCTTGTAGAAATGCAATTCTAAGTTGATGATTGTTGTAAACATAAACTATACCGAATGTTAAATTGTCCTATAAATGTAGCAAATTTTTCTATATTCATACGAAATTTCACATAGTATAGTTTTATGTGTCTTTTTTTTGTGTATAAACAAAATAAATAACCAAGGTTAAGCTTCAGTAGTAAATTAAACTTTTGCACTTTGTCGAAAAGTACATTTGGCGATATAATGTTATCCTTTTCAAAACGAATAGTAATAAATAATTTATGTCATTTTGGGTTTATATATATTGTACCTTAATTTAATAGTGAAAAAAACTAAAATATTTCGTGATGACATCATTTAGTTTGTCGTCAATTTGACTTTAAACGTTTGACAGTTCGATATTATACTTTTTAATTTGCCAATCATTCCACTCCTTCTTTTTTATGGGTTGATGCAAAACGCGGAGAAATTTAAAAGGTGTGGCAATTTCATTTTACAATCTAATCGATCATTTTCGATTTTGGAAGCGAGGAGTATCGAATAATACAATACTTTTTCTAACGGAAGATCAGAAATACGTAAATTAATTTCCATTTATAGGAATTTTTATGATTTTCTCATTCTTCTTCTTTTCAGTGTATAGATTAATCTAAATAATTTATGGAGATTGAAAGTTACGAAAGGTAAACAAATGAGCCTACATAAGTAATTGTAAATTATTAACAAGAAACTGTAAGATGGCGTTAAAAATATAAATTCGTGATGAAAGTACATGGCAACTCGTGTATATAAAATTCAAATTAAATTATTGAACATGTACTGGTCTCCCTTTTTTGGCACACAAAAAACGTAGATAAACAATTGGAATCGCTGATGGCACTGATTCGGCCGGTAACTGCGAGTCGATTAGTAAAGCAAAACACGCGTTTAAGCAATCTCTTTTGTTTGTTAATTTTATTGTGACATTCTTAATCAAGTAGAATCTTGGCACTGTTTCCAAAAAGTTTTTACGCTCTAGTAATTAAGAATTACAAAATTTCATTAATAATCGGTTAAAAAATTTTGGTAAATTGTAAAAATATATATGATGAAAATAAAAAAAGCATTAGTGCCGTTAAGATGTCCTACTCACACGAATTCGAGCGACTCGAGGTTTTTTTGTATGTCTGCTAAGTTCTTATAATACTGCTTCTATTCATAGATAATATTCTTGGTAACAAAATTGTTTTATTAACATAACAAGTTTCCATTTTGTTCGTTAAAATTTCATTGTCTCTTAGTTATCGCACAAAAAAATATGTTCATTTATGCTCGAATTAAATATTTTTCCGACGTAATGTATACGAAATCGTTAAAATTGGAAGTCAGCGTATCTATCGAAATAGCAGCGATTAAAGAAAAATCTTCTACTTTTACATAATTTAATCAGCGATTGCTTACATTGAATGCTTGCCTAAAAAACACTGTTCAATCAGTATAAATATTATTAATCTTCGCAAACACGCCCAAATAGAAAAAATAATTAAATATTCCTCGAAAAGCTACAAAATTCAATGTGTACTATACTTGTCGGAAGAAAACATCTCGTGGTACGACTTATTATACACATCGACAGACCTACAAGCATTTTAAGTTCGCCACATTTAAGTTGCAAAAAACTCTCTCATTCTCTCTGTTTCTCTTTCTCTCTCTCTCTCTCTCTCTCTTGCTCACAGTCTCGCTCAATATAGTTTTATACATAAATATATGGCCTCTACACTCGCAGGGATCTACAAAAAATTCACATATTTTCGCGTACTGCAAAAGCATATAAAACGCAACGTAAGAGTAGATGAGAATACGAGGAATTTCGCTTAGTTCTCGTTTATCTCTATCTTCTCTTACAAATTTTTTCTCTTATTTATTATACTTAGAAAATTGAACGACACTCTCGTGCGAACGAGGATTTCTCGCGGGTAAGTATATATGTGTGAAATCGACGGTGATTATTTGTTTACAGCATCGTAGTAGGCTGCGTAGTCGTATATGAGTGTTTTTTTGTCGAATAATGGCGTTCCGATGGTCGCGTATTAAAAAAATTTTTATCCACATTTTTATCAAATTTTTTTATCCACTTTAGTTTACTTTTTCGTCTCTTAGTGGATGTTGAACACCATACTGACCACTCTTGGATATTTTGGCTGCATTTTGCAGTTTCGAGGTGCTTTAGAAGAGGCCCTTCTTCTTACTCTTCTTGTCTTTCCCATCTACGGTTCTGAAAGAGGAAAATTTACCGTGTGAAATACGAAATATTTATACATGCTACCTACAGCATTAACAATTTGCTTTCCTTGTATATTTTAATATTATATATTTTAATATTAAATCCATTGTATATTTTTAATTTGAACAAAGTTTTGTGCTTCTCTAAATCTTTGTTATTTTATAATCTGCATTTTACAACTTTGTCTTACTTTAACTTATTGCATAATTATTTATTCACAATTTGGCACATCACATGTAATTATCAATAAACTATCTGAATATTTTTCAAACATTTTTAAAATATAAAACTTTTTATTAAAATCGTAAATTTTTTTATTAAGATTTATTAAGATCGTAAATTATGCTATCCAAGGTTCAATTACCTAGTGTGTAGTTAAATTTAGACAAGACAGTTTAACTCTATAATTAACAATTCATTTTGAGAAAGCAAATTGTCGATCAACCTAGCCTACATAAGTCAAGAGGAACTAACAATTTAAGGGGGAAAATTCGAATAGGCGAACACTTACCGCCTTAGATGGCAGCACGCAACGTTTAGAATGGATGTATGGATTTCGATTTGGTCGGCAGTGTAGGGATTATATTGGTAGGCGTTGTTGTTAAAAACTCTTTTAATGTTTATTAAAATTATTTTACTGATTCAGCAAAGCATTTCAATTTTAGAAATCATCGTATCATGCTTTTTGTTTATTACAAACAATTATTAACAGTTAGATTATAAAATTTAAGGTACCGACATGATGAGTAAAATTAATTTTGTTATTTCAGTTTTAATTGAAAATCATGCTGGAATTAATGTAACATCATCGTTAAAATAAAAATGATACATTGTAAATGAAATAAAATTAAAAAAACATGGGATATTTTGATAAAATTTTATACTTAAACCAAAAACATCATAATATGTGAAAAACGTTTTTTGAATATCAAAATATATAAAATAAAATAGATTTTAATGTAAAAGGTGAATAAAGAATAATAGTAGGATAACGCCAAAATCACCAATTATTTAATACAAGTTTATTGAACTAATATTACACGAAGATAAGGAAAAAAAATTGATATGGTAAAAAAAATATGCTATAGAGAAACACCCAGTATACAGGAACACTAACTACTGACAAAGCCCACCTTTTACCACAATAGTGACAGCTGTAATGAAGTGTAAGTACATGAAAAGTGATGATATTTGTCGTAAAATGATAAAAATGTTATGATTACGGTTTAAACGATAAATTTAACATTATTATACCATGACAATATATTTTTGTTCATCCGTCCAAAGTTTATAAAACCATTATTGCATAATTGCGAACAAAATGCTGATACTCGATTCGTCTAGTTTTTCTGCGAATGTACGTTTTATTTTGTTATTTAACTTTACACCGAATGAGTATATATTTATATATACTGTGAAAAGAACATGCCAACACAGTTTAATGGACATAGTGAAACATGCTTTGGAAAAAAAGACAGAATGTACATATCTTTCGTTCTCTCTTTTCACGACGAACAAGCCACATGCTAGCCGCAGAACAACATCGTACATGAGTAAAATAATTCTTCACATATTTTTTTTATTGCATCCCAAGATCCGTCTTATCTCAACTCATATAATAATGTCAAAGAAAAAGTTTTATGGAAACCATTCCTTTGACGATTTTCAATTTTGAAAGGTGTACAACTTCGTGGATAAGCTTGGAGAGATGAAAAAATGCGTGAAGGTCGAAATACTGATGGTTAGTAAAATCTTAATTATAATAAGCATTACATTTATTTTGCGGAAAAGAAAAGCTTTATATCATCAATAAAAATGAACAACGTGTGATCGAACACTTTTTCTCTTGGCTTAGTTATTTACGTAAATATTTATTTTCCTTTTTGTTTGCACTCTCGACCCTCGACAAATTGTCCACTTGTTAATCTTGTTAACTGGAATAAGTGGTGGAAGAAAATAAAAATAAGAGCGGACAACTTGTACGAAGTTTACAATAAATTTCACGTGTGCGTGTGTACCAATTTTTTCGTAAATTTATATTTATAAATCTATACATTACATACACATACATAAATGTATATATATGCAATTATACGCACATATATTTTTGTATGTATCCTAGGAACGGTTCTAACGAACTCACTCGTTAAGTCGCAACGCGTACAAATTCGTGAATGGATTCACGATTTAGGCTTAACTATATCTCGGCTAATAAAGTGTTACTTATAACATATATTGAGAATTACTTCCCTTTTCTCATATTTTTGTTTTGTCCGGTACTTAATATACGCCACAAATCTACAATCTACGTCGTGTTAAAAAATATGACAAAATATGTTTTTTTATTATTACTTTTGACTCTTAAATCTTTGAATTATTTTATTTTTTCATCTTTTTCTGTCCTACGTAATGATTAAACGAATGTCTTTTTCTTTATTACGCAAGCATCGACCAAATAATCTAATCAAGAGTCGAGTAATTAAAAAAAAGTCGTACATATTAAAAGAAAAAATAAACGTACAATGATTTTCATATTTATCATCTAGCGACATTCTCAACTGCAAAATCGGCGTTTGTAACAAAAACAGTTTATTTTGTAAATGGGATGTGAAAGATTATGATAGGTGCGATTATTCAATTAACCTTTTATTGGAATGATTCGATTAATTTTTCGCTATTTACAAACTGAATTATTTTTCATATCTTTGTAAATTAGTTTTGGTTAGTATAATGACAACAGTGCAACTTTCACATCCCGTTAAATACAATAACAAAGACAAATGCAAAAATGTATGGCAATCAGTATTATTGTTGTTTATATGACATGGCGTAATATTACAAAAATTAGAAGTTAGACAACAATGTGGCGAATAAAAAAATAATGTTACTCTTCCTCTTCAGATATAATTCACGATACTACTAAATCGAAACAATATAATTTTTACAAAACTAATGAGATAATATCAATATTTAAAAAAAATGTTGATAAAATAAGGAATAAATTTTTGTCTCGTTAGGCGAATCTCTGACTCGAAAATTTGCAATAGTCTCCTGATAATTTTCTATCAATCTTATACAGTGACGATACAAATATTCTCAAAAGCAGCAATGATAATGCAGATAACTATAAGCCATGATTCAAGGAGTATTATGCAAATTAATAAAAAAAAAGAAGGAAAAAGATGAAATTTTCGAAGCAGAGAGAAGCCTTTTGTGATTGATTTTTATTTCATTCTCGCAAGTATATTCGAGGCTTAATGAAAAGCCTACTAAGGGTGCTCGGGATGCTGTATGACAAGCTGCTGTATCGGCATAGAAATCTCCTGTGGCGATTTGAAACTGGTGTGCCGGCGTAAGAGGTTTCCTATGCCACGAGCACCCCGCAATGTACCCCCGCCACCGCCGGAGCCCTCGGACGACACCGATCCCGTCCTAAATAAGGGACACCCCGATATTGTTTTCGTATACACACAAACAAGACGGACAGATATATAGATAGAAGAAAAGGTAAACTAGACAAAGTTGGTAGGCGCAAGCGTTTTAAATCGCACTCACTTTCGCAATGCAACTATGTTTCATACAATAAAAACAAACTCGATTTTCAAAGCTGCGTATATCCATTTGGAACTATTTACTAAATCGGACTCGTTTATTATTTTACAACCAGAA
The DNA here is from genome assembly GCA_026168455.1 of Theocolax elegans. Classification (NCBI taxonomy): domain Eukaryota; kingdom Metazoa; phylum Arthropoda; class Insecta; order Hymenoptera; family Cerocephalidae; genus Theocolax; species Theocolax elegans. The sequence goes on from CM047430.1 coordinate 60,719,456, forward strand.
TTTAATGTTATTGTAACAATTCTGCTATTCATAAATAAAAAATTTACAAAATTAAATTTTTAAATGGACACTAAAGTTTGTATATGTGTATAACTAAATATGTATAGATATCCCAATCGTAAGGAATTCATAAGTATTTAAAGTTCCAAATAGATGACGAACAGCTACTACTTATAGAATGCAAAAGAACAACGTCCATCATTCAAAAAGAAATTATTTAGTTAATTAAAAAATTCACTGCATACGCATCCACAAAACTTGCTTTTCAAGATTTGAATGTACTTATTTCATGCTTATGAAAGAAAACAGGAAAAAATTCAAGGAATATGTTTTGTAAATTGATCTTTTAAATTATTTTAAATGACGATTTTTTATTAAAAATATGATATGAACCAATAATTATGATAACAAAACTGATTGTGATTTTGATGTATGTAATGTACAAATAATGTGAAATGTGTAACAATAATAAGCTGTATTAATAATGAAAATAAAATCTGTGCTGTACAAAACTAAGCATAAACAGTGATTGCAAAATTAATATGATGTAATAGTGATGTTTTCATCGTATCACCTATAACAAAACTCTACAGTGGCAATTGTGCTTTAATAGATCTAGTTAATTATTAGTAATTTCCTCTAATTAAAAGTGTATTTAAGTCTTCTTACGAGAAATAACAAGGGATAAATTATTGTGTTGCAAAAATAATAAGGATAGTAGGAAAAATCATTTGATAAAGAAATTTACAGATTTTTACGTGTATGGATAATCTTTACATAAGTAATTAAAAAAATCTTGACCAGCAAGATAAAAAAAAAGAAAGAACTATCACCAAAAGAAAAAGGAAAATACTAACAGGTGTTTTACTTAGGAGAAGATTAATTAGAAAATAATCTACTTACTCTTTTGAATTCGCTTCGAGACTTCGACGACGTAATTCTTCGATACTGTGACCAGTTTGCTGTTCCCAAGTTGACCTTTCCGACTCAAATGCTCGCCGTTTTTCTTCAAGTTCTTTCGCTTGCTGTTCCAAGGAACGTCTCATTTGTTCGTGCCTTCGTTGAAGCTATAAAATGCCCAAGTTTAAAATAATTATCCAACAAATGTAAACTTGTTTATGTTTACTAAAACTTTGTAACTGGATTAAAAATAACAAACTTACATCTGTTTCTAAATCTTTGAGCTTCTGTTTTTTCTCACGTACTTTCATTTCAAACACCTGTTCCATTTCGATTTCCATCTTCTTCATTTTGTTTTCATGCTCACGTTTTTCTTCTTCCAATTGTGCCAGTGGGTTCCTGATGAAATAAACGTATCAACATTTTATCATAACGACTAAGTAGTAATATTATACTAATGCAATTAAGTGATTCGGTAAATATTTGAATAATGACATCTAGAATAAGCTTTAAAACATTGGTGCGAGGATGTTATAAACAATTTAAATTATATATTTAAAATGAAAAATGTGTTTTAAGTGATTTTTAAACCATATTTAAGCTAAATAGCGAAGCCTTCCGAATACAAATGTGTTGTCGTGCTTTCTAATTGTTTCCTTGTCGTGAAAAAAAAAAAACATTCTGTCTAAAATAATTAACTTGGAATACTACACTAATTATCGTGCAGATTCTAAACATGTAAGGACAAATGGGGCTAAAATGTATAAAGAAAAGAAAAAATTAACACTTTGAATTAACGGTAATGAAACATACATGAATAAGAGTCCCTAATTGGCTACATAATATTCATCTAAATTCTATTGAATACATATATATATACAAGACTTGTGCACACAAAACTGTATTAGACGGTTTTTAGCCTGAAAGTAACTTACCACACCATCATGAAACTGTTCATCACTCCAGGAGGGCACAAACTGACCAATGTGAAATATTATTAGAATTTTTTTTATTATGTTATATTAGCAGTTAGCGACATTTTTTAGCATCTAACTAAGAACAACTGATTCATCTTAATATAGAAAATATAATGTTTCGAAACTATTAAAACTAATAACTAATCTTTTTTTTACTTTGATCAGTTTGCATGCACAAGCTTTTCCTCCTGTTTAAACGTTTCAAAACACAAAAAATGTAACTAAATAAGTTAAAACACCCCCGATAAATTTGGAAGAGAAAAAAAAGCGACGACTGTTGAAATCTAATTTCCTTTGGATAATAGCGAATTTAGAAAAAAAACTATACTAATGCAAAAAACAGTAAGCATCGATACCGAAGATGCATTGAAATCTGTTATGATAATGGAATAAAAGTGTTAGCTATATCGCTCTAAATGATGTGCACGCAGATGCAACGTATCATTTCACTTTTTAAGTCTAAGAGGCTTATGAAGATTTACTCACTTGTTGGATACCCTCGTAGGCTTGCCGTCAACGCTAAGGCCTGCCAAGGTGCGACATCGGAAGTTCTCGTAATGTACGTTATTCGTTACATCCTTTAAGTCTTGTAAATGTGTTCGAATTATCATGTTTCGCAGAGCAATGAAATCGTTGTGTTCCAGGTTTTCAACTGCAAGAAGAGTCAATTTTAGATACGTATACTTAAGAAATAATGAATATACACTTCTGTAAACTTTTATTCTTAACATAATTCTAAATATTATGACACTAACGTAGGTAGCGTAAATAATGTGTAACACGATATTGTAAAATATCGACCAGGTTTAATTAAATAGGCGGAGGTTATTAACATGATCGAAAGAATACACTAAAGAAGAGAAAGAGTGACAGTATATTCTTTTCTAACGCGAATCGCCTGATCTGTAGTAATAATATTTAAATACAAACCTTCTACCAGTCCCCAAGGGTATTTTCTACCTCGTACTTTCTTCCCATCGTGTTCAATGACTGTATTTGCTCCGACAATCGCGAAAGGAACTCTATCCCTTAGGACTTTGTGCAATTTACTTTCCTCTTCGTCCTCGGCCTCTGGAAACTCGTATATCTTTATTTTGTGCTGGGCTATTTCGTTTAATACCTGCAAATCGAATATATTTATGTAATATATAAGGTGTTTATTAATCTTTATAAATTATATTTTCATAATGAAAAGCTATACATTTGAAAAAAAACTAACTTCGCCACAATTGATTTTTTTATCCAAAAGTCCAAAAGAAAGCTTGGAGCAATACCTTTCAAATGGTCTGTAGCATTTTTATGGCCTTCAATTCTGCAAAAGTTATGATAATTTAAAGAAAGACAAAAATTTCACAAAATTAACATGGTATTTCCCATTTAAATTTTTAAAAAAATTTCGTCTTTCTTTAAATTATCATAACTTTTTACAATATTGAAGGCCATAAAAAATGCTACAGATCATTTGAAAGGTATTGCTCCAAGCTTTTTTTTGGACTTTTGGATAAAAAAATCAATTGTGGCGAAGTTAGATTTTTTTCAAGTTGAATATTGACATGTAGTTTATCTAACATTTACCTTGAAATTAGAAATTCTAACCCAGAAGGATAAATTCTAGACATAATTAGCAACGAATGTTACATATAATGTTCTATAGTAAAAGTTGATAGATTTTGAGTGTTAAATAGCGATGAACCCAGCTGGTGTTGAAAAAAAACTGGAAAAAGATAATAAAAATACTAAATATATAAACATTATTTCACGTTACAAGGTATTGTTTATTTATAGAACTAATAAAATTTTCTTATAAAATGATGTAAAACTGCTTATTAATTCAATTGATAGCAATATTTAAATGTTTCTCTAAATTGTAATCAAAGAGATTTTTGGCACAATTGAGTAGAAAATTTGTAGTACCCATACTCAAATGGATTAATAAAAATTTAATATATGTATATTAAAACACATACTCTATCAAGACATGGAAAACTAATAAACAAATATTGTTCTTTCAAATAGAATTAAAAAAGTTGTATGTACACTGATTTGTAAATTCGTATTATTATAATTCAATGCGGTATTGTGAATCCGGAAATTCGGGGCATGATAATGCTATATATAGATTCTTCTATGTTTTGATAACAAAGTGAAATGATGCCAGCCAATTCGGTGACCCGTATATCCAATTTTATTCAATTAAAATTAAATCAATTTATTTTTCTCTTTTCATTTAATTTAAAATAACAGATTTTTCATTAATAATTGTATACACTCAAACTTAAATAAATAACATAATTAATCGATTGGGCAAATACTAAATCTAAATTTGAAGAATTTAAACCTAAATGTAACAAGATAGTCCATGGTATTTTGGAGCATACTCCACATACCAAGGACGAATGTGATAAAGCAAAGACGAACGAGAGTAGAAACGTGTAGGTAATTAAAGCCAAAAATGTGTATAAGACGGTCTCTATAAAACTAAGGAACACCGTGTATCTTTACGCACTTGTTTCTTAAAATAGGCGCACTCGTCGGGTGTCATGGTGTCGGCCTTGGCGATCACGGGGATGATGTTAACTTTGTCGTGAAGCCGCTGCATAAACTCAACGTCGAGTGGTTTGAGACCATGACCCGACGGCGCAACAAAGTACAAACAGCAATGCACCCGACTGTCCGGTATCTGCCGTCTCATGACTCGTGATTCTGCATTCAAAAATTCCTCGTACTTGTTCTCGATGTATTCGATCACGGGCTGCCAGCTGTAAGTCAAATTACATCATTATTTATAAAGCTTATAACATAAATTGTACATTAAATTTTGTTAATTTTTAAAATTACTATAATTATTAATAATAGTACCGAAGACTGAGAGAATACAAAAAAAAACGAATTTAATATGCAATAAAATTGAGTGCACTATTAATTTTTACTACAATTTTTGTTAAATATGCTGTAATTGCTATACAGTACATTTTTTGACAATCTATAGATTAGCATATATGCTTTCATTACGAAACTGTGACTAAAAAATTCCAATGAGGACTACTCGAAGTAATAACATTATATAATATAACATCCAGTTTTATAAAATAAAGAAAAAAAGTCCGATAAATTCCCAACATTATGTAAATTAATTAAATCATTATTATAGAGACTCACAAATTGAAATCCAACGGAACATTAAACTCGGGCAGATGTTAATATACAAAAATTTATTTACCAATACGCGAAACGTCATAAATAACGGGTAGTCGAATAACCATTGAAATTTCTAGGAGCACGAGGAGAGAAACCGCGAACAGAGCCGCATTGTCCCTCTCACAATAGGAAATCGAGTTATCACCGTACACTCCGAAGGCGTAGGATATGTATGTGTTATATACGTACACATATACCTAAATCGAAAGATTAATTGTTTCCATAGATGTGTAGAAACTCACCAATTGCTATTATCCACGGCGTCGCCAAAACCAGGAGTGTCGACGATCGTAAGGGTAAGATTTACCCCGTTCTCCTTGAGCAACACTTTGCTCGTTTCCACGGCAACTGTTTTCTTCATCCTTAAACTCGGTCCCGGATGCTCCGCGCTGTAGATGTCCGTCAGGAACAACGAATTTATCATCGTGGATTTACCAAGTCCTGACTCGCCTGTCGACATTCAAAAAAATCATTTGCGTTAATATTTATTTTATTTTTTCTCTCCTTTCCGCTTACGCGCGATTTATCGTAAACGACGAGCAATTTTACTTTTTGTACGCAAAGGAAAGCCAGGTTTACGACCGAATTATGGGAAAATTGTGCGTAAAGAACGTTTTTATGACCGCGGGGAATATTCGTTCAAATTTATGGAGAAATTTTAGGGAAAACCGTTGCAAATATGTTTTCATCTATACGTTTGTTAATTCGTCGTCAATTTTATTTATTATACTTACAATCCTTTATTATAGTAACAGCTCTTTTACGTACTGCGGCGTATTAATTAAAATATATAACGTTATATCGATACAACAAGATTGTACATTGCTCGTATCGCTGGTTTTTTGCAACGAGGTACGCCGCGATATGCGAAAAATGCCGCAACAACCAACATCCGCGAATCCACAAATATTTGCAGATATTCGTATAAGCGTCAGTCCCAAAGAAAAAACCGACACCAGTTGCACTTTGATCGGCAGGTGATACAATCGTAAACACGTGAGTACAGAACGAACTTCTATATAGGACAAAAGCTTCGAGACTCTCCGCAACCTTGCTAAATAACGTACAGCTATTAATACAACTCGAGGCTTGTTTTTGGAATTGCAATTCGACTGGTTCACTTTTCCGAATAAACTTCCGATGAAAATATATATTCACGTTGGTGTATTTTTTATTCTTAACGAAAATACGTTTGACGTTATTATTATTGTTATACAGATAACGATTTCAATCGTGCATCTGATCGGATTTATTTTAAAAGCTCGAGTTGAATGACCGTATCTGTTTTGATTTTTAATTGTAATGCTGCCGAGGGGGGCTAAATATATAATTTAGAGAGGTTGATGCACTCTAATGATTAAGATTTCAATTGGATAGTAAAAATAGCCTGATTAAAGCGTTTGACGATTGATTTTTTAATTAAAATTATATAGTAGGACATAAATAAGTTACATTCGTAAATACAAAAAGGAATAGAGAAAAGCAAAACTCTTCGCGAATTCGAGCAACTACACTTGTGTAAACTGGATATTAGCTTAAAACGCGCGCGTTTATATATACATATATATACGCACACGCACACATCTGCCGTGCACGTGCATCAAAAACTGAACCAGCTGGTCAGACAGTGGTGCCCAATTGATAAATTCAATTGTTTCTGCGAATGAACATCGGTTAGTCGCAAATGAATAACTTGGATTTTTCCAATGATTTGTTTAAACATAATTTATTAAAGAATGAAATATTATAATACGCGCTTCAGCTCGGTTTAATGTTAATTGTTGCACTGGATCTATGCTGACAGTATAATCGTGAATTTCATGAAGGAGGAATCGAGAATAACGATGCAGTCTCGTGCGTTTCAAGTATTTCATTGGTTTTACGTCAATCAACGTACGCGTTTGTAACGTACTTTCTCTAACCGTTAGTGTGAATTTTTAATAATGCATTCGTACGAGGTTGTCATGATACACGAAAGATACGTAACTTTAGCCATCTTACATTAATTTAATATAAATATTCGATTTATTGCTCTTTTCAATACAATAAACGAAAAGTACAAACATTGTTAAATATTTTTATATTTACAATACAATATTTACTTAAACGGTTTCACCATCCGTTGCAAGATTTAATAATTGAAAAATTGCGGTTCAGAAATTAAAAAATTTCTATGTGTAATTAAACTTTAATTACGAATTAGTGAGATTTCCGCAATCAACGGAAAGAAATTCAATCTATTCGCCTCAGGAAATTAATTAAGATATAGATATTGATTTGATCACTTCAATACAAGATTCATTTAACGGCAAAAATATTAATCAATCTTTTCATTCGGATCATTAAATTCTTATTAATAATGATCGAATGTAAAAGATTTATTTATACAAGAATGCTACATATTTTTAAATTACTAATTATTCAAGTTTTATCAGAGAAGAGTTTTAAAATTTATTTTTTCCTCATTAATAACTAACTTTGTAAAATTAATAGGATCTTGCTGTTTAATAAATTTTAATTCAGTATACTTCGTTGTATCAAATTCTTGTGATTTACTCTTATTTCTCCAAAGATATTCGTATATCTTCGATTCCCTTACTCTCCTTATTTTTCAATAAAATTCTCATATTTTTGATTCCATACACGATTTCCTAGAATTTTAATCAATTTCCTTTCTCAAAGACATACTATTCCATTTCCTTGCGAGTTGAGAAAATCACACAGTGTGTAGATTGAATTATTTTTGTGCGGCACATACCGGATTACAATGCAGATGTAATTTTAGTAGATGCAGTTATTTTAATTTTAAAATATATTACAAAAAAAGGAAAAATTGAAAATGGAAATTAGCTGCAGCGTAAAAATTGTACGTGTGTAAGAGTAATAACCTACCGACAACCATAAGAGTAAACTCGAAGCCCTTCTTAACAGCTTTCCTGTATACTTGATTCGGAAGATTCGCAAAACCTACGTAGCCGTCGAGTTCCTTAGGTTTGGTGGGCGGTGCGGGCCTAGGTGTTGCCGCGATCGAGGCTGCGTTAGCCGCTTCTTTAGCGCTAATCTCCGCCGCTCGCGCGGATTCGCGTTTGTTGCTATCTTCCGCGGCATCGACTTGATTTTGCGAGCTCGGCGGCAATCGAGGTTTAGCTGGTGCGCTCGGTGGCGCCGTCGCCGAGGTTGTCAAAATCGTCGTCGCCGAGGTCACAGTGGGCGGTTGAGGTGGTGGGACCGACGGCACCGTTGGCACCGCCGGTGGTGACGTTATCGATCCGGTTTCACCCTTGAAGAAGAGCTCCCGCTTCGACTGGATCTGAAAGTAAAGGAATTCCTGTGTTATAACGCATGATTTATTTCCCAAGAAAGAAAATTTTAAAATGGAAATACGGTGTGTAATGCTTTTTTAAAAATTTTACGATATTTTGATGAAATTCACATTAAAAATAAATCAATAGATATATGTATATGCTATTAGTTTTATATTGCATTATAGAAAATAGGAATGTTGATCCACGTATCGATTAATTACACATATATTCAGCATTCAAGAATTAAACATACCTTAATATTTCAATTATTATTTACAGTATCTTTACACAATGTATAAATACACAATTGTTAATTCTTGAATGCATACTCCTTTCTGTGCGATATATACGTATAAACTCACACACACATATATAGATTGTTATTGTATACTTTCACGTATTAAGCCTCATTTTTACTCATACATTTTATATATAAAAATATTCTTATTTTAAAATAACATTTCACAAATATCATAAGGAATATAGTTCTCTGAATTGCGTTTTGTGCGTGAAAGTAGAAAAATTGAATAAAGCTATGATTTGTACCTCATTACACGCTAAGAAAATAACCTCGTAAAAATCTAAATGAATATACAAGATAAATAACTTTGATTACTAAGCTCGTAATTGTAACGTGCTATGCTAACATTGACACAAAAAGTCAAATAAAAAATTATTACAATTGTATCGATTAATGCGAATTTAATGTAAATTTATCTTCCTAACCTAATTCTCATCGTTGGATGTACACGCATTACACAAAAAACATACTTTAGCATTCTTCCTCGGCGACTTATTTACTTCCATCGAAATGAAAAATTTTTTATTTCCACGATGTTAAAAACCCATACGGAATAATTCTCGAATTCTATTTACTTTTTTAATCGAACGATACGGTATAATAGTAATGAGATGAATATAAAAATTGAATATTCGTATAGGACGTCGTTAGAAAATTTTCAACGCTCGTCACGATTTTGTTACCGTATACTGTTACAAGTACGATCAAATAAAATTTAAGGAAGAACATTTTTGACGGACGCGAGGATGGTAGCGTTAAATTATACGTATATTAATCATGTTTCTCTTATATATAGAGGTAAATTATATTGTCATTTATGTAAACATCAAACTGTAACATTGTCGCGTACTTCATGGAATAGCCTGAAGTTTACATCGTTTGAGTGATACATAATATGTAGACGTATATAAGAAACTTAATAACATAATGAAACAAAATTATTTAAATTAAAACTAACTTTCCGGAAATGAGATTGTTTTTTTGTTCCTTCTTAGAGAGTTACGCAATAAGAGACAAAGTTATTTTCTGCATGCATAAGTAGCAAGACATTCGTGTCTCTTTCTCTTTATATAGCGTCGGTGAATGAAAATAAGCGAACTTGAGCTTCTATGACTGCTAAAGTAAGCAAGGTATATAGTCTCGAAATGAGTGTTATGCCATTAAGACAACTAAAACTGACTTTCAAACAAAATGCAGATGATATTTATAGTTTATATTTATACCTCATCGTTAGCTCCTCTAGCTCTATAATAAAAACACAATTCAACTCCATATACCGACGTATAAGGTTATACTTTAACGTAAAAAAAAGTAAATGGGGTTTAATTTTTTGCAATTAACGGGGAAAGATGTAGGTTTAAATGAAAAGTTGCCGAATTCACTTTTAAAGAGTATCTCTTTTGGTGAAAGGCAATTTTTCTAAGCAGTCAAGCACGAGTCTTGTACGTCGCGTAGGAGTGCTCACGGTTCCGACAGGAAGTCAAGCATCAAACCCGTCGACCGACAACCGCTTCCCGAGCTAGAAACGTGAAACAATGCGTCGATGCGTCCTCGTCATCGTGATAATCATGCTACTTATAAGCTTAACGATATGAATAGAGAGAAGTTGTTTTGATTCGAAAGGAATTCTAATAGAGTGAATAGTGTCGCATATATATTTGTGAAAAAGGGGATGAGTGTAAATTATTACTTTAAATATTGATTTCTCGTCAGTGTACAAGGTAATGCATTAAATAAAAAGATACGTTATCGAAATTCTTGGAGAGAAATGAATCACGTATATTCTATCAACTCTTTACGGTTAACCCCGTCAAAATTTCATAATCCCATATATAGGAGTTCTATCATTCGATTCGTTGAACAAGTACATCAGCACTATAACGTCGGGTGTCCAAGTAGATTTTCAAATTCAGTCCTTGGCCGCCATCAAACGCGTTAACTCGATTCTAGTTTCCATCTCGTTTTCCCACTATGATATACAATATATCTATATATATCTATATACATATCTCCTAGTTTCAACGATTCAAGGCAATGGGAAATGGGAGAGATAAGAGAGACAGAACGATGCGATTTCCATGCGATAGGTCATCATATAGTCTCTACGTTTATATGCATCAATATGCGTACACGAGCTTGTAATGTTCTACGTGGAAACTGTAAATTTCGATACCTTGTGTGTGCTGAAATTTAACCGATCTGTGAAACGCAAAGCATTACTCAATATATACGGAACCCTACTAATTCCGAAATATACATGCAACTCATTTTTTAATTTCATTTTTTTTTACTATTTAATTAGCAACTTGATTTATCATATTGTGTATGTCAACGTCACCATTTCAGCGCTTTACGAGAGTATTCGCGTAAAAGGCGCAAAAATTAATTAGTTTTCGCAGAATAATTTAATTTAAACTGCATAAAAGCAATTACATTTTTATTCAAATTTCCTTATAGCCTAAACGTGAGAGGCGACAAAGGCAATCCTCGACCCAGTAATTAAACCTCATAGAAATTATTCGAGTAAGTGATAAATAAATATTGTACAGTTTTATCGGTCAAGAGTAAAGAATAAAAGAAGAAAAAAAAGCATTTTAATTGCTTTCCCAGATTAAAAAGTCGATTCATCGTCGGCCAGGTCCTTCGGTGCAGCACTCGGCATGGAATTCACACCGAGTTTGCTCGCACAATTTAACGTTCTGCTTGTGCGGGAGAAGCCATCCGCAGTCCCTTTCATTCCAGAGAGGACGGAAGGTTGGCCCACGGCGCGAAAACGAGCACCGGAGATAAGTGAGCTCGGAAGTGAATTTTCCTTAACTTCGTTCCGCTCTAACCCTGTTATGGCACATCACTGGGAGGGGAGGGGAAACGTTAAATTGCAGAAGATCGAGGAAGAATGAACAGGAGAAAACGGAATTACGGGCGTATTTTCTTTTTTTTTTTTATTGCAAATTCGATTTGTCTTCGCAATGAAGACGCTAATTTTTTTAAATCTGTTGACGCGCTCTTCTCGCGTAGGTCGTCAAATATTTTACGATCTCAAATTTCGCGTTAATCTAAACTTATTTGAATTACTAATGAGATAATTTTATTTATTCATCTACGTGTGGAGATAATGGGTATTTCTAATGAAAATTGTATATACCTTAATTATGGAAACATTATGTCTCATTGTACCGCGAATAATAGAAATGTTTCGTTTTATTCAAACACATATAATACAAATGTTTCAAAAATTCACATTCCTCACTTCGCACGTGTTTATATATCTTTCGTAAACAAAAAACCTTTATCCGCTAGAACAATCAGGACTAAACCTTCATTCTAACAATGCGTACCAAAAAAGCTTTAAAAAAATACTTCTTTTTACAAAAACAAATAAAAGTGGAAGGAAAATATTGCAGAAAACCATCCTCTTATCACACGAACGCAGATCCCACAAATCTCGGCGATTGTTCTCGTAGCGAGCATTATTAAGATGATCCCTGGATTTTGAAATTGCGTGAATTTCAACGGTTGCAATTGCCATTGTTGGATACGCGACCTGACGTAAATATGAGGGAGAGAGAGAGAGAGAGAGAGAGAGAGAGAGAGAGAGAAGGGCAATAACTTTGAAACGGGGAAACGCGAATTACGTGGTCGTGCATTGGAGATTCCCAGTTGTACTCCGCGCAGAGGTAAAATTGACGATGCGAGGGAATGTTTGGGTCGTTGGTAACGTTGTATCGGAACCCACCTCGATTCTCCAAGTGCGCGAGGATTCGAAGCGTCAAAACTTTTCGCTTGTAGATGCGGAGTGCGGACTAGAACCCGATGCGGTGAGTTTCATGCCAGTTCGTAAACTAATTGATTAGGCAATTCTAATGGAAATCAGTGAGTCTAATACGCGTTGGATTGCAGGTAAATCTATACGTATTCGTATATAAATGTAATATCCATCACTGAGAACAGTTTCCACGCACAGAGTTTAAGATCAAATTTACGTATATTTAATAGTTTTGTATTTTTAATTTTCTTAAAACTACTTCCGCCATTTATTACGAACAATTGAATAAAATCAATGTGCATGCGGTGCGTTGAAATGTAAACGGAAATAATATAATTATTATTCCAATAAAAATCCGTAACTTTTACACAAATAGGAGATTGTTATTATTATCAGACGAGGATCTATTTAGTGATAAATATTACTACTCAACGGGCAGCATTAATATTGAAATAATCATAAAAAAATATAATAATAATAATAATAATAACAATAACAAATAAATTTACGCATTTTCAATCTCGGTCGCCACATATCCATTAGAACACATTGAAATATTGCGTATCGATAAAATAATTAATCACATCTATATTACAGAGATAATACTAATATTTATTGATGTATATACCAAAAAGAAACAACGACACATGAGAATAATGCATTATTCATTTAATACATGTATAATAATAATGCGATACATTTTCCAGAAAAGTGTGCCGTAACGTTACATCAGAGTCGTAAAAGCGTCGGTGTCAAATCTCCAACAGGGCATCCGAAGCGCATCGTCGAAAAGTGCATAAAAGCCGACTCGCCGCGCGCTGTGCATCAACTCTCGTAATCGGGCTTAGTGCAACCAACAAAAGGGACTTGCAACGTATCAAGAAGAAGAAGGAAGAAAGGAAAAAAGTACGACCGGTAAATTCTTCGTACCTCACCCCGTTATGCTCACATACGCGCGTGTATATCCATTACGGAATACAAATTGGATAAGTAGCTTCCGTCATAAAGCGCGCGGACATTCAATCTTGAGAGGCGACAAACAAACAACCAGTTTAGAGAGACCGAGTAACATTCGAGTCGTCCTCTTGAGGTGTATATGTATACATATATATATACAATATATAAGATAATGCTTAACCGAAAACTTGTCGTGAACGCGTTAAGCTTGGAAAACTCTACGAAGAACTTTGAAATTCTGTAAGATAGACGGTTTGAAATTGACCAAGAAGCGCTTCGGTGTACGAGGAAAATAATTATTGAAACTTGCGTACTAATTTTAAGTTTGTATTGGGTTTCCTTGTAACTTTAGTTTGTTCTAAGCTGTTCTCTGATCCCTTAGAAGCTTACTCTTCCGAAACTAATTAATTAAAACTATTAATTATAATTATTTTACTTTTTACTGGGTGGTCTTATTTTCGACTGCATTCTATGTTACGTTTTTATAGAGACAGTTTATACAATACAAATATTTTAAATTTAAATTTCTTCGTGCATTTGTATGACTTCGTAATATTTTTCACGATACAATTTACCGATAAATAGTGTGCTATGGTGTTTATTTATAAAAAATAAAATTCTTGATTAATTAATGAGTTTCATTACACTATTCCAAGAAACAGAATGCATTAAAGCAATTTCAATACACATTGGTGGAATACGGAGAAAAATTTTTGATAAAAAGTATCTAAATATTTTCCATAAAAATTGCATCGCCAGCGTGGTAAAAATTTGGAAAGAAAACACGTGCTCGAATATCGTCTTCGTTTGGAAAAATTATTATCCAGCATGGTCTAATTTTTAATCAACTTTCCATTAAAATTATGGACAAAAATTACATAACGTTGCTTACGTCAGCATTTGAGTAATTTTTATTAAATTTTTTATTAAATAAATGAAAAATATTTTTCATGTAAATTACGAATATTAATCAAGTAGACCACGAGAGAATCGTAATCGTAAAAAAAATTATATACGTAAGTAGACTAAAGATTATAGATATAAATTCACGGATAGAAAGCACAGCGAAATAAAGAGATAAATTAAACTTTAAGCGATATATGTCGAGTCAACTAATATCTAAAGCGTAGGTGTAGGTTACAGTTAAGACATTGTCAAGAAGATTATCACGATATCAAACTGTATTCGAACAAATTGCAAATACTTATAAAATTTTGTACCTCCTAAAAATAATTGAGTACAAAGGTCGATGTACCATAGACTGTCCTTCTTGAATAAATATATTGATAATTGAAATTTTTATATAATTTAATAGGCTAAAAATTTATTATTCCTGCAAATTATTTATTTTCACAGTGCATCAACTAATCGAAACTGCTTTAAAACTGTATAAGAGTTTAATATTGTGTAACCTGCTCGAATAATATTTTACAAAATTGCTGAATAATGTAATCATCGATGCATGTAAATCACATTGTTTCTTTGTTTATCTTGTCAGCACATCAATTTAATTAATCGCTTCATTAATTTACTATCGATTTAATTTCATTAGTATAATATTGGTTTTATATAAATACCAAATACATTACAAAATGAAAATACATTTGATGAAAATTATTTTAATTTTACTAATAACCAAAATAATGTAATAGTTAATAAATATAATTATTAGGAAAAAATGTATAATAAACAAATAACTGAGTCTTCGTCAAGTTAATTTTTAACCTAAAAGGAATCCTGTATAAAAATTGTATGAAACTATTCATCGCATCAATAATATGGTCCTCATAAATAATCTGGTATAGATGAATCCGGTGAATACGTCTCTCGAAATCAATATTTGAATCTTTGCATTTGAGCTTCACACAAAATTGCTGAATAAGCGTCATTCGCAAGAGATGTAGTCAACGCCGGAAGAGTGCAGAATAACCAATCGATCGTTAATTAAGCGTTCATTAATTATCAAGCGAGTCGTTTGCGAATCGTGTCACGAAAAGTGATCGACTCACGAGTTTCACGCAAGTTAGAGGGGACTATAGAAGAAAAAAACACGTTTGAAATTGTAAAGTATTTCTTTAAACTCAATATATCTAGTCTATTTTCTAATACGTATAAATTCATTCGGCATATAGATATGATATTGATTGTAGATTAATTTAATTGCATACGTACGCATAAAATCACAAAATACCATTTTGTCAAAATTTTTACCTTTCAAATGTTTTACAGAATGAAAAAATGAGATTTTTACTCTTGTGTATTGAAAAAAAATCATATTTTGGAAAGGGCAATTTATACAATTTCGTTTATATGAATTATGGATAACAATGTATTTCAACGTATTTTTGGTATACGTACCTACATAAAAAGAAATTGCAAAAATTATAAAGTTAAAGCACTTGAACCCTGGATAGCATAAAATTGAAACACTGCGCTCTCTTACGCAGGTTCAACGAAATTAAAAAAATTTTTTAAATTAAAGTCACCCTTACATTCAATTAAAACTTTCAAATGCGTATTCAGTTACAAAAGTATGTTTGAATTTAAATTTTAATAAATTGTATATTCAACATACTTTACATACAAAAAGATATTGATGAAAAATTAATGAACGGGCTTTAACAATCGAAATATACTAATGCTTAGCATCATGTATTAAAAATTTAAAAAATAAAAAATATCTGATTTCTAAATCGGACTTGGTATTATAATATACATAATTGAAAAATTATGGTTTACCTAAACATCAATATTAAATTTAAATTTAGAAAGGATTCTATATGTACTCTTCGTCCACTATGGTTGATGGAATTTTTCAATTTCACAGGGTTCTCGGAAAAATGAAAAGATAAAAATGTAGGCGTTTCGTACTCGATTTTTAGTTTCGGCTCCTTGGTAAAAAACTAGAGATCTTACCTTAGACGCCAGCAAGGTGTTCCACGGAATATATATATTTTTAAAAATATACATGATTGTATCGTACGAAACGTATATACATATATTTTATAGTTGATACACTCGCGTTTTGATACACATATCAAATTTAGTAACTTTGTAAAACCTGTCATGTCACATATAGGTAGACGTATATTTTTATGCTACTCTACGCCGAAATGAAACGTAAGAAGTATTCCAATAAAAGTATTGGTACAAAAATGCGAGTACCTCTTACTAAGCAAACTTTTAAAATAAAACAATATTTTCTAAATCAACCCTCGTGTCGTGATGACTGTACAACCCTTAATTTATTATCCATTCCCTTGTACCCTTTTGCCTTTCATATTTTTGTTCTCCTTTAACTCGTGCGAATGTTATTTCTCTTTGCTCTAATTCTTAGCATCGAGTTCTTTCACTTAAATTCCCTCACTGCACTTTGGCTGAATCCCTTTTTTCTCTTGACCGAAGAAAAATCTTCATCAGTTCTTCCTATATGTCTTACGTTTTTTTCGCAAAGGCGAATTATCACTTTTTCCACGAAATCGATTTAATCGACTCTCGAGAATTACTCGGGCTCCTTAGCAAAGCCTCGTCGCCGAGAAGGGTTTATTGACCTATAGATGAAATCTTAATGTGACACATAAAATGCTTTGAGCAATATAAGCTCAGTAGAGGATAGAGAGTGAGAGGGAGAGACCGTTTTATGATTCGTGGCCTTGTGATCGATCGGGACTCTCGAATGGCAAACTGCAATATTGGAAGGGTACCACCCTCTACACCTTAGCTAAAGTGGCCTTTTAAAGGAATTCGATAATTCTCGATAGAAGAAAGTTAACGAAGGGCAAAGATTGTAAATGAAAACGACACATGCAATTGTTTTCCATACATTTTTCTCTAATGATGTACGTTACTATTAGTGCAATGTATCATTTATTGGTATCAATCACATATTTTTAAATTTATGTACATTCATCTATTTTTAATATTTTTATTTTTTTTGTCAGAATATCGACCGGTTTTCTTACACATCGTAGTATTAAACTCCATATTTTCTATACACGTGTAATAGATCCTTAACGAAAACAATTACGCTACTCGAAAATTCATAAAAAAGAATAACAAAGAACGCGCAAATTCGTCTTCGTATGAAAGTATAATCAAAATAAGAAAATCAGGACAAAAGGCCAACAGTTATTGGAAAACAGTGCGCGCTCGTGCAATCAGGCATGGAAAATTGAAAATTTTGCATCGACGATTCGATTCTCGGGGGAGTGATTGCAACGGAAAAGAACTACATAGGACTAGAAATACTTTTGCCGACTCCTCCGCGAGGTACACAGTAAAAAGCCTATAAACCAGGCTGCACTAAAATACAAATGCTTTCACAAAATACCTAATCTCAATTCAGCGGCACGACAATGAAAATTTCATTTGAATAGTTACTACACTAAATAATTTAGTTGAATAATAAAACTTAATTAATGTTTGACCTTAATCTATACTCATTCTCCCAAGTTGCACAACCTTTCTCTTTTCATCGATATAAAAAATGCATTTCTATATGAAAATAGTGTAAAAAATATGAATAATTAATGGCTTTAATCATCTCAAATTACAGTCAATTACCGACAAATTATAAATATATATATATATATATATATATATATATATATATATATTATAAAATAAATATTGATAATAGAAAAATCCTGCACAAATGTAAAAAAAAGTGCATATAATTCGCACGTATGTTCCTCAAAATTAATGTATCGCTCCTATATGTAATATAATATTCTAATTAATGATAAACCTACATATCTATTACAAAATACAATTTTCCAGAAAATAAAAAAAATATTTTATGCAAAGTAATTATATTAAAATGGACATTTTCAAAACTCCACAAAATTTGTTTTCAAAATATAAAACTATTCTCGTCTCTAAAAATATTTACGTTTCATACTAATAAAACTACTCATTATTTTGGGATTTTCACCATCGATTCAAAGAATGATAAAAGAAATAGAAAAGTAAATTATTTCCAAAAAGAAATTGAAGTTACCGACTAATATAGCACTAATTGAATTTGAATTATGAAATTGAATTAATCCTACCAAGATTATTCAAAAGTTCTAAAATTGTTTATGTTTTACACTATAATTGAATACAAAAATTATTATTAACAAATGATTAAACAATTTTTGGTCGGTAATTAGTGAAAAAGGTACACATTTTCAACCCAAACATCGTAAATAAAATAGGTTTATCGTTGAAAACATGCCTGAGGATCTGATGGACATTCTTTCGTTTATAAAAACTTCTTTTGTTTATAAAAAAATATTAAAAATGACCATTGTTGAGTCCGACATCTTCTTCATAATACATTTTTTATACGTATAACCAAAAGCGCAGCTTTTAGATATTGCATTAATACTTTAAAACATATTTAAAAAAATTTTTTAATAAAGCTGCATATGTTACTATTAAAAAGCATAACCACAAAATAAAAATTAAAAAAAAACCTTTTATGGCATATAACAACTGTTATGTACAATCATCATGATTATTTTCAGAGTTATAACAAATTTTACAAAATCAGTTTTTTCAGTAGCTTGAAAACTAATAGAGATAAGTTGAAAACCCCGAATCAAGAGCAAAGATTTTTTTATTCTCTACAAAGTTTATTATTTCGACGCCTTCGAATAAAAGGGTATCGATTCAAAATTCTGTTGGAGAAGGAGTCAACTAAAAATTTATTTGGAAAAGGGGTCAATTCACGGGATTAAATATTTTTAATTTTTGAATGAGCACCACTGTTGCAAAATTGTATTTTCATATGACATTAATTTCACACTATAGGTACATTAATAAGGGCAGATACTTATACTTTTTTTCAAAAGCTAAATATGAATCTGAAGTTCATTTCGTACTAGTGAATTCAGAGAAGTTATAGGTAAAATAAGTACAAATTTAAATGATACTGTAACACTGCATTCTTTTATTAGAAGGCAACGATATAGTTAGATTAGAAAATACCATCTGCAATATTCAAAATTTTCAAAAATAAATTTTTGGAAAATCGAAAATTGGCTGTAAGACAAAAGCAAATTTATAGATCCAAGAATAAATTTTTTCCTCGAATTCAGAAATTGAAAAGAAACTTCATGCCCAGTCGAGTGATATCGATAAAATAGTTTAAAAAATATAGCGGTATGCGTACACAAACATACAAAAACACACATATGAACATTTTCTACACTGATAAAAATGCTATAATAAAATTTAAAATGTTTTTAATAAAAATTATTATGTTTTATAATAATCGTTGGATACATTTGCATTATTATAGATTTTATAATATTATTAGCATAATAAAAAGTACTAAAAGATAAAGCAAAATTTATCAATTGACTTTTAAAAAAATTATTATGTTCCATAGCAAAAATCATGAAATACAAAAATTATAATTCATTGAACGAAATTTACTAGGATACATAGTAAATTTTGTTACAAAATATATCAAAATTTGATACTTTCGTAGTAATACTTGATATATTTTTGAGTAAATGATAATTTTTACATAATAAACAATATCTTAATATGTTTTTACTATATAATGTAGTAAGCTTTCTTATTAAATATAATAAAATTTGTCATGTCAAAAATAAAATTGGTACGTAGGGAAAAGAAACCATCTCTACATAACCTCAAAATATTTCAGTGTATATTATCATCAATTACGGACAAATAAATTTTTTTTACATTATCTTTACGGGATCATGTTTAATTAATAAAAAAGACTAATAAACGCAGTATCGCAACAAATAAATGTATAAAAAGAGAATTAAAGTGGAAAATAATAGAAGACCATTAAGATCTGTAAGTTATGAGAATGCTACAAACGTAGATGAGTCTTTACTTGGCCAAGTTTTAGAAATTCCTGTTATTGACCGTGTTCCTTCAGAAAATTATAATGTAATTTTACAAGTCGATAAAATAGCAGCTGAATCTTCTATTAATAATATATATCCTATATACCAAGTCCCTTTTCCTGAAAATGTGCATTATTATTAAATGTATTTATGAATTGTATTCTAATATAATTATAAAACGTCAAATGTGATTTGTAAGACTGATTAAATTAACTAAATGATATAATAAAGTGTTATTTAATTAAAAGTTAAAAATTTTGTCTGTCTTATCATTAATTAGATTGAAAAAATTAAATGCCTACATTTACTAAATTTATTTTAAATTACATTTAAAATATAACACCTCTTATTTTATTGCATTCATTAAAAATACAGAAGTTGAGTGTGCTATTCATGCCCCACCGCACTGACATCCATGCCCCCTAGCGGGGCATGAGTAGTCATTTCACACGCTTGTCTTTACAATTTTATAACTAATTTTAAATATAAAAATAGTAATTTTTAAAAATGTAATTATAAATTTAAGAATCTTTTTAACTATTTTCATTTTTTTAAAGTGAAGAATGATTTAAATTATTATTGTAATATAGTTTTAAACTTAAGGTGCCACGCATAGCCGCCTCTCCCCTACTCAAAAAGTGCTCAAAATTATAAGAGACAAAGTAATTTCAATCCCGTACCACCTTTTCACCCTCGCTTCTCTAGGGCGCAAACATCGGTTCAGGGAGAAATCACTTTTTCTCTTATAATTGTGAGTACTATTGCAGGAAAATTTTTTTTGTAGGTGATTCAGGCACGGGTGTAGTGTGTCTTTGAACTTGTATCGAAAATAACTATTAATTCGACTCTTTCTCGAAATAATAAAAATTACTATGTTTTCTAATAAGATTTGTTAAGCCAACAAAGTAAAATTAGTACATTTCTAGTTTTACTACAAAACCTAGCAATTTTTACTAAAGGTACAGTATGTCCACCGATTACTATGTTTTATAGTAATTTTTATTAGAATTTTTAATAATTTTTATTATACATTTTTGTCAGTGTAAAAACACGTTTTTATACTCTTAAATCATACTTCTAACATGTTTTTATCAAATCGAAAAATTGCACCATTACACTTGATATTGGAAGTGAAATTCCAATATAGGTATTACTTCAAAGTCAATATCCAAGTTTTAAATTTTCAAAGAATAGTACTGAATGCTAACTAACCAAGCAGTTAATGTAAAAGTTTTCAGATTATATTGTAGTTAGTCTGTCAGCTAATATCAATGTAAATCGATAGAAAATGTATTATAACACTTTAGTTATGACTCCGAAATTTTCATTTGTAACTTACTTGTACTCAAAACACTTTATCAAAGTATGTTACTCACATTTAAAAAAAACTACTTTAGAATGGACCGCATTGGCTACTGTATTCAAATATATGTGTACACTTATGAATGTATATAGAGTCGGAGTTGAGTGTAAACAGGTCGAACGATGTTTTTGACGTTTGCATGCATATGCATGCGGGTGAGTGAAAAGCCATGGAGAGAACAAAATTTATTGCGGTGCATAAGAGGTAGATCAACGAGTTGACAGCCTAAAAGATATTTTCTTCAAAATAAGCTGTTACCGACTGGTTTATAGTTATACTCTATTTACATACATCACGTGTGCTTTCAAATAAATATCCAATGTTAATATTGCGAATTACTTCAATGCGACCAATACACGTAAATATAGATTTTTAGGATAATTGCGTTACGATTATATTCGTGTAGTTTAGACTTGACCTTGATTTTTATGGATTATCTTGATCGATAAATATTTCCCCCGCATTTTCATGGTTTAATGAATTTACTTAAAAAAGATAACAGCGTAGGTTGTACTGTAAACATTAAACAAGAATAGAATCTCACGAGATTTAAAATTGCTATCGTATATCTCTTCTCGATGATAATGCAATACATGTAGATCAAGTAACTGTTCTATTTAATAATAAATTATTAACATTTTTTTAAATTAAATAAACTTTTAGGTGCGCGTATGTGTGTATTTTTCGTATAATCTTTATAAATTGATAATTCAATAAATATAAAGTGCAATACTGTACCATCGTCTGAATCATACGCGTTGTTTTCTTTTGATCAAAAAGAAACTTATAGACGCGATCTGAAGAAGCAAAACATTTACATAATCTAGTTACCTATCTACGAAGACATACGGGATGAGCATATGAACGAAATGTACAGTTATTTAAAACGTGGTGTAAGTGCATATAGTAAACTACTCACGCGATTAGATGATTCCCTTAACAGGATTGAAATATACTAAGGGAATAATATAGTAGAAAAATAGTAAAAAAAAAAGAGAAAGAGTAGTAGAAATGTATAGAAAACGCGAGGAAAGGATCTCGAGTGTCTCGCGATGACTCAAATTTCTTCGAGTCGTCAGGCAACTTCATAAATATGCTGAAGATTCCCACGGTCCTTGCACTCGCGGAACTACGACGACGAGCCAACTTCCCTCTCTTTCCTACTTGCTCGGTTCGGATCGTTCGAGTGAGCGATCGAAATGAACCGATGGCTGGCTACATGTATTTCTCTGTATACGTGCGGGAATCGAACTCTCGATGTACGTATATGCATTACGCTTGTTTCGAAGTGTTCGCGAGCCGCAAGCAAGATACTTCTTACGATGCAGTATATCCTCCATCGACTCGGTTCATCTTCTTTTTCTTGACGACTTTATGCGCTACCGAGTATCAATCCACTTCCTTTTTCGCGCGCATTGTCCATTTAATTTTACTACTTTTGGATTTGTTGAACAAAAAGATGATTACGCATTTTTCCGACGTAATGAATTTTACAGCGATTTAATGCCTGTAATTTTATACCGTAGTTAGAATTACTTTGGTTTTTATAAAACGTTTAAATGACATTTTGAGCAAATCATATAAAACCAAAATTAATAAGTGACTATTTTAATAATTTGTGTGTATATTCGTAATTTATAGGATGTTACGGTAGTTATCAATATTATACATAGTTTATTTGAAGTATTCGACAGAAACTATGAAATTCATAGCGTGCGTTTGAATTTAGTAGGAATATCTGATAATTTTCTGTTAAACTCTGACAAATATCAGAAGATTTTTATGCGTGAACGAATGCAAGTAACATCTAAATGACATTTTATCGAATGTCATAGTAAATATCTGTTTGTAACAATGAACATAAATTTTTTAAATAAAATAATTATTTGATATTCAACACAAAAATGTATATGCTGTTGGAATTGTCTTTAAATAAGTTAACATTTTTTATCAGATTTTAAGTTAAATACAATAAAATTGACCTTTATTAAATTAAACAGAATTGATTGGTTCAGTAGCAATTATAGATTACAACTTAGCGAAGGGCAATGTTGTCGTGGTGTTGCTTAAATTTTAATATAAACTACTAATTTTGTATGTAAAACCAGTACTTCTGAAACGATAAATGACATATGAGTGTGGCATCCCCTTAATGAATAATGGATTAAAATAAGAAAAAGATTTATGATCTACACATATCTCTATCACAATTATAACACCTTTCAGTAAAGTTATGTCAAAACCCAACTTGTCAAGGTCGCAGCTGAACCCAGCTTCATACATAAAACAAATTTCATAAAGGTATAAGCAAAAGTTTCAAGCCAACGAGAGACGCACCAAGTGTTTTATAGAATAATATCCTGTCTCCAGCGGGACGTCCCCATTCGTTCGATAAGCGTCGCGCATCTGGCGTCAAAAGGGTTGAAGGATCCAAATCGACGCTCCAGTGTATTCGTATATGTTCTGGCTTGTAGCCGAATCGAGTTGTGTGTCAATCCATTTTTTTGTCTCCCTCTCTCTTTCTCTTTCCAGCTGGCCAATAAAACACGAGAAAAACTGCCGTCTCCCAGCTTCGGGGCTTGATTTCCCGAAGGTAAAAAGTTTCCCTGGTGCGCGCGGTGTAAATGTAGAGAAGCGCGAGACTCGCTTCGCGATTGCATTTTCTTCGCGTATTCTTTTTCCACCTTGCACCTTTTTTTCCCCATTGACTCTCTATTCACACCCTTTTGTTACAGTCTAAGGGGTTGTGATTTTATCAAACTTCCGCCTCGCTTGACTTTGATTAGTAAACACCACTTGTATTTAGTTTTTTTACATCTACTCCTCTGAGTTTCTGAGAGAAATATCTTTAAGACACATTCTTTTATTGAATTCTATTTTATTGTAACGTACTTTTTGCAAAATAACTAGATAAAAAGAATAAGTATTATATTACCGAAACAAAACAGTACCATTAATATATTATACATGTTTTGTTTGTAAATTTGTAGTACGAAATAAAAAATGCGTACAATTTTAATAGATTAAATTGACGAATTTAACATGCATACTCGCGATCGAATTTCCTAACTTAAACTTGATGACCATCACCTCTTAATTTTATACTATGCACTCACTGTAATATTTCACACGTGCAAATATTAGCAATCGCTTAATTTTCGTATTCTACATTTTACTCGAAGATTTAGTTGTAGAATACAGTCGGTATACTACATTAGTAATGTCTCGAGCTCTATGATCCCTTTATCGAATTAAGTATATTATATAATTTTAGAGGACTCGGTGAATGCTCTGTACAACATAGACAAAGGTGCGAAATGAGAAACGTGAAAAACATGAAATGAGGTAAATGATTAATTAATACGGGATTACCTAGAGGAAGTCTGCTTAATGAGACTCATTGTGTAGAATAATGAAACTAATTAGACGCGCGGAGATGATGCTGATATTGCAGGTTGAAATATGTGTGTCACTGGCGTCACTATTTCCATCTTGGGTGTGACCCTTTATTTCATACGAAGAAAAAAAAGGCGCTCACTTACTTAATAAATTAAAAAAGAATTCAACGTAGTACGATTCACGGTGTTTTACAGCACGACTGTTCCACTTATAACATTGCACACAAACATTTTTCACCTTACCCGTACTTTAATAAGGTACGTGTACTATAAGAGTACTTTACCCAAAAGGGTGTACGTTATTACATGGAAGTTTTAATAAATAACGAATATTTTGAGATTAAAAAGAATATTAAATAATCCTTATTTATAATTCTATAATCCCCTTTAAATTTTTTATGTCGCTGATGCTTTTCGAACTTAACGAAAGGTTTCAATTTTTTACCTCATTAAAACTCACGTTTACAGTAGAAGCTTCGTATTAAAAATAATACTTTTCCATTGTTATTTGCTAATGGATGCTTTCCAGACACGTATTAACCTGCAATACCCAAATCACACAACTTTTTTTGTCGTGCACGCTCATTCGTAAATATATATCTTTATATATACACACACACACGCATACACACTTTAAAAATGAACCTTTCGTACAATTCAATGCATCGATCATATTCTACATGAAAAGAACCGAAACATTTTATAAATGTAATTACCAAAACGTAAAAGCAGAAAGCTCTCAAGCAAACTTTATCCGTGATTCAATTCCAGAGTGCTCTTTATAAAAATTCAAACTCTACTTTAGATGGTGTATCTTGAGTAAAGGTCTCGGTATATCTTTAAAGGAAGAAAAAATTTCATTTCAGTAAGTGTTTGTGGTCAGGTAAACGTAGTATAAACAATAAAATGCGTCAAGCACTGCCTAGTGAAAAACCGTTTATACAGACATATCTTATACAGACAAACGAAATTTCTTTAAAATATGCCAAAGTACCATTCGATCGATAACCCGCATAGCACCACTTTTACGATAATACATCTTTCGTACGTGCCTTACATGTATTCATGACGTGAACGTTTCGTTGCATTTCGTTGCCCGCATTACTCGTATAGATACGATAACTCCAGCTGACCGATCCACTCGTCGTCGTCCTTCCTTCCTTTTTCTAAATTTGCGTTACGCAGCTATTCAATTGGGATGAATTACAACACCACCAAGGAAATGGAATATTTATTGCTTATTTCATTAGATTACTTTTAAGTTAGAGGCGCATTTGAAATTTCAGACAACCGAGCGATTTATAGCAGGAAACCTGCATTTCCCTCATTAAAGATCCCTCATTCAACTGAAAGCTGGAGCGCAATTAATTTATCGTCCAAAGCAAATTAGTTGTTAATACTAATATATATTGAAAAACTTATCTCCGCGTAAACCATTTTTTAATTGAATCAACCTGGTATATCCATTAAAATTCTATTGTTCGTAATGGGACTACCGGATTTCCTTAAGTTAACTTACCAAGAAATCATTAAAGCCCCATCCAAATGAAGCTTAAATGCGCAATTAGCAGTAAATCATTGCGTGAATTATTCTTATACGAGCTCGACGGCATCGCGGCGTCACCTAATAGGCCGAGAGAAGAAAAATAAATTTCTTCAAGCCCCAATAGATAATAGTGAAATATGGTTTCTCGTGAATGCTTCTTTATCCTACTAACCAAAGGAATTTTTCTCGCATCCAAGGGAAATTATTTTCTCGACAGGCTCAAAGAATTTCGCATAATTTTCTTTGAACGTTTTAACCATCGATCCGAAAAATAACAGTATGAGTTACGTTTTGATTTCTGTATAAATAAAAATGATTTTTCAGTGGTAAATGTTTGTACACATATGTGAGCTTGAAAAAGCATCGTCGAGTAATCCCTGCACGAGTGAAAAACTCCAGTAAAAAAATAGCTTCATCAACAATTGCGGAGAGATGGCCATAACTCTGCCTCCAGAAATATGGTTTGAACGAACGCATCAAAGTGAAAAATCCGTGTACACTTTTCGTCGTTTGAAAGAACCATCGAGCCATTGCAAATGTTGACTTAGCGGGTGCAATAAGCGTTATTGTAGTAGCTAGTAAAAAAGCCAGAGAGAGAGAGAGAGAGAGAGAGAGAGATAAAGAGACATCCCCCGAGGTAACGATGAAAGGAGCTTTTGTGTGTACAGGGTACGCGAGTGTGTATAACCTAGTTCGCAAATCTGCGGAGTCCTCTATGTAGAGTTATCCTAATTGTCACCGAGGAATATTAGGGCACGGATGCAAGAATTTAACTGGGATGCGTGTCGCGCATCGATCGAATACGCGCGTACACGCTTAACGAGAATCTATGGATGAGCTAGTCTCGAGCTCTCTCGCAGTTAGTCGAGCTTAAATTTGTACCGTACGCTAAGTTTTAATGGTTATAACTCTACATTTACCAGGGAATGAGGACGGCTTCGAACTTTGATTCTACGGGTTTCGTGTACTTTACACCGTTAATGCTTTTACGCGAGTGGTCATTTCGACTTTTTGAACGAAATTATCGTTATACCAACTAATTGCCATTTTATCTTTTATTTTCTAATAAAATAGTTAACTTTCCTTTGTTCCGCCTATGTATGTGTATTGTGCACCTATTACAAAGTTGATGTACTAACAATCCACGAATCAAAAATAAATGCGCAACTATATACGGATTTCATGAACATAAAACCTATAAAAATAACACTATTGTAATATTATTTTATTTTACGCCCGTTAATGTGATTTATAACAATACAAAGAAAATCTCTTGAAAAAAAAGGTAAAATAATGTTAAAAATTCCAAGCAAATTAAATTAAATTAAATTAAATAGATAACGATATTTAAAAAATCGTAATACTTTTTCTCTCATAATTAATATGAGTCTTGTTAAACCCAATCATTACGTTTCTTGTTTAAGTTAACTAGGCAAAAAATAATTAAATGACTAATTACATTGGCGCCAAGTTGTTTCCATTAGCTTAAGCAAATAATCGATCGTGATTATTGATACGAGTACCGTTCCAACATTTTTTAATATACCGGTTTCTTGATCAATGCACCGCCAATATCTAGGTACTAAATTACCTACAATTTATGACAATATATGGCATACACTGATAAGATATATTTATTTTTAAACCTGGATGTATGTGACACAAATTAAGCAAATACGTTTTTTCTTCAAATATTGTACTTTAAATAACCTACTGCATGAATAAATGCACACGTTTTTATACGTAAAAAATAATAATCATAATCAATACAGTCATGTCGAATTATTTCCGGTCAGCATGTGATAAATCGGATTTGTTTTGTCAAACTTTAAAATTATATGAAAAAAGGATAAAATTTACGCCAACAAATTAAGTTAATAACTCCGACTTATATCTACAACCCATCATCGTAATTACGATACACAACAATTTAATACTATATAGATAAAATACTTTATCGATCACTCAAGCTGTTCGTTTATTTGTAATGTAATCTAATAGTGCACCTCTAATAGTACATAGTATACTAAAAAATAAATAAAATATAAGCCTAAAAAATTTTGAACAATAAATTAAATTATTTATCAAAGGCTCATCAATAAAAGAAAGATTATTTACAATCAACTAAATTTATTGCAAATAAAAATGTAAAATAGACCCGAGGAGCTGTATTTTGTACGTATTTATGTAGCTGGTGAATCAAACATTAGTTTCTAAGAAATCCAAGCACGTTTCGTGGTTATCGTGACTAAGAGAATTTATATACGTACACTCTTACGCGAAAGAACATTCTCTTTCTCATTAATATTGAAAATATTGCAATTGATATATTCACGCAAAAAAACTAATTAAAAGAACAAAGTTTAACGAATTACTTTATATTTAAAATATATAATACACTTTTATTCACGCTATACGAAGCATGTTAGTAATAAAAGTAAATCATCGAGAACTGCAGACCCTTTTGAATCATGGATTTAGCTAAAACGCTAAGAAATCATACGTTGGTCAAAAAGAATAGTTTTACATCTGTAAGCTTTGTTAAATGGACCCTGGTGACCCAGCTATATATAAAATTTGTTCGACGTGTCGAGAAAAATACGCTCGCAAGAACTTATAATCCCTTTAAACATATTTTACTCTTAAACATTTTAAACGATTCTTATAACTTTACGATGCGCGCCTCACCATATACGATCCTTTAGAGCCTGAACACTACAACGCTTTTATACATTTTATATATGTGCAACGTATATATACGCGATGCTACATTATAAGTCCCATAAGACACTATAATCTTGAAAATGAATCGCTTTACGCGCGAGCAATAAACATAAACTTTTCCCTCGCGAATCAATTTTAATCACATTCAAGAGTGAGAGAAAGAGATGGTTTAAGGGAGGGGGAGGGGAGGAAAGCTCAGTTGCTAAAGGGAAAAAAAATGATAGTAAAGAGCCGTGCAATTTGCACGGACTCGCGAATACGAGGGAGCTTGAAAGCCGAGAGACGCGGTTGGAAAATCCGTCGAAAAGACGAGGAAGTGAGAGGACCGAGTAAAAATGGTGTGCGTCATCCATACGAGTGAGAAAGAGAAGCGCATCTCTCGTGAAAAGCGGCTTTGTCGAGAACGCACCGACGAGTTATATGGACGTCGGGCGACACTACCGTGATATTTCCACCAGCAGCGAAACTAGATCCTCGAGATATTTTCGCGGAAGCGAATGGAATGAGTGCGCGAGAGAGACTCCCGGAGGTTTCTTAAGGCCGCGTGCTTTCTGCCCTCTGTACACTATACCTATATACCAACAGACAATTTTTCGGTCTGTCGTCGGTTGTTTCCGAAGATTATATCAATTTATTTTTTTCCATTTTACGCTCCGATAGGTGATTTCTATTTATTTTTTCATTCGCCGTAATCCAACACATACCGTGATGTTTAAATTTTAAAACTCACTATATATTAAACTATTATGGTATAATAATGATGCTAATCGAAAATGTATACTAAACGATTATTCCGTTAACTTCTTTTTAATTACACTTAAAATAAAGTGGACAAGCCCAAAATATTTGTTTTTGTTTTGGATAAGTTAATCGAGCCAATTAAGTGTTGTATTCGAAAATACTGATCTTTAAACAAGCTTTTAATATTCCGTAATTAGAGTTTACCATTTGCTTTTGGAGCGCGGTAATAAGCAGCTCGTTTACTTTAGTTATTTTAGAGATGTAATACATTATATTAATCTTGCTGTGAACTTAAATGTACTAATTTAATATTAATAGCTCGCTTTATACAATATTTTATTTATAAATGTTATTTCTATACTATTTACTCTGGAAATTCGTTTAGTTCGTCATTTTATCAACAAATGGGTAAATTAAACTGCATAATATATATGAGTTATTAGATAAATATAAAATAATCAATCTAATTTATTTAGTCTAAATCACATTTGTTAGGTATGTACGTTACATTACGCAATTAAATAGTTAAAATCATAAAATTATTTGAAACGTCGTACTTTACTATATTATTCATCTAAAATACTGTTTCTCTTTACTATCCTAGTCTCTACGTTGGTATAACTTTGAAGATAGGAAGGTTTCAAATTAATGAAAACTCGCGCAAACTGTTTCCGTTTTGCAAGCCTCGCAAAATTGCTTTTTGATTTTCTTGGGAATGCTTTACACTTGTAATTTGTCGTTATGAAAATCATAAAAACAGTTATGCTCATTATAACTTTTGTCAAATATTTCTCTTTGAGAAAATCTATCTCTATTACATCGGCTGTTAAAATTATACAGCACTTTCGAGTAATTACCGCGATCGTTTCAGAATTTATATAGTTTTACAAACGGATGAATTGATAATCGTTAAGCAAATGTATACTAAAATTTGGCAATTCTTTTAAGGCAATGCGAATCGAACTAAATCGGCATATTATTTTAATATTTTTACAGATATTCATTCTACTAGAATAAAATTAAAAATCATCACGTAATATTAAAAGAGTTTTAATTTGTAAAACCATGTGCATACCCGTATACTTTGTCAATACGAGTGTACCAGGTCGCATCAACAAAAAACTAAAATATTGTCATAGAAAAATGTCTTCTTATCCAACAGTTTTCCTACAATTAAATAGAAAATACGGGCTACACGGTTGCATTTAAAACAAACAAAAGAAAAATACTCCGGAAGATAGAGCATTATAATCACAACAGTCCGAGGACCTGTCGTTTTTAATTAAAAATTACTTGCGAACCAGTGAGTTTGAGGCAGTCGGTTTTACACACACATACAAATGCGTTATATATATACGTATAACACCGTCCAATTAAAACCTGGTAAGCGTTTTTTTCAAATTCCTCAACGCACAAGCCATTTCCACGATAATAACGCCGTTCAAAGATCGCGCGAAACTACTTGGCGACGAACAACAGCGTTAAAAAAACCCTTGAGTCTTCTCCTGCAAGTGTCATGTTTTTTTCTTTTCACCGTGGTGAGTCATTGAGCTACATATACGCATACTTTTTCGATCGCGGCGGCTTTCGAGGGTGACGCTCGGTTCCCTTTGGAGCAGCCCTCGTACGTATCTAAGTAACGAAAATTACGGGGATGTGGATGCCGTCGTATATGTCTCGGCAGTGACTCTCATTTTCACATCGTCGTTGATTATTGATTCCGAGCTTTACGAAATAGTTGCGATTGCTTCGTGTGTGGCACTTGCCCGCTTAACTTTACGCTTGGGGAATTATGGCACACGTGGTAAAATGGCTTTTTGCAATTTCATAAAGTAACTCGTATTTGTAACTACGTTTTATAGGACGTATAAATATATATTCGAATGGAAGGTAATTCCAAGTATTTTTTTACGATACACCTATAAACTGCATTTTATAATTTCATATTCAGTTCTATATTAATTTCCTTATTTTCCAAAACTGTTAATGATATTACTTCAAGAGAGAAAAATATTTTAAATTTGTAGGCAGGTATAGAATATTAAAATTAAACGTGCTTGACTTTGGTCAATTAAATAGTTCACATTAGAATTTGTCTGACGCCGTGATACCATAATTTTTTGTAACGTAGTTTTCGCAGTTTTGTAAGTCTATAATTAAGTAGATCTATTGTTACTTATGATCAATAATTTTTAAATGTAGAAAATGTTACTTTATTTTAATACTATGAATTTTGTAAATATTTGGAATTGTTCGTGCTCCAATTTTAAAAAAATTTTATATCCACAGGTAGAAAACATGTACGCGTAACCACGTTCCTACAATAAAATTTGGAAGCTACGAGACATCGATGAATAACCGTAAATAAAAACTTGCAAAATACAACTTAAAAAAAATATACGAGAATTACGCAACGTTTTACGATTCAATTGTTTTATCCAACTACAATCCTAAAGCATATAAAGTGAAATTTTGGTCCATCAATTCGTACCTGTAAACCCGTTACCTAACAATAATTCACCAAAGTTAAAAACAAAGTACGGAATTTATCGAGCGTGACAAATAAACTTAAATAAACCGAGAATTCAACCGAAACAAAGAAGAAGAAGAAAAACGAGCATAGGTTGAAAACACGAAGAAACGCGAAATAGAAAAAGCTACGCACGCAATTTTCCACTCGTTTTTCTTGCGGGCTTACTTCGGCATCGCTTATAATGGGTAAGCGCAGTCGCGCATACGCAAAGATTTTTACTTGGTGTGCGCCCCCTCTCATTGTTCTTTGCTCCCGAGCAATGAAAAAGAGGGAGGCTTTCCCCGCGGACAGCCCGAGGCGACACCCTTTCCTTTTTCACTCGACCCTCCTCGAGTTCTTTCTCGCGGTCGAGCTTTCCGAGGCTCGCAATGTAAGCGTCCCGTACTTTTTCGCGCTTAACATTTTTCCTAGCTGTATTTTTCGCTCACTTTCTGTATATCTTTTCGTACTCGGTGTTTTTCGCGGAGAAACCCGGGGAGTTGGTCAGGGTTGCCGGTTTTTACACAATGAATTTTAGCTGCTGACATACTTTATTTTTTTTAAGTTGAAGCATTCTTATTCGAATTCTTTCGAGTTTCGATGTGGCTTTAGAAAAAGCTTTTAGATATAAATATTTTAATTTTTTAAATAAATATTTTTGTTAATTAAAATATTTATAACTATTGAATACACAAGTATATGTAATATAATTTAATACCAATAATCAATTAATTTTAATATACCGAAATCAGTTAAACGGTGCAGAATTGAAAAATTTACATCGTATTGTATGTACATTCTAGTGTGTGAAATAGATTGCATATGCATAGAAACGCGCAAATATTTGTAGGTAAATTTAATTATTGTTTCGATATTCAAACTCGAATCTACACATTGAAATTTTTTTATATTTATTTATCGTGCCTACACGCAACTCATATGTTTTAATCAAGATGGATTATTTATTATTTCGCTCACCCTCGTTGAATACGTAGTTCACTTTTTTAAAATAATTATTTCTAACGGCATTGAGCACAAATTTTAATAAAATCGCAATAACATTTATCAATGTACAACATACATGAATTTTCATCGACCACAGTTTAGCTCTCCATTCTTCATTCATTATCGTCCTTCAAGCGTTCCCTTTAAGAATCCGTCCTTCGTTTCTACATCGACTCTATCTTGATCGTTCATTGCATTTCGTCTCTCCGTCCCCTCTCACGCGCACGTGCAATATCCCCATAGATCGTGTGGACATGCACTGGTTCTCATTTTATCCAGTTTACGTATTTTTCAAACTCGATGTACGTATGCTTACAGGTCAATACCTACTGTAATGCACTTGAAATGAATTTATTTTTGTTTATAACACAATACGCAAATTAATCTCCTGTCACCTCGCGATCTCCTTGAACTTGTATACAAGTTCATCAAGTAATTTTACAGAAATATACTTGTTTTCTGCGTTAGACAATTTTATATTGCTTAATGTACCTTTTGTTGAATGCGTCTTATAGCAAGTATCACGATAAATTCGCCATAACGCGAAAAGCTTACCCAAAGAAAAATGATAAATAGCTTTTAAGCGATTTATCATTCTTTCGAGTATTTCTCCTTTTTCTTGCGCTTTGTCTTTGTTCGAAGTGAAAAATCACTTTTGAGCCTTAGGGACAGTGTAGAAAGGCGCGAAAGGGTCGAAACAGATTAACGCTGTCTCATTTCTAAACCAACTGCACACGAGGGAGTGATGCGTCGAACATCACGTACGACCGATTTTCTACTACCATCTAGAGAGATCGATTTTATAATTGTTCTCCGACTGACCGAAAAAACCTCGAATTAGTTTCTTCGTTGTTTCCACATCTTAAGGGGATGTCATACTGATTACAGATTACTGTAATTGATTTTTCAAATATAATTTTTAACTTTCTTTTTTTTTATATCTTTTTAGTATACGCACAATTGTTACATATAATATAATGTGCCTTAACTCATTCAATTGAAAAAATATGCAAATTGAATGATACATTTGAAAAATCAGTTAATGTCGGTAAGTGTGTATTTTAAATGAAGGTACGACATCCCCTTAAGTTTCATTGCGGGGTTTCACCAATTTACGAGTAAACATTTCTTACGTAAATATTAAGATTATTATTGTATGTTTAAAATCTTTCTATTCATATTATTGAACAAAACAAGTGTTCCTATTGTATAATGGTATTATGTAACAAGTACCTTATTTTATATACAGCTGTTAAAATAAATGAAATTGTTAATTACTGCTTGATTAACAACATGGACATTGATTACAAATTAATTACGGTGGCAATTAATGTTTGATGGTAAATATATTTTATACCAGAACTTATTTTATTGCTAATGCTAAGCAGATATGAGTTTTAATTAACATAATTAAGTAATAATATAATACATTATAATTAGTAAATTTCTTTAAAAACTTTAATTAATACTAAAACACAGTTCTATCTTATTTTCTAGAATTATTTAATTATATTATCGAAACTAAGCGAGTAAGAACAACCCGCGAATACGAATTAAAATACTCAAAAGTTTATATTTTCATATATTATGATATAGTTCAATTAAAATATTATGATGTCTGTCAAATTTTTTTAGTCGTTGGATCTAAATAATGACGTTTCATATATTAATTCATGCATTTGATTTGTGAAAAGCACTGATTGAAAGCTTTGTTAATAAAATATATTTCGATTAATTTAAATTTAATGACGCGATGCTAAATGACGTTATTCAATATTGTATATTGATTACATAAATATTTGTCAATTAAATAAGTAAAGAGTTGTTAAGAGTTGGCAGTTTTGAAATATTGTTACGTGTACTCGTGAAAATGTATATCGATACGTATCTATAATGCACAACGCTTCGCGAATACGTGTACTGCACCGTACATAAGTGAACGAATCGTTCGTACTCTGCTAAGGGAAGAGAATCGTCAAGAGATTCATATAGTTAAAATTACAATACACAGTGGCGCAAGCAATCATATAGAATAGTATTACGGCTCTCGAAAGTCCAAATACCCATCGTTAACCCAAAGATTAATCTAAACCTCTCGGTTTCGCAGCTCTCATTCGTACAACGAACGTGTACAAATGTTCCGATCGTTCGTTTCCAAGCCAAAGGCTCTGGACTCTCCCCTATATGGTTAAATAGATGGCAACACGAGACCGCAAATTTTTCATCGTCTATGTACGCAAATGTGGGTGGCTCGGACGCTTCAAAGAACAGAAGAGAAACAAAAAGTTAAAAAAAATATATATATACGTGTGTATAAAAAAAAGAAAAGCTAGTCAGAACGGTATAGGAATACCAACGAGAGAATCGCGTTCACGCAACGCATACCGAGAGCGTTCGGGGATCGTTTGCTTCTTGCCGACATGCAACCCGATACTTCCTCCGTGCTGCAGGCGTTAAACGCTTTTTTTCCGGGGTGGAGTATAGGAGGAGCTTCTTAGCCGCTTAAGAGGCTGCTCGTAAAAATGCTTTATGCGCGTGGCATTGCTTCTTCAGGGGCTGGCCTCGAGAATTTCGTGCCCGTGATGTTGCTTTCAGGACGGGGGTTTTTACATTCACTACGGTTTGTATACATATATAGAGGCTATCCTATACCTTTTTTTAGCTTTTACGGTTAAGTTTCTTAGCTTAATTTACTCGAATAATGAAATCGAAAATATTATGAAAACGTCTAGTCGACTCTCAAAGAGGATTGGCAGTTTTCTTTTAAAATTGTACACAACGTACTTTACGCTAATCGTCTAAGGACTTGTTTACATAAATAAATTACATTTTTGTTATAAATAATTGAAACGGAATTATAGCATATAATGTTACATGTTTATAAGTTATTAAAATAATAACAGACTCATTATATTTTTTTATTTTAACATTACAATCGTTTAAATAATTAATTCTTTACTTTTGTTAATAATTATAAATTTTATAATGATCTGATCAGTGTTTAATAATTTTTTTTATCCAATCTACTATTTCACAATATATTAATGTAAAAATGTTAAATTTGACATGAAATTTGTTTTGAATGTAAGTTACCTGACATTAAGTATTTAAACCGTAAGCGTTCTTAAAATTTTATACATATTTTAAGTATAATAAAAATACTCATCAACGTAAACTGCACGAGCTTACAAAAATGATAAAACTGTATGTTCAGTATAAAAGCGATTACTTTACATCTGCGTAATCCAAACCTCTTAAGGTATATGAATAGCTTGCAGTTTCCAATTACAGAGGCGTTCTTTCAAGGCAACGGAAGATTTTTCGTAATTACACACGATAACGATGCCACCATTCGAAAGCCGAGAAATCAATGAATCGAAAGCTAAAACCGGAGCTTTAAGTGGGTGGACAGAGCATGCGCCCATTCAGACTCAGGGAAACGATTACGATATTTCATATCTGCGGTGCGGCGATTGCAATACTTTGTAATGTTTTGATTAAACATCCTGCAATATAATACCGTAAAAGGGTTTTCTACGTATACCAAACAAAGTATTTCAAATCGAAATAAGTATTGAATTATTTTTTTATTATATTCAACTAAAAAATTAATATTCCTTCATATTGGTTTATTATATTTTTATACAACGATACTAAAAATATATTCGTCACGTAATATTTTTACTCCAGCGTAAAGTAATTACAACGTAAAAAAAAAATTGTGACACATGAAAATAATGTTTTCGAGGATTGTGACAGTCGCGATATAAATTTATCATTCAGCGTGAAATAGCCTGCACGATTTTCCAAAAATATATAAAGTTACACGCGAGGTCAACGAGGAAAATGTATCAAGTTAAAAAATACTGGAGAGAAAAATGAGCAGCGGCGAGAGAATCAAGTTTGTGTAAAAGACGAAGGGAGGTGCAATCAAAAAGTTTTAACATCTTGAAAAGATACGCTAAATCTTTAGAGGACAATTTAAACTCTTAAATCTTTAAATCCGAGAAAATCCGAGACAATTACTTGTGAACATTCGGTGAATCTATTTTACATTAAAATGAATAAGCGTTAACAAAGGATTATTGTTAAGATTGCACGAGAAAATACTGTAAAAAATCCAATTGTTTGCAAAATAAAACATAAAAATTAAATTAAAGGTACATAAAAAGTAAAAGCGTAAAACTTGTATAATATTAGTACCCTATAAATTACCTTTTTACACCGTTCAACTTGAGTGTGCAGAATGTTATGAATCATGTAACTTCAAAATATTTAATCCAATCATACTTATTTACCCATTTATCACAACAATCAATCAAATGGCTCTGAGTGAAATACAAGTTCAGAAATGTTGTTGTAAAATCAATTTATGCATTACGCATTGTGAGTAAGTACAACAGAAAACGTTTATTAAATATCTAATTATGTTGCTCTTGTTTATTGTCACAATAAAAAAGACGCATTCCATAGCAGAAACGAAAGCATTTATGAATCTACAAACTGATCATTAAACCAAAAATAGTCAATACTTTCATAGTATTTGCTCAAAAAATGATTTCACCTACAATCTTCCTATATTAAATATTTCGTAGAGAAATACAAATCTGCTAGTAATGTTCAATAAACGAAATAAGAAAATAGCTTGAAAATTATTTTCAAGTACATGCGAGTGTAAATAATAGCCAGCGAACGTTCGCTATTCGCAAAATAATGTTCGCATTAGATGAAGACGAATCAACATCTTGAGAAAATACCCCGTGATAGCGATTATCCCTTACAAATAACCATAATAATCGCATAGATAACAAAAAAAAGAAAGAAAGTTGAAAGTGTAGTATAATGTAACGGATCCCTTACCGAAGTTGCGTCCCCGTTAGCCTTATTGGTCTCTCCATCGAGAATCCTCTGCCTGAGCGCGAGTCTGTCGAGACTAGCGAGTCTATAACTGCCACCGCCCTCGCGGTCCTTGCTCAGTCGATCTCCGGCCAAAGCAGTGCCGTTGCTGCCTGCATTGAAACTCGATGTATACTTGGGTAACGTAGGTGGAGGTGCCTGTCTCGTAGCTGTCTTGTCGGCTCGTGAACCGCTGAGCAACGAGTTGCTGCTGTAGAGAAAGGACGTGTTGGTCGTCGTGCGACTCGACAGACTCGAGAGGGTCGTGTTCTTGTGTCCGTTGCTTTGGGGAGCAGTGCCATTTTGCTGGTTTTCCGTCGACATAATGACGATGATGATCCT
This sequence comes from Theocolax elegans, assembly GCA_026168455.1. Classification (NCBI taxonomy): domain Eukaryota; kingdom Metazoa; phylum Arthropoda; class Insecta; order Hymenoptera; family Cerocephalidae; genus Theocolax; species Theocolax elegans. Next base: position 60,758,256 of record CM047430.1, read on the forward strand.
ACCACGAGTTACAGTTGATGTTCACTTCTGAGATCAGTTCGTTACCGAGTCCTGGGTTGTTTGTTTTTCTTCAGCTCCTCTCCCGCCAAGACTTTGTGTACATTGCTAAGAGGAGGATACAGTCAGTTTCCAACATCGATCGATACACTCGCCGTCGTCGTCGACATCGTGGGGCTTTTTCCGAGGGTATCGGGTATACCGGTGGTATCTTGGGATTTCTCTACCCTTTTTTTTGAGGGAAGCTCCATTCGTGTACACCTAGTCGTATCGAAGTTTCGAATGTCTGAGTATTTTGTGGATTGTTTTCAACATCGATCGATTCAAGCTTGTCGATGCCACGGTGATTTGCATTTGTATGCAAATTTCGAAAAGATTAAGATTACAAAGTTATTAAGCGAGTTAAAATAATAACATTCGAAACTCCAATTCGCTTTAGATGTAAAGTACGTGTGTAATCCTTACAACGCAAACAATTGCTTTACGCATTATTATTTTTAAAATGAATAGTGAATATTTTATTCGAGTGGTGGTAATAAATTTGTTACTCAGAATCGATTATTCTATACAATTTTCGTTTTCCAAAGCATTATGCAAATTATTTGTATACCCATTTACATGATTGCTAAAACAAGTTGCGCATTCATCATTTTAATGAGTTCTCAGCCCAATAAAATGTTAATCGCAGTTACTAAAATAATTGAATAAACGAAGAAATTGATACACGATGACAGTACTCGTTAGCATATACACGAATTATCGCAAATGTCATTAATTGCATACGCAGCCATAAGTGTCGAAATTATTAAATTTATAAATAATATACTATTATAATCAATACAGAAATGAAATCCTCGATTGAACCGTTCAATCGTTCGATACAGCTAAACAATTTCAGTACATATTAATCACAAACGTTTATAATAATATCCCGGTATAAATACACCGTATCTTATTAAATAGTTTCATAAATATTAAAAAGCAATGGATACATCAACGCCAACTCCTTGTCTTTATATCTTTTTGTGCAGTATGAAAGAAGTATCATTGTTTTCGAAAGAAAAGCCAGACCAGGGAAAGTGCAACGAAATATTCATTTTAATATTTACACAAGGAGAGTATTTATTCAGAAAGATAACCGAAACTCCATGTGTATTCGTACGAAGACAGTGATTTAGATGATTTTAATTCTCGTTGCGGTTGCGCGCGCGCCCCGAAGGAGAGCAGAGAAGACAGGAATAAAGTATATAACAGAGAGAATCCTCAAGACGCACGCGTAGCATATAAGATAAACAGAGCGCACGCGAGAGAGAGAGAGAGAGAGAGAGAGAGAGAGAGAGAGAGAGACTGAGCGGTAGATGATGAATGACAATCGAGATACGCGCCACACGTGGGAGGAAAAACACAACGAGAAGGATCTCAATGGTCGTTGTCCCCGCGTTTCTCTCTCGGTCGGTCGCTCGCTTGAATGGCTCTTATAAGCGCATAATGTGACTTATGATAATCGTGAAGGAGGCCGAGGCTACACGGAACTTGGAAAAATCATGAGTGTGTATATTATTTACGTTCCTCGTTGCCTCTGTCATACCGGAAATCGTCTAAGCTAACGCGCGTCCATTTTTTTTCTTTCTTTGCGTTTACTCAAACGCACGATTGTCTCTTTAATGTTTAGAAACTTTTTTTCCATAGTGTCAATAACGAAGTGAGAAATGCTTCGGATTCACTTGTGAATCATTCGTTTAATCAATGCGCGCGTACCAAAGTAGCGTTTAATAGCAAATATTTATTCATCCGTTTACTAAACATTTGTTATTTCATTATGAATCTATTCGAAATGATTATATTTGTTTTTTGCGCGTTAAATTAACTGTTAAACGTAATGACTTTTGATGAAAACGGTGGAAATACTCGGTATTAAGTCTCTTTTAAAGAGACAAATTGAGAAACGACTAAAGAAAACGCGTCTCCGATGCAGATAAAATTAATTGGATTTTCCCGAAAGTTTGATCCAGTATATTACCAAGCGCTCATTTAGCACAACTTTGACTTTTAGAATGGCTCGTGTGTAACTCATTTACAATTTTATCAATGGATAGTCTTTCATCAAAATCGATTTACTGCATCCATCCCACGTACGAGAATCGAAATTTTATTAAAACTTGGCTAGGTTCATCTACCATAAATAATTACAAAGTGCAGGTTATACGATTTCAAAGTTTTGATTGTCTCGACTCTACGACACGCTTTTCATAGGACGCAGCGCGAATTTCCATATATATATTCCGAGCCTTAATTTAACTTAAACTTTTAACTGCGCGACCGATAATGGTCGTCGATGGCGTACTTAATCGATGGCCAACGAGATGACATCGTCTATGTCGATCGATACAAATGCCGCTTGTGAAGTATAATTCCGTCTAATGGTTTTCCGACTAGTCGTCCAATGTAATTATACGGATTCCGAGTAAAGCGAATGACGAAGGATCGATGCTCCATGAGTGCTGTGTGTATATATGTATAGGTGAGCGCGAAAAAAAACGGAGATAAAAACGCGCTTGAGGAATAATTGGCTTTGAAAGGAAGGTTTGTTCAAAAGTGCTGTATGGCGATTGCTTGGGTAACCGGACGTTTGTTTGGTCTGCTGCGCGAACGTCGATTAACCAACGGTATGCGAATTTGCGAAATCCCTCATTTGCAGTAATAAGATTTCGGTTCATACTGACATTTCGTGATTTCTCACGGGGATTCGAAATATCGATAAATTTAATTGTATGAATTTAATGCCTCGTAGGTAATTGCTTCCTTTTTTAATACTATGAAAATAATTAAATATAATACAATACTGTTTAACCTGATTGTACATGAAAAATTAAAAATAATTATTAATATTTATTTATTTGTTTACTATATATAAATTTAAAATATAAATTATTTACTCTAGAGAAACTGAACTAATGCTATATCTTTTGAAATGATTGTTAAGGTAATGGGACTAGTTTTTAATTAATTAATAATCTTATTTTAAAGCTTATTTTAAAGATAAATTTTGTATCACGTGCGTGAATATTTAGGTCAAACATTTCACGACCAACCAACCGGTAATTAAGATTCAAAAAAAATGTTCGCGCTACACTGTCAAAGATTATACATAAAATCTTTACCCTCTCACAGTAAAAATTGCAAAAATGCATTCTCTTGCCTGAAATTTTAGGTCGCCTGTACCCTACTGAACTTAACATTCCTATAACCAATATATTTCCATGTATTACGCGTAAATTCTTGAATCCATACTATTAATTAAAAAGAAAATACAAAAAATTTAAATTTTTATGTTTACATTTGAATTTTTTATTACAAGATAAAGAAGCATAAACTAGTTTTATCAAACAAGTTGATAATGCAAGAGTAACTATTAAATACTTAATTTCTTTTATTAGTCTATCATAGAAATTTATGGCTAGTTTCGTAACTAAATTAAACAACTTTTCACTATAGCAAGAAATATTACCAGTCCAACAATATAAGTTTTTCTTCCTACTCTAATAAACTTTCTTATTACTGAAGCATACAACACTAAACTTATTTACTGCTATTTAGCTTTAATAATTAACAATATTTAAAATATACTAAAAAAAACTATTGTGGAAAACTCAGCATTTTGTAATCTTATCAGGATTAATAAAATTAACTTTGTAACTGTATTTTTGATGAAAAATGTTTTAATCGAAATTCAAAATTAACTATTATGAAATGCAAAATCTGGAAGATATAAAGATTTTACATTAAAGTTTTGAATAAATTAAAGATTTTCGGATACGTATATAGTGCATATAAATACGAGACCTCGTTCATTAAAGTAAAGTTGATTACATCTTAGAAATAGCTATCCAACTACAAAAACTGTAAAATCATCGTATTTTCTCTTCCGACAAAATTGAGATAATAAAAATTATAATCATAAAGATATAATGGCATATAACATTTTTGTCTAATTCATGGGCTGAAAGTATGCATGTACATTTATCTAATTCAACATTTAATTAATTTGCTTGAATAAAAGGTTGAAATTCTTCATAACGATACGAGGGGTAGAAATAAATAAAAAATAAAAAGGCTAGAAGGAGTTACATATATCTGGCTTAAACGAACGAAGTGCAATCGCAGAAATAGAGAAGATTCTTTAGTCGATGCACGCAGTCGGGGAATTCAAGAGGGAGAAAATTCACGCGGTCAGCTTACGATTAAAGCGGCGTGCGTTGCTGCGGGGATTCCCGCACTTTGAAAGCACGGCGCCAGGCCTGCGGCGATTGAATTCCGTTCGCACGGAAAAGCGAGAAAAGCGAGTTGATCAAAGTAAAGAATAAGAGGCTATACACTCTCTTTCTATCGACAGTGAATCTAAGCGCGAATAGAGAATCGGGATGCCAAGAAATAGACGTGTCTTTTATTCAAACGCGCATTCGTGCTAGTTAAGTATACGCGAAGCCAACGAACAAATCACGAATAATCGTATCCTTTGATAACTCGTGATGCACTTCCAGCATAACACGAGCGCTTTGATAATTTTCTTGAATGATATTGCACTAGAAAAACGAAATTAAGCAGTTTAACCGGGATCCTGTATTTTAAAATTCTGTACATACATTCAATGAATTCTATACTTGTATCAACCCCCCTTAACTCTCAAACTTACTTTTATCCAAGATCATATTAAAAATTTTGTATATATAATTTTGTAACTCTATTGAAAAATTACAGTGGATAGTTTGTAGATTTACAAAAAAAATGTATTTTGAATCCATTACGTTATTTAACTTTAATAGAAAAATAAAATATAACATTCCACTTACATATTTTAAGAATTTATTTTTATTTAATTTATTTTATTTATTCAAGCGTAAAGGAAAAAGAGAAAAAGAGATCCGACATCGAGAAAAAGAGTCGATGGATCTCCGGCGATTTTTCCCGCGTCGGAACATCCTGAATTTTCGTCGAAGCAAAACGCAAATAATCGCGTTTCCAAAAATTGCAAATTTGCCTGGGGCAAAACACGCGTGACTTTAAGAACGCAAAAGAGCTATCGTGTCGTATAGTAGTGGAGGAAGCATACGGACGTCGCTTCCGAGAAAGCGCGCGGCATAGGCCAGACGAACGAGTGAAAGAGAGGGACCCAAAGCGCCCACTAAATATAACCGGCCCAGAGTGACTCGACGTGTACACACAAGCTGGTTTTGCACGGCCAAGAGTCAGCACGAAAAGTTCTTTGTCCACCCCTCCCCGCCCTTCACAGACCGCCCCCCCCTCCCCTCCTCGCCCCTCTTGAAGCCTCCCCCGCGCTGTATACGCTTCGATTTCTGCGTGCGGCGGCGTAGGCAGCAAAACCGGTCGCGCGGCGCTCAACTGCCCTTGCCCTGATGTCCTATCGTTGTTACCTCTCTCGCTTGTTGTTCGCGTTTTAGGACTTTGCACTCGGAGCTCGCGTGTGCTCCGTGACTCTTGTTTATCCGGCAATCCGAAACTCGGTTTTCACCAAAATTTCCCATCGCGGGTGTCCAATTTTTCCGTTTCTTTTTCTATACGCGTATATAGAGACGCGCGTATCGTATGAACTGTTCGTTCCGTTTTTCACGGTATACGATTCACGTTTCGTTATGTTTTTTGTTTGGTTTGTCCCCGTCGATGTGTTAAACAGAACCGTATAATGGGTATATAGTTTTGAATTGACCGATGTCGATAGGCCAGTCAAAATAATCAAATTCGCTGTACATGTAAAATGCATTATGAATTTTCATGTGTACAGTAAACGCGATTATATCGAAAGCCAATTATGCCGCTGTTCGATCGCATTATACAACCGTAAGCCGTAAACATATTTAATAATATAAATGATATTAAAACACGTTGATAAGAACGGTACGAAAATATGTAGTTCGATCGATTAATTTTGTAAACAGACTAAATAAAATGCCGATGGAAACACAAGATTAATAAAATAACGTTATACAAAGTATACTTCATTGATTAATTACAAGTGCACGTATAAAATAAAACGATACCGCGAAACTCTTGACGGTATATATACGTCTATAAGCTAAAGTAAGTAATGGACATGTCTTTTTATTTCGATGTACACTCGTATGTTAATGAACTTGTAGTTAATAAATCATAAGCTTTAAGAAAATCGCGATAATATCATTTGGTTGAACGATGTTACGAGGTTTCACACATTTTTTTACGTCTAGCGAGAAGCTGAACCAGTTTTCATCTGGCAACGCTTATTCTCAGTGTAAAAAAAAAAACGTCGCCTAGAGAAGAGCTATGTTTTATATCACTCCGGAACGAATGGTTTTATCGTTGTTTGCTGAGATTTTTCACGCTACGCGAAGGAAATCGTGTTACGTTTCTTCTTATGTACGAAAAGTCAGAATAATTTAGAAAAATGGCACTTGAAATGGTTGACCATTGGTCAAGGTATAGGGAAAAAAGGAGAAATTAACCAGATGATTTTTTAAGTGAAAGTTGAGAAACCCTGAGGTTTTACTACCTTTGTATATTATACGATCGGTCTTTTTCGTAGGACCCTGAATGATATAACCTCGAAATTTTGACTCTCCTCGAGGGAGAGAAAGTTCGTGTAATACGAATAATGAAAAAAATAACACGTCGGGCGTATGTCAAATGAAAAAAAAAATATATATATATATATAGTGAGAGACGTAGAGAGCGATAAAAAAGAGTAAGATGTATCCGTCCAGTAAAGTTATTAACCACATAGTAAAGATTACGAGACGTCGATGAAGATATGGTATGGTATACATCTCTCCGAGTGTAATCTCTCGAGGTGAACAAAAATTATTATAGTACACACAAACGTTCAAGATTATCTAAAAATATATGTCTGGTAGATATAAGATTACTCACTTCCGAGCTAATTTCCTTATAAAAATCTGTTTATATTGTTGTTAAACATTGAACCTCGCAATCGATTCGGATTATGTAACGCGCGTGAGTAATAAATAAAATTTATAGTTAGTGTAAGATTAAGTATACGCTTGAGTACTATCATGCTCGATTTGCGTATCATTTTCTATGCTCGATATAAATGAATAATTAATACCACTTAGTTATTGTTTGCATTGAATTTGTAAGGATTGCACACACATTAAAATAACGTTTTATTCCCTTTAGACAAAATAATTGGTAACTTTATCTTGTCAAAGGAATACTTATCTCACTTTTTCACAAAAGCACGTGCAAGTAGAAGAAAAAAATACATTGATGCCGAAAGGTGTAAACAATTACCGAAATGTAAATAAACAGACGGTAGGTAAGGTAGGTATACATGAAAGAGCAATTACAACGGTTATACAACGCCAGTAATCAAGTATCTACAATTCACACACGTACCGACAAATGCACGCGTGACTAGCACATTATTAACGGAACCGAGAGAACAAAACAAATCATTATAACTTTGCCTTTCTTCTCAATTAAATTCCAATTAATCTCAATCCTTTCGTTCTATACAACAGTCAAAGACGTTGAATGTGTACAGAATTACGAAGGATAATCGCACGGAGTACACGACATCAATTAGCGTACAATATAGACACATAGTATTTTTTTCCTTCTCTTTGGACACGCTTGCTTGGGTAAGGTTAGGTCGGCGACGAGGGAAGCAGAATGTGTGTATACGCGCGCGTGTATATACTTACCGAAGCCCCGGAATCCTTGCGATCGATCGTCCGTCGAGGAAAAAAAAACCAACCGTAAGGGATGATGATTTCAAATATATGTACGTGTATATACTTATTTATCCGTCGGTATATGCAATGTTAAAAAAACACTGTAGATGTATTTAAGGTATAAACTTTCGGGAGTTTTCACTTTGAGCGAGTCACTCACGTAAATTCAAGCACTCTCACAACAATCGGGTGGAAAGGAAAAACAACAGATCGAAAGGAGACACTCGCGGACGCGTCAACGTGGGTGTCGACTATACCGGCACGAGAAGGGCAGTGAGCGGGGAAGAGAGAAAGAGATAAACGAGTGGAGTCGCGTCATCGGACCGGCCGAAACGCCGGATTATTCGTGTCGAACACTCCCGAAACTCTCCTGTCCATCGTATACACCTTTTTGTTTCTATGTTATTCACGTATAAATATTGGGTGGGTGCGGGTTTGATCAGACGAGAGGGAGATACAAGATATATAGGAAGCGGCGGCGTCTTCGAGGATGGCAGTACGATTTACGATAAGGAAGAGAAGAGGGAGCGTACGGCGTCGTACTCACCGAATGAGACACTGGCGCACACTAGTAGAAGACTAGAAGCAGCACTCAGCAGCGCCCAGCGGCCAGCCAGAGCAGGGCCGTTCGCAGTTCGCTTCTTCGGCGACGACCACGCCTGACGCAGCTGCAGACGCCGGGGTGGGGGTACGGAGAACGAGAAACCCCCTCTGCGCGCGGTTGTGTATGAGTGCGCGTGTACGTGTGCGCGTTGGCCCGCAGGCTGCGTCTACAGTCCTCACTCCTCACTCTACTAGCTGTCTTGACTCTTGTCTATATCGTATGCAGATACGCGTCTATATACGTTTATGCGGGATCCTCGAGGTACCTATACACCGTATACCTAGCTGTGTCGGCTGTCGAGTGCTTAGGCTTACTGACTTACTCGAGAGATACCGGGATCGGTGACTCAAACTTGACTTATAAATAATCAATCGAAAATTCACATTTTAGATAACTACGAGTGTAATTTTATACGCGCAACGTCCAACGCGGTCATTAATTATTTATATTTATAAAAAATGAATATTTATGAAAAAACTGAAAATTGCTTTTAGATGCGATTACATTGATTACTCGTATCTTTAAAATAATTATTCTATACTATTATTTTTATTAGAGTAATACAAGTATAATACATATTCTACAAATGTTTCAAAGCTAATTATATAGTAGTATTTTTGAAACCAAAATTTTCATCGGCATTTAAATTATCCCTTACCCTATAAAGTGTGTATTTTTACCAAGACAGCCACGACGACCAGGAGAGCATGTTACTTACATAAATAAATTCTTCGTCAATCACGTTTTTCGCAAGCGTCGGGTATTTTGTAATGTACGTCTGTCACGAAAAGTGAACGCGCGAATGCAGAAACACTCACCAACACGTGCACGCGTGTGCGAAGCCAGGAACCAGGGGCGAAACCATCTGGACTTGCGCCACCACCACCACTATACGCGCGCTTTTTTCGTTACATCTATGTACGGCAGCGTGTACACAACATACTGCTGATTTATACCGTAACGCTATGGGATTATTTCTACGAGGCGCCTCTCTCCCCGTTCATATTCTCTCGTATATAACCGGTGATTGTTTGTTAAATTGTTTTGCGTTTTAACTTGGTATACTCGTGTACGATGCTCGGGAATTGTAATGGTTGTTCGCGAATTCGCAGATTATGCAAGAAATAACCGAGGGAGGGAAAAAGAATATTGAATTACGGAGGTTTTCTCGGTTTCGTGTGTTTGGGGTGCCTTAAAGAAATTGATTGTTTTGGTACTCAGATAGCTTTTAATTCAAACTTTAATATATATTAATCTTGTGTTCATTAATTCTTTTTAGTTTTATTGCTATAGTATAACAATTGTTATTCTTATATAAATGCAATCTACGGCGGAAATGCTTATATACATATATGTATTAGAAAGGAATTATTAAAACTAATATGCAAATTATAATAAAATGTTAATTTTTATTTTTTAATATAAAGTTTCTTAATAAATAGTAAACTTCAAGATTGTTTGGTTGAACAGAACGAGACTCTATTAAAAATATATTCGCACATGAACGACAACAGTGTATTCATATATGCGAACTCGCACCAAACTTCTTTTTAAAACGCGACATCGGTTTATTTATATAATTTCGAACTTGTTTGTGTCAACTTCGAATGTATACAAATTGAACGTTTCGCTTTTACTTTTCATTTAACGGCATGCAAAAATCTTCATACATATTATATTTTAAATTTAATACATATATGTATATATAGATGCATGTGTATATATACGAGGTAAGAAACTTTAACGTGTGTAACCATGAGAAAACAAGTTTTCTGCCCTCCGGCCGGAAAGCGGCAACTTCCCGGCCGCTGCGCGAATTGAAGTCGCCGTTTTCCGGCAACGTCGAGCAGAAAAATAGTATACACACCTTGGCCAGTAAAAAGGGGCGAAACCATCTGGACTTGCGCCACCACCACCACTATACGCGCGCTTTTTTCGTTACATCTATGTACGGCAGCGTGTACACAACATACTGCTGATTTATACCGTAACGCTATGGGATTATTTCTACGAGGCGCCTCTCTCCCCGTTCATATTCTCTCGTATATAACCGGTGATTGTTTGTTAAATTGTTTTGCGTTTTAACTTGGTATACTCGTGTACGATGCTCGGGAATTGTAATGGTTGTTCGCGAATTCGCAGATTATGCAAGAAATAACCGAGGGAGGGAAAAAGAATATTGAATTACGGAGGTTTTCTCGGTTTCGTGTGTTTGGGGTGCCTTAAAGAAATTGATTGTTTTGGTACTCAGATAGCTTTTAATTCAAACTTTAATATATATTAATCTTGTGTTCATTAATTCTTTTTAGTTTTATTGCTATAGTATAACAATTGTTATTCTTATATAAATGCAATCTACGGCGGAAATGCTTATATACATATGTATTAGAAAGGAATTATTAAAACTAATATGCAAATTATAATAAAATGTTAATTTTTATTTTTTAATATAAAGTTTTCTTAATAAATAGTAAACTTCAAGATTGTTTGGTTGAACAGAACGAGACTCTATTAAAAATATATTCGCACATGAACGACAACAGTGTATTCATATATGCGAACTCGCACCAAACTTCTTTTTAAAACGCGACATCGGTTTATTTATATAATTTCGAACTTGTTTGTGTCAACTTCGAATGTATACAAATTGAACGTTTCGCTTTTACTTTTCATTTAACGGCATGCAAAAATCTTCATACATATTATATATTTTAAATTTAATACATATATGTATATATAGATGCATGTGTATATATACGAGGTAAGAAACTTTAACGTGTGTAACCATGAGAAAACAAGTTTTCGTAAAGCAACTTACTCCTCTGAGCCTTATATAGCTGACAAAATGACCCGCGATTCTTTATCCGTGAAGTTTAATAAGCATGCAGTGTATTACCTTTGTTCATCCTAGCGGAACATTATCATTGTGCATAATGCAAGATTCACCCCGTCACTTAGTGACATAATTGCTTTTTCAATGCAATAATCGTTCCGAAGGCGTGATTTTCGACCTGGTCAAATATATACGATTCATTATTACACTCTGCACACGATTCCAGTGTTTTTGTCTTCCGTTTATATTGATCCTTTTTTACACACCCTCCCTTCAGAAATGCACGCTCGAAAGCCTTATATATCATGCAGCTCGACACATCTTCATTAACAGAAATTTTTTAGAAAACATTACCGAAAAATCATAGAAGTGAAGGCAAATGTACGAATTATTGGAATAAAAAAATTAGTTTGGATTTTTTGCATGAATGTGAAAATGCAATCAATTTTTTTTTTATCATTTCCGATATTTCTGAATATCTGATGGATTATTTGAACTTTATATTTTTCAACATAAAAATGTAAAATTACATTAGAATTTTGAAGTACGCTGCACCATTCCAGTCTGTGATAAACAAAATGATATACCAGTGATTAATAACATTATTTTCTCACACATCCTCCGCTTCATATTCCAAATTTTTACAATCGCACATAACTCTCTTATATTCTACAGTAATCTGGTACAACCGAAATATTAAAAGAAAAAGTTTTGTGTATACCTTACGAAATATTTGCGCGTAACGTAGCAAATAGGATTTTCCGAAAGACTATATAGAAGAACGTTTGATTTATGGAAGCAGATACACGGTGAACCGAGAATCAAAGTAAAGTGCATGCTTTTTTAAAGGATATCGAACGCGCATTTCTGAAAAATGCATCAGCTTCAATTTTATATAAAAACATTGAGGTAAAAATATATTGTTTTATTTTCTACGTACTTTTTACACGCGGTAAAGTAGCGTTTTTATGCGAACGAAACGATAACGTTCTTTTACTATAGCTGATATAAAAACAAAAATGAATGCAAAGAAAGTGCAGACATTACCATTACGACGTTGTAACGAAGATGTATATACCCGCGGTGAATTTTAAAGCTTTCCACAAGGATGTAGAAATTTAACTTGGCATATCAGTTGCACCCGATCACCGTAGTTATTAGAACTTTGTAGCTGGTATTAATTGCATTAACTAAGACACGAACAAAAAAAAAGTGATTCAAGTTACAAAGTTCAATTTTACCCGAAAGTTTCTTACGAAACATAATGTTCAAACTTTTCTCCGTCGGGCGTAAATTACAAAAAGAAAAACGAGAGGGACGCACGGCATCGATTAGCCCCTTGTACCGAAAATTTAATCGCAAGCACACTGGAAGCGATAAACCTGTGCCAATCCTTGTTGTCGAGAACCTTCATACTCGTTGAAGCGTTTATATAACTAAAGAAAATTCGTCGAAATACAGCGACATAATGGTTTCGTTGAAACATTCGTTACATTATATAGGGATGTGTCTAAAAAGGAAAAACTTGTTCACTTAGTGAAATGAATAATCAAAGTGAGCTTTCAACGATATACTTAATATCCCGATAACTGCATAATAAAACGCAGCTGCAGCAACCTCCGCGTAAAGTAAGAATGAAAGGAGGCGGCGGCTGCATCGATTACCCGGTGATTAGCCGCAAAGTGCGAGTAGCAATCTCTCCCCCTCCCCCCCCCCCCCCCTCTCTCTCTCTCTCTTTCTCAACCAACCGTGAACTTTGATGAAACCTGGAGAAAGCCCAGGGACGTCCGAGTGTAAACAGCTAACTTCCCCTTTTATGTAGTGATTTTCTGAATGCAAGCCTCGGGGACGGAAAATTTATGGGTTTCGCACAATGCGACCTCGATCGATACGATCTTCGCTCGTGTAGAGACGAGTTTCGCTAACTTTGTTGGTTTCGTACACTGATAGCAAACTGACACCTTTGTGTCTCTTCATTCCTTTTTATACTTTTTTTTCTCTCCGCGTATACCCATTTTCACTTTTTGTACACATCTATTTTCCTTCCTTTTTCTGATGCAAATGGTAACGTTTTATAGCTAATGTTGTTATAAAGAATTTATGGTCACAGATTAAAAAATCGATTTTAATGTGAGTTTTATGATTTGGAACTTAGGTAATTAGGTAAGATTATGGAAGTTATTTTGAAATCTTCTTCGTTGTCGATACAAAGATAAGTGTCATCTAAACAAGTACTCTATCATCATAACATTACGTGTTTCCTGTTATTTTAATAATTATGTATAATGAATGAACATAAGCATGTCAAAATATCACGTATGATTCTAACAGGACAGAAAATTATGTTTTCATATATTTGTTATTAAATTAAATTATTTTTGTAAAACTTTAATTTAATGTTTTCATTTTTTTTTGTTTATAAATAACAATTAAATAAAATATACAAGTAAATTTAATATTAACGACATTCAACTCTAAATTAAAATTAAATTGTCTCATATTAATCTAAACAATTACCTGTAACCTTATTTACTTGGTAAAACCATGTTACGATAAAATAAGGATATTAAATTTTTTTATAGAATGTCGATACCGCTGACATAATATATTTAAAAAAGGTATACTGATCACATATATATTTATAAACTTTATTATGTAACACAATCGATATTTATGTTCACAAAGTGACAATTAACAAAACAGAAATATTTCGATGTATTCAAAATGTTGATTAAAAAATAATTATTAATAATAAATTAAGCGAGCTTACAAAAAATTTAAACCATCAATTTACAGCATAGAATAATATGACAATGAACCTCTTTAGCTAAATTAACACTTAGGTATACGTGTAAAAATTCTTAGATGGCTTTATTAAATTCGCAAAGTTGATTGTCATGCAAGTACTAAAAATACGTCCACATTCTATTTGACGTCTGTATAAGTTATCACCGTTTCATACGTGTAATCTCTGACCACGAATTATCTACAATGGAAATTAAACCATTATACGCGAATAAAATTTTACGACGTAATAATAAGCTAAAGAATTAGTATCGTTTACTTTAGTAAAAATAAATTTGACAATAAGAATTTATTACGATAATTCAAGCAATTTTGTAAAGTTATTTATTTGATTAATCACGACAAGCAATTAAAAAGATTTCATTTTTATTTTATCCGTAATAAGTATGCAATGAAAGTTTAAAAGAGAAATACATATTTCACCAGAATATACGGATTTTTTACAATATATTTTAATACATTTTATTACAGAATAAAATTGCATCGAACTATGACATCATCGTTGATAAAATTTCAGATAAGATGATTACAATGTGAATCATAAAACTGTGTCATTATCAAGTTATGTAACCAGCCAGTTAAATATATAAATAAAATACGTACGAAGAATGTATATTAAAATTGATTAATTTGATGTATTGATCATGTAAGTATACAAAACATAAAAATTCATTTATGGATCTAATAAAATTAAAAAAAACAAGTCAATAATATTAGTCACTCGATACCGCTATTGATTTTTTATCATCGTTAGCAAATAATCCAATTATAAATAACCGAAGCATGAACCAATCTTGAAAGCAAATAATCTCGTGCGATCAATTACTTCTAGAGTGAAGGAATAATAAATTCGACGAAAACAGTCAATTGGATTTATAGCTCTCGGTGCGCTTGTATATACGTTTTTAACGAGTAGCAAAGTACTTGGCTGGGACAGGGAGACCAAGAGGTTGTCTCTCAAGAGAAGAAAGTAGCGTCAAGGACGGGAATCGCCGGCGTCGCGACTGCAATTTCGAAGACTCGAGATTACGTACTCTTACATGCATCTCCGTGTTTCTTTCCCATCTTTACTGTAAAAGATTTAGAGAGACTTTTTTTATAACGTTCCGAGAGTTCGTCTCTCAGTCTGTTGTAACTATATTTCGAGTCGAATTGCTTATCGGGAGATAAGTCCTTTTCGCCGGAGTATGCCTTTTTTTATCACAGGAAATACAAAAAAAGTTGTGCGATATATATAGGTATATTTTTAGGATGTCGATGTACAAAGAATAGTTGATACTTGTGATGGATATTATATATTAAAGAAAATGTTGTGTGTCAACATTTTTTTTGTCAACAAAATTACACGTGTAACAAAAATGTATAAAGCCAATAGAGTTTTATTATTACGTTAAAAGAAATATCGATTGTTAATTAAAAGAATAAAGCAATCGAGTTAACCAAATCACTTGAACAAGTAATAAATATGCGATATTACTAATTGCGAAGACAAAATAAAAGCAAAAGCTATAAAAGGAACCCAAGAGCATATTTTCCCTCAATTTTAATATTTTCAGGCACGTACACATTGATAAATTAGTACGCAGCAAAGTTACTCTTTCGAAAACTCTTAGTGCAACTCGTACACCATTCTACCCTTTTTGCGGAGATATTCGTATATATATATATATAGTGATCGGGTTGACGGAAACGTGCATAACTTGCGTCAAACGCAAACTCGAGCAGTGCTCTCAAGTCTCCAATTAAGCATATATGCTTGGCTCCATTTTCTCCGTGCGTGAGTAATGCCTGAATATGTGGATGTTCGGGGATTGCTCGCTATTTACGGGGTTCACTGCAATCCCAAGTTTCGCTCAATGCCCGCTTAATGCGCACCGGGATTTACTCAGCTTCTCATCCCTCTCCTTTCTTTTTTCAAAAAGTAATTTTTATTGCCTTTCAAACACTATTGAACTGACGTTTACAATCGAATGATTTATATTGACGACTTACATTTTTTCTTTGCGAATAGAAAACATTTTTTAACAATTAGTTATGTTGCAAAATGTCATTTAATATATTATATGAAAAATGGCACAATCAGTAATTATAAATTCCGGTTGCATATTTTCATTATTTTCACTAAATTAATGAAATAACCGTGTTATCAATTTTATTTTATGCTAAAAATGATTCGTACGTAAATGAAAATAGAATGTATTTAAAAATTATATTATATACAAATGAGTAATTAAATTCGTAAAACGTATTTAACATACAAAAGTAAAACGTATATAACGACGAAATATCAAATAACAAAGGGCAGTTAACAATTTGTATTTTAATTTTTAATACCCAAATGACCCCGTTTAATAACAAATCAAAATACCGTTTACTGTTTTAAGGCTAATTTTTTACATTTACGCGAGCATCGTAATACGATTATTGATGACGGTCGCGTTTTCTTCATACAAATCATCCGTACACCGTTATTATTCAATCGAGCTTAATAATTCTATTCCTTAAACGTACTTGCGGACATACTTAAAATATAAATATAACTGTACACCATAATTGTAATCGTATTAAAGAGAATTACGAAGATATAGATATATAAAAGTGGCATCTTTAGTAAAGTAATATTAAACTCATTTCTCTAAAGGAATGTGCATCTTCTTTTCCTTTTACATTATTTTATAAATTCGTTTTTACGGGAAAAATGTAGAGTTTCAAGGAATATAAGAACTTTTAGAGATTCAATTTCCACCAACTCCTGCGAGAGTTGTAAGTGAATTTTTCATAAATATAAGTGTAAGTTATAACTCTGCAACAGGGCTTTTTGAAATATAGCTATATGGAAATGATTTTTTGTTAGTTATTCCACATTTCCATTTACCAGTCACTTGGTATTATGCGCACAAAACATAATCTAATTAACCTCTATACATCCGCGTAGATCCTAAGATAATTGTTGTTTAAATTTTTTTTATTTTATTTCCAATTGTAAAGTACAGCAGAGGACTCGTAATTAAAATGGTTCCGTGTCCGAGCAAGAAAATCACTCAGATCACTCCGTCTACCGTGGACTATCTCGGAAATCGGAGCGACCGTATAACAAAGTTGAAACTAAAGCACAGGGACAACTGAAGAGAAAAAAAGAGAAAGAGAACGGTATACCGAAATTTTTTTTGATCGAACCCACAGTTTGTAGGAAGCTCCGAGGTAATGCCTCGTCCTTAAAAGCACGGATTTAAAGGATAAGCGAAAAGCGCCCCTAACGAGTGATTAAGACAGATGCGAACGAGGCCAAAAATCGATAAGCCCCGTCGACGTAAAGTAAGATAATAGCATCTGGCCATTCGCCAGAGCAGCGCATCCACAAAGTAAGTACGAGAGAAAGAGAAGATCCTTCCCAACCATGGATACTGCATAAACGTGTATATCTCCCTCTCTCCCTCTCTCGCTTTAGAATGCACAAGACGTAAGTAGGAGAGTCCTAGCTGCCTATGGACGTACGATGAACTTATTGGCTTCATTGGCACTCCGGAAAGACGTTCTATACCTTTGCGCTTCCTTTATTGATATACTCGTAGACATACCAATTACCAACTCTTCGTTCTTTCTTGTCTCATAGTAGTATCTTGACATTGTCATCCGTTTCCACCTCTTTTCCAGGTTGTATAGGTGTATCGAATATTGTTGAGCATTCAAACTAGGTGCCACGATAACGGTCGGTCGAACGAGAAAGAATTTCGTGCTCCTTTTCTTACGATCATCAAGGACGCTTTGTTCCCGGTAATAAAAAAAGATAGCCTCGTAAATAATTAAAGATACGCTCGATTTTTTGCGAAACGATATTATTGTTAGTACTTACATAAGGTTAAAAACATTACATAGATGGGTACAATGCATTTTGTACAATTTGGATCGTTTGATTGAATTAACGAAATATTAATTCCGCATATGTGCAGTTTTTTAAATAATTTAAGCATTCCCCTTTTTTTATGGTTTCTTCAAATTTGTATCGAAAAATATAAAATATTTCGTTCGCATGGATGTAATTATTAAAAATTTTCACTATAATATTTACATTTGAAGTTTTTTACATCGAGAAACTATAGATGCATGGAACTATTAAACAGGCATATATTTTGAAAAAATAATTCTACTTTATAAAAAAATGTAACTTTTTGAGTTTCTGTCACTTTTAAAATGTTCGCAACAGAAATCCAAATATTGGCATTCGAGATAAGACGATATATATATATGTAAATTTTTTTATCTTTTGCGACATCAGCATTGTCTAGGAAGGGAAGAAAGTACATCGAACGCAAAAATTTTACCTTTGACACATATTTCACGAGACCTATTTTCCTTCAACAATATCCGTAATCGCAGAAACTTTGCCATTATCGTAAACCAATACGACCCAGCCATTTATTCAACGAGTGAACCATCTTTTTTTTTTATTTTCTTTTATGGTACGCTGCGTCGACGCAAAAGGACTTAGACTGCAACTACACTGGTGCACAAGAGCGCAAAAGATTACCTCCAGCTTTTTTTCTCTCGCGTGACTCACGACGGCCTCGCTCGTTTAAAAAAAATTGATAAAGAAAATGCGACTCAACCTTATGGGTGTGCAATTTTCGTAAGGTCCTCAAGTACTGTCGAAAGTTTGCGGAGAGCAGATTCATTAATTTGACAGCGCCGCAGTTACGTTTGCTTTCTAATTACGAAGTGGTTTCATATATATATATATATATATATATACATCGTTTTATATATAGGTATATGTATATATATGGTTTACATTGGACGCGACAACTTCGTTTTTCAACGGATTTTTCTCGTAGAGGTAGCGTAAAAGGATTACTTGTTCCCTTACAAGGTTACGTTGATTGTATGGCACGGTTCAAAAGCTGGTTTTATACTCCTGGTTAGCTAATCAAGAATGATGAAATCCATAGATAACAACAAGAATTTTCTTTTGTTTCGACTGCAAAAACTCAGTTTCTATACTAACTTAATATCGAAAAATAGTTTTTAAATATTATCATACTGCGGTGTCTTAAAGTGTAAAACGCATAAAATTTACAAAACAATACACGTAACTTTGTAAGAGAAAAGATTGAAAATTGCAAAACAGTACAGTAAAAATTGCTTTTTGACGCCAAACCATGAATTCTATTTCAATATTTACAGCAAAAAGAAAAATTGTTACTTGTCAAGCATTCTCGAATACGACTTTAAAATTTATTTTTGGGTATTGCAAAATCAACAAAAACTTTAAAATGTTTTGTAATTATTTAGTAAGTTATTTTTCATAACGTATACATATCCTTTGCACAATTGTGTTTAACTTTACAAAATTACATAAGATAGAATTATTTTATTCGGGTTGTAACATATATCTTTAGCGAACTAATAATTATTAATTTAAAACACACCTTTAATTTTAATGATTTTCTACATAAAATTTTATTCGAAGAGTTGTAAAACTTTACGTCAATGTAAAACGTTATCTTCGTATGACTAGGCCCTATTAGAATTAAATGGTTAGAAAGGTGGAGGGAGATTATGTTTATAGTTTACTATTAGAAAGTACCAACCAGAAGTTTTATTAAATTCCACGACCCAAAAGCCTAAAGTTCACCTCATTGTTATAGCGTAAGAATCATAAATTAGTTATTTAACTGCCGTAAAATAGCATGTATGTATAAAGCCTTATCAAAATCGCAATAAAAAATACGCAACGTATACGACAAATTGCGGCTCAAAATATGAAACATCAAACGTTATTCAAACGATCCCGATATTAACTCGCGTTAAATTATTTAATGAACTTGATTAATTCGCGCATGTATAAACTATGGTTAATTTAGCGCACATACGCCTACGCATGGGGAGGGGGGCAATGAAAATTTAATCAAAACTCAACCTTAATATCCCAACACCGTGAAATCGGTCGCGTAACGAAGCGAGCGTTCGCAAATGGTAATTAAATTTGAGTATAGAAAAAAAATATCCTATTGTAAAAGAATTGCGCAGTAAAAATAACGATAAGGAAGTTAAACGTTTGCACAGATTAAAGACAAATATACATAGATATATATATACATGTATTGATGTACCTGATGGTCGACGGAATGATTCAGATGGGCGTTATAGACGGCGAGCACCGCGGGATTCAGACGACCCCTCGATGCCGGGCTCGGCGTCGACATTTTAATCGGCTCGCTCATCCTTTTTTTCCACGATCCTTATTACGGGACGCGCAACTGGCAGCACTCGTAAATTGATTGATTGACTGATCGACTTTGTACGAATAGGTAACGATCGATCTTCCGATTTATACGATGACTGTGAGGTTCACACGTGATGCACTTTATCAACTCGCGAATGGATAATCACATATATAGGTATACGGATTTATAGGTGAAACAGTGTATATATATATATAACTGGAAACTCTACTAATGTCTCAAGTAGTTACGGCTGACTGACGTTTCAATATCGGCTACTTTTTACTTATTTCCTGGAGAGGGTTTTGATACTAGCCATTTCTCGATCGCGCGGTGTGGTTTCCTACAGGATACGAGTGATGGATTCTTTATATTTCTGGCGTATATACGACCTTTCTTTTTTAAGTTTTAGCTCAGAATCGCGTGATAACGATATTTAAATTTGAAAAATGAACAGTAGTTGATCACTATAAGATCGAGGGTTTGTACATCTTTCTTTTTATCGAACAATTTTACTTTGCATTTCGTAAAAATAATACCTTTCTGGTTTGAATAATTTAACAATATTATATTAAGTTGATGCTTAAAATAATAATGTTGTGATTATTCTTTGAAATTGAAATATTTAAGTTAAACAACATGCTACTTTTTAAATTTACACTTTGAGTAAACGTTTAAATAACACATTTCCTGCAATTATCTGACTAATCACAAGTTAGATTGAATTTCCAGGTAACGTTGTAAGTAAATATCTTAAATCACTCTAAATAACTATTTGCTGTTCAGCATAATTAATACACGGAATTTACCTATCATCATAAATCTTGATAAAAATTCGTATATTCGTTGATAAAAAATTAACGAATTTTATTAAAATTTTCAGACTACTGGTATTTTGATTATGATCGTACGTTATATGAATAAATGCAAAGTCAATTTCGATTTAAATTATTCGGAGTCTGGCAAATAAAATAAATTAAACGTGGGATGTAAAAATTTGCTAGAGCGCAAATATTAAAAAATCTTTTTATGAGTAGATAATGAAATTAAAATAAATTAATTGATGTTTATATGCTTATATTATATAATACATAATAGAAGTCAACTTCAAGTTTAATAAATTCAATTATACATTGTAACTTTTAATTTTATTTAGTTCCATTTACAAAGCGTAATGTAACGAAGGTACTAAAATTATATAAAACAATATGAATAAATGCAATCTTCTCAAATTATTAAATAAAAAAGTCATTCGAACGAAAATTTTTTACATCGGAAATAAAAGTGGTAGTTTTCGATATCTATGAGGGCTTGACATATTCAATCCGCGTGCTCTTCATGACTACTAATCAAAACCCTCTCAACTTGAGTACTGACGTAAGTCTCTGTGGAATTTCCTCAACTAATTGCAAATTCGAGTACACGCACGTTTTACGAATCGCGCTTTAGAATTGCCCGGCATTAGTTACAAATTCGTTTACAATTGAAGAATTTATTATTCGGAAATCTGAAAACGAATTTTTTTAACTTATTTAAATTAGCTAGTTATTTTGTTTGATTACTGACCGATCAGGGGTATTTATATTAGTCTATTATGTATGAACAATATACAATGCTATTTAATAATTAATTGTAAACGGAATGACTAACTAATTAGGTGTAATGACCACTCAGGCGGAAATTCATAAGAATTACTGCTCATAATAAAAATTTTTAATTTCGCGAAAACACATTAAATTATTCTAAAACTTTATTTGTCCGCACGCTAAATAAACGTTCAATATTATCCATTTTTAACTAAAAAATATGTATAATAAAATTATAAGATTTGATTACAAAACGTACTCGTACATAAGAAAAGAAATATATAAAGAAAAATAATTAAATGTAAAATAATGTATACATAAAATTCTAAAAGTAAAAATATATATTTTTTTCCAATATTTTCATTGCTTTATATAAAAATAATGTAAAAAATAATTTAAAATATGGAAATTATTTAAGTGTAGCAGGTATAACGTTAAAAAGGTCTCAGTTCAAAGTTGAAAGGCAACTTTTTTAACGCTCTCATGGGATTCGAGAGTCAATCTCAAGGTTAACTCTCGGATTAACCGTCTCCTTACTCACAGGTGTACCAAATTTTAGACTCTAGACTCCCGCAAAAATTCACAAAATAGAATCTGCAGCATTTTCAAATCAATGTTCTATTTTGCTCGCTATACGAGTGACCTAATAACATACATCATGCTACATCAATCACTATCAATTCGCACGTGTCTATTAATCATCACTTATCCTTGATACAAACCAACACCCATTCGCGATGTTTAATATATGCGCAAAAAAAATGGAGATATTTTTCTCGTTTCGACGAAGCAAACAAAGCCAAACGAAAACTTCACACACTTCCTTTGCACTGAGAAGCCACCAGACGCTACCTTTTGAAAAGCACTCGTGTTTCCGCAAATACCTCACAATGGGATAAAAAAACTCGTGGAGAAGAGAAAAAATAATATATATATATAGCATGAGAAGAGAAACGCCGAGCGGTGTCCGCGCGTTGAGCCGTTCGGCGTGAAACTAAGTTTAAAAAGCGTTATCGAGTCGCGTGTGTTGTAAAGACTTACCGCTGAGGCGACGAAGAGTTGCCCAAGGGGGGACGATGACGTGGTGGGACAGCGTGCGTCCGAGATTATTATATTTTTTTTTTCATATCAGGATGTGTGGTCGCGCAGCATCCGCGAGATCAGCACCGTACCGGAAACAAAGACAGAGGGAGAGGGAGAGAGAGAGAGAAAGAGAAACAGAGGATAGGAGAAACCCGCGGGGTGTGAGAATCAAGGATGGGTAAGGATCATTGGTGGAAAGGGTATCAGAGGATGGGAGAGGTGAGAGGAAGATAAATTAGTTGCATTGTTTTATATATATATATATATGCATATGCTTGTACGTTGGTAGGCTTTAGTTGCACGGTTCATATACTTCGCGGGATTATACACATGTTGTGAATTTTGTTGGATGATTTATCTCTGCACATGAGACTGACAGTCTAATGAAAATATAACTTTTTTATTTTCTTTTTATTTTAATTTTTAACTATCATGCATTTTGTAAATTTAATTTACATGCTGACATTATAAAACACTGTGAAACAAAAAAATGTCTATCAAATTTATACAATAAGTAAATTTTATAAATTTGGTAGTATAACAACAGCCACATTTTAAAAAATTACATACATAGTAAAAATATTCATAATCATATGGATCAGCTTATATCTTTATTTCTTTAAAATAATTCTGCAAACTTAACAAAAATTAATTGCTGAGTAGCGGCTGCAAACGTTAGTGTCGTAATACATTCGTATAAAATGTACACCACATCAGAACAATGTTTCATCAAATTAAACCAATACTTACTTCACTCTTTCAAAAGTGCATATGATTTATTAAAACTTTGAACACTTAATTTTCAAATTAGAAATATATTTTTTTATAATGAGTAGAGAACAAATCAGTATATACATTTATTCTAATATTGGTGAATGTACTTTAGAATGTATATATATTGAAATTCGCAAATTACAATTTTTATTAGATATATATATATATAGAAAACCGATAGGAAACTTGATGTACAAAGTATTTTGCAAACTCCAACATATATACACGTATATTAAATTCCTTTAATTTTGCCTTTATGCAAAAGTTGCTTACGTGCAGGATTTTGATGCACATAGATTATAGTTGATGCTTCCATTTCTCTCGTGATTCCTATATATTCATACCGTTCAATAAAACTTTTTCTACCATATGCTGTGTTATTCCTGGTGAGATTTATGGATCGTTAAAGTTTTATTAAAGAATCGACAATTAAATTGTAGTTTTGTGATGCGTTTGTATCAAACCCATTCAAATCCACGTCATATATATATAGAAAGAATCGATATATTTCATTTAGAATTTTACGTAGTCGTCAACAAAGTCATTCCAAACGTAATATAAATATGTTTATATTTTTATTTGAATTCGAAGTAAGTATATACAAATTTAAGAATAAGAAAAAAATATTCTTAAACTTGTCAATCGGGCATTGCCTCGAAGGAAAAAACGTTGTGTCGGCGTTGGCAGTTAACCAGCAAATTTGACGCGTAAGGTTTCCACGTGTTACGAACTAGAGAGAAGGTATAAACTAAGAAATGGATTATTCGAGGGTAACGAACGCAAATTAATCTTTAAACGAAAAAACACGTTTCAACAAGTATAATAATACCAGTGAGATATAAGTAAAAAAGTTGTAAAACAATAATAATATTATATTCAGAAGTAAAAAATACAATTTTATTAATTACAATTTAAATAATTATTCAATTAAAAAAAAAATAACTGAAATCCTTAATTAATTAAAATAAACAACGTGTACGATTGCAAATATAAAATGTCAAAAGCAGTTTAAAGAAATATTTTATGTAGACAGGGTATATTTTGATTCCCGTGTACCAAAAATTCGCATATAAAAACCGCATATCAATTCTCTGGTGTCGTCCTGAATGACGCGACTCCATTTTCGTAATAATATAACCGCGCGCGCGACTAAATCAACGCGCGGTATATATATAATACAAGAGTGAAAGAGACGATGCAGAAAAAAAGGATGGCAAAATTCCTTTTACACTCGATCGAATGGACAACTCGCTGAATCAGTGATCCAGATTTTAACAAAGCGTATACGCGCACTTTGTTATTGCTCCTATTACTTATGGCGTTTTTCCTACATATATGTCGCTTCATATAAATGAACATAGTGAAAAAAATCTGACATCAATTTAAAATTATACCGTACTAATTGAATAATGTACTTTTGATTTGTCTCCTAATCGCGAGAGTTTAAAACGATGGTACTTAATTTTTTATGCTTAATTTAATATGATTCAATATGATTATACTTTAATGGCATTTTAAATTATTTAAATGCACTTATTAATATAATGAATACTGATTAAGCAACTAGAATAAAACAGAAAATGTAAAATAATAGTATATTATACAACGTGGGGCGAAATTAGAAGATTTTTCACGAGGGTGCGATTACTGCACAAGCGAAACGAGGGAAAAATGTTGTTACGAGAGCAGTAATGATTATTCAAACCTGAGGGATAAATTTATTTTCGTCGCGCGTAAAGGTGCCGATATGATTTTCAAATTTTATACTCCAAATTTTCAGAGTCGAAAAGTGTCCATTTAGTCGAGCGTGGAACAAAATTGTTTCAATTGCTTCAAATTATTTCTTTATACGAAAACTATATATTAATTAAAATAGTATTCTTAAATTACTGTTAATACAACGTTTCTTGTGTTATGATTTTGAAGCATAAAATCGTCTAAAGTACACATGTTATCAAGATTATGATTTATAACGACAGTAATAACTGCGAAATAAGTGATTTAGTTCGTTTACTCTTGCGATAATTAAAAGCGTTATTTTTTATTCATCTATTAAAATAAACAATATAATATTATACTCACATTACTACTAAGACTACTTCACGAAGAGAAAAATTTTAGTAAATTTTACTAAACTTTCATTAACACGGTAGCAGACTGCTAAAATGCAAAAAAGTACTGAACTTTCAGTAAAAATTAGTAGACTTGTAATAAAAATTAGTAGAGTTTCATTAAAAATTGATGGAAAGTTCAGTAAAATTTAATAAAAAGTTCAGTAATTTTTCAGATTTCGGCAGTTTGTTATCGCGTTAATAAAAATTTAGTAAAATTTACAGGAATTTTTGTCAAATCTACTCAAACTTTGCTCTCCGTGTATAATGCGTTTTAAAAGGAATGATATTTCTCAGCAAAATAGCCGAATATAAATACGTTAAGAATTAAAAAAAAATGGGAAAACACGCAAATACGAAATGTTGATCACTGACTCTTTTCGATAAAGTGTAAAGGGACGTAAACCAGGTTCGCTTCTGCCGCTATAGAATCCCGTATACACTCTCCCGACAAGCCAAACAAAAAATCGTTTAAAACCAAACAATACAAAAAAGTACAACAGCCTAAAAAAAATAGAGGCTATCCTACACCTTCCTCCTGTTGTATAGATATGTATGTGCCAAAGAAAAACAAACGTCAATTGTGTGATAAAGTAGAAAAAGGAACTTAACACGCGCGCGCGCGCGTACACGCACGACAAAAGGGCTCCGAGCTGTCGTCGTCGTTCGAGGTTCGCGTGTCGAATCCAGAAGCTGCACTAACCCGAGGCCTTTTGCAGTACTCTATGCCTCGGCTCTTTCTCTCTCTCTCTCCTCTTTCCCTCGCGAGTTCGCACCTAATAACTCGTCACGTATACGCGCGCGTTCTTTCACGCGGTATCTCTATATGGACGCTGTGTCCATCCGTCTAGGTGTACGGTATGCCTCCACCTCTCGAGACTTCCGGCTTGATTCCTTCCGAAGAATCCTTCTACTTTTATTTCGCGCTCGCTTGATCTTTCTCTGGTGTGTTCAGTCAGGGCTCCCTTCCGTGTAATTTAAATGTCAACCCGTAAGAGTGAACCAAGACGAGCTTTAAATTGGAACGTGCCGTATGAATTTTTATCCATCTCGTCGTGTTTTTAAAGGTAACGTTCAATTTATTGTTTAAAATCATAAAACCGTCATATTCGCGCCGTAGGCTGAGCTGGCTACACGATGGACTGGTTTTCATACACGTTCTTCGCCCTTTTTATTCGTTTCATACCACAAATATTAATAAAACTTTTAATTTGTATTTTTTTATTTAACATTTCGAGACGCTAAGCAGTTACCTGCTGGTATAATTATTTATATTCCTTTATTACAATTTTCATCCAGTCTTATCTTCTGTAATGAATATTTGGATGCATTAGAGTAATTTTATGAACGTATGTTGGTGCTTCCAACCGTTCCAACCCATATTTATGCATTAACCGCATTAACTACGTAAGCCATCTGAAAATCGATGTGAGTTCTTATATGTCATGCATGGATTTGGATGTTATTCCGATGGTTTGCAACATCGAGTTAATTTAAAATAGACTCTATTACTTCTATTCGCGTTAAGGAGAGATATAAACCCCAAAAATAGAAAAATTATTTATTTTTTAATAAACGACGAATTCAATTTATCGAAAAAAACGTTCTGTAACGATGTTGTGTTTCCTTTGAAAATATTCTGTGAATTTTTTCAATTTTTTTTATTGATATATCAGCGAGATTTTTGAGCAGCTTTTAAATCATTGTTTTGTAGCTATATATGGGCTATTTCAAGTCAAGTGGTATGATGAAAATTTTAAATCACTCCAAATTTTGTGAACAGACTGGAAATATCTTCCAGAAGATAGAAAAAAAAATTTAGGTGTTAAAAATAATGTGCCTAAGAGTTATTCCACCATGAAAAATGGAAATTTTTCAATTTTTTAGAGAAATTACTATTTTCAAAGCCATTTATCTCAAAATCTATTGATTTTTTTGAAAATACATTATAAACAACTTTTGTTCAAAATAATCTTTAGAACTTATCAACTTGGGTTACAATTCTTAATTTTAAAATCTCGAAGAGATAGAACGCCCAGAAATATTGAATATCAAAAAAAGGCGACCACGCCACAATCGATTTTGATCTAACACCGCTCAAAAGATCACATTTTTTGAGAGCTTTCGAATGGCAGTGGTTAGATTATTGGCCAAGACCGCTGGTGTAAGTTATGCCCTAAAATACATGAAAATTAGTGATTTTATGAGGTTTATGGCGTATACACCAGCAGTCTTGGCCAATAATCTAACCACAGCCATTCGAAAGCTCTCAAAAATGTGATCTTTTGAGCGGTGTTAGATCAAAATCGATTGTGGCGTGGTCGCCTTTTTTTGATATTCAATATTTCCGGGCGTTCTATCTTTTCGAGATTTTAAAATTAAGAATTGTAACCCAAGTAGATAAGTTCGAAAGATTATTTTGAACAAAAGTTGTTTATAATGTATTTTCAAAAAAATCAATAGATTTTGAGATAAATGGCTTTGAAAATAGTAATTTCTATAAAAAATTGAAAAATTTCCATTTTTCATGGTGGAATAACTCTTAGGCAAATTATTTTTAACACCTAAATTTTTTTTTCTATCTTCTGGAAGATATTTCCAGTCTGTTCACAAAATTTGGAGTGATTTAAAATTTTCATCATACCACTTGACGTGAAATAGCCCATATATTACGGACCAAAAATAGTTATTTAGGTATAATTAATTTATAATTAATTTATAATTAATTATTTTGTAAAAATCTCTCTGTTACGGTATTCAATTTGTTTTGAAAAGTATGTGGTTTTTTTACAGATTTTTCTTATAATTAGGTTTTCAGATTTTTGGTATTTTCTAAGTATATCTCTGCAATTTGGGTAATCACATCCCCTTAATACGTAAAATACTTTTTCTTTCAATAATTTCGAAGTCATACTAAATTTACCAGCTAAAAGAACTAGACAATTAGTCGATTAAATTCAATCGTGCATATCCGCAACGAAGAACCAATAAATTATTCAAATATATTACTATTATTCGCATTATACACATCTCTTATTCGCCCCACTTTTAAATGATCTATCGTCATCTTTTTTTCTCTCTAAATGATAAACGTAATTTCGCCTTCCTGTTATTGTCACTCGTAACGTTATTACCTACGCGTCTATAAGTAGTTGTCACACTGTGCAATCAAAGGTTCAAATCAAAGGTATGTAAGTTGGTTTTTTTTTAATATCTTTTTATGCAGTCGCATGTCTATCAAGCTTTACGCGGTAGTACGCGGACGTCGCAACATTATAAATTCCACAGTCGACCCGATGGAACGATTAACTGGGTGCTTTGCTGACCTTATCCCTCGTTTCGTTGCTACACCGGGTGTATAGTGCAGCTCGTAAACAAGGCACGATTAGTCGCACTCTCGTGCGTAATGCTCGGGTCGCTTTCGACCGACTTAATAAACCTTGTCTCTTTTGATAAGCGAATTGTTGACGGGATGCTCAGTTTTTGTTTACTAGTTTCACGAGTACGTTTCCCTTAATATGTACTTTTATATTTGTGCTAAAGAGATCTTTGCTATAGTTATCTTAAAAGCACTCTCTACAATTTCGTTGTATAAAAAAATATTTTTTACAGGAGACCTTATACTGACTTTATAAATATTAGATAACAATTCTAATTATACGAGTAATATAAATGACGTATATATAAAACAATAATTCCAACTTTTAAAATTATAGTGTAATTTACTCATTCCAATAAGTCTTTGTTCGCCTCGTATTTGCGTTCACAACCACGCAATTGTTTTCATAGAATTATTAAATCCTCTTTTAGGTTTATTGTTAACTATAACAAAGCTTTGATTCAGCAGGATTAATATATAAAAGCGAGAAAACGTTATCGTCGAAATATTTAGTCTCCTCTACAGTTTAAAGGATAATAAAATATTTGTCTGTGTATATAGAAAATAGGATTATCAAACGAAGGAATAATTCAAAGTGCGTGCCGTTGACTTTTTCTGATTTTACCCGTGACTAACGAGGGTATTTACCATACACAATGGAAGTGTCTGTAGCTCGAGATTTCCGTATCACACAAAAACGAAGCGTCTCTCCGGAGGAGAATTTTAACGGGCTGTCGCTTCGACGAGCCAATTTCCCGGTTGCATCCAAGAAGACGCGGCATCTCGTAAACTAAGCTCTCCTAAAGCACGCGAAACGCTCCGGATGATATAATGTCCCGAAGAAGCCTTGCGAGCGCTAGTACAATACCGACATTGAACTCCTGTGGTTACATGCCTTTGAATATAATAAAGCCTTATTCTCCGTGTCTATATACGTATATCTATATATATACTATTCGACGACCCTTGGAGATCGCGACTCGCGGTTTGAAATTTCCATTCGAGAACGAGAACGAGGGAGAGGGAGACGTTCCATCTCACTTTCTCTCTTGGTTGTATATTTGCGAATGAGGGCATGTACGGCCGGGCATCGGTTTCATTCAATTGCCGCCTATTTGGCATTGTTTTCACGAGTGGTCGTTGAACTCGCGCTCGCATTGTACGAGCAAGCACCCGATGAGAACGATATTGCCAATGGATGATCGGAGATGAACGCGACCGTCCGATTTTATTAAAATTGAGCTTGTCATCTTCGTATACCCTCGCCTCGTGTACGTGGTATTTTTATAAAGATAAAACGAAATATAATACCGAGTGACATTGATATTCTCGAGATGCTTCATGGGACATTCGAGTTGCGAATCTATATGGAATTTCGATCGAGTCTCTTCAAGATAAACGATATTGTTTTCGATTTTATTTTTAAACGGCCTGACACAAATTGAGAACGTGTATATGCAAGTGAAGCAAAATTATTAGAAACAAAAACGTAAATAGAATTTATTACGTTTTATAAATAATTTATATACATACGAGAATGGAGTTTTTATTGCAACACGGAACGCTCATTATTCGAGAGTAGAATTTTAAAAGCTCGTTTATACTGCTGCTTAAAAAACGGCTACATTCTAGATTATTAAAAAAGTTAAATCATTTTTCGAAGTACTTAGTGCATTTGAACCGTTAATTATATCCAGGCTTATCCACCGCATAAATAAAGAAAATAAAGAAAAAAAATGTTGCAGCAATAAAGTGACTTAACGCGGAAAAGCGTTGTCACCGAGGCGTGCAGGTCAAAAATCTAAAGTTACCGTAAGATGCGAAAATCGTGTATACGAGAGTCGGGTGGACACAAAAAAAAGACCACCTCGAGTACAGTGAGAAGATACCCTCTTGGCCTACTAATTAAACACTCCGAGTCCGTACAAGATATAGAGTTACACCTTTCTCATCTTTAATACGGGTTACCCCGATTCACCTATGTACGACATAATACGTCAGATATAGGTGTTGCGCGTGACTCGTTTTTCTCTTTGATTTCACGTGCGGGCCTGTAAATTTACACCAGTTGCAGGAGGTATAATAAGTGAAGTTGCGAGATGGGTGACAGATTTCAAAGTCAATGACGTTAATGACCCATTCGAGTTCTCTTAAAGCTTTGGCCGGCTTAGCGCTACTTTGGTTGTGTACACCCTTGAACGCACGCTCGCGCACTTTCATTCGAGTTTTATGGGATTCGTATCGACAATATGTACTTTCTTAAGTGCAACTGCTTGCACGAGACTTAGATTTACCATCGTACTTGAAAAAAATAAATAATTTCTCTGTAAAGGTTTATCGAATTTCAATAAGCTCTATAAATCTTTTAACAATGAAATGTCATTTAGGTAATAAGTATGAACGATTCTTTCAAGATTTTCAAATTTTCAATGTAATTTAATATTATTCTATTGTTGCAAAGTAAACTTTTATTCTTTGTTATACAGATTTTCAATCGACATTCTAGAAGTTTGATACGAAGGTTTAGGTAGTATCTGTGTCATAGACATTTTCTTAACTCTTAAATTTTATCGAAGAAACATATATATAATACAAATTACATAAATCTGCTGTTCGACTGCTGTTTAGTCACAATATTCATAAGGAAATCGCCATAATTTTACCTAACTAATTTATAAGATACCGTGTAAATCTCCCAGGCTTATGATCCTATCATGGTAATTTTTGTAAAAATATTTGTCTACGTGGAAATTTTCAAAAATTTTTCGTTGTTATAAAAATTCTAATGTATAAAGGGCAAAATTTCTTCACATATTTATTACACAAAGGAATCTTGATGAAACCTTGTAATATTCATACCAATAGTTATACGTAAAATAAATACAATAATCACGATTTTATTAAAAACCTGATCATCGTTTAGTGAGAAACATCGTATCTTTATAAAATTTCACAAAATATTAGGTAATGATTGTATACGAAAGGTGATTCGTCAATTACGAAAGGAAATGAATTTCCACGTATAGGAATTAATGCGTTTCTGGATAATTCGCGTGAATCGCGTATGCAAAATTCAGTATCCGGCAGTTATGCAAATCCGGCAAGTGCGAATGAAATATAAGCGTATACAAGAAGAGTGCATATCAAGTATGTACTAGACGAAATTCAAAACCCGCAACTTTCTTTCTTGGATCCGAAAAGTACAAATATATAAGTGTATAATATACACTAGACTATAATAGGTTTGCCACGTTACTGCTCTGTTTGCGTAGGAGATAAGGCTCTTAAACTATTTAAGTAATTCCGGTGCGCGACGAGTGAATCGTTCCAGAAATATAACCACGTACTTCCTAGCGCCACACTTGGCAGAAACGAAACGTTCTATTTTTACCTTTTTACTTGGGTACCTACCCTCTCACTCTGGTTCTATGGGATTAAATAAACACCGACAAATGTACTGATGAAAGCGTCAAGCTATTCTTGCTACATTATATTGAACTATGTAGAGATTGAATTAAGTGAGAGAAATCGGATGGACACTTATGTTATCTTTTCCTTCATTTTTAATCGTCTTGTAAATCTTTAAACATAGGCTATTACGTATACTAATATTGACTTATCACGCACTACGAGATGAACCGATGCATACATTTTTAATAGTTTTTAATAGTTACTATATAGAATCTACATAACTATCAGTAATCTATAACTGTTTGATTATCGTGCGAGCAAAAAGTATTACTGCCAAATGGTCTAACTATACTTTCAAAAGAAATGAAGCCTTTCCTTGCAAAAACAAAACGAACGTATCTCAAGATGGTAAAAAGCGGTCGAAATTAAAGAGCATAGCAAAAAGTTTCAAGGGTTCGAAGTGTCCGATGCTAAATTCGAGTCCTGAGACTATTGGCTTCTTCTACAACCAGTACAAGAACAATTAAACGTTCTCTGCGCGAAATCGCATTCTAAATGGAACAATCATGCGCGGAAGAATGACTAATCGTCTGAATTAATTGTCTTTTTTTTACTAGGACTGAATTTTAATAACGTATATACGACAGATGTGATTCAAGAATTTCAGATCGTGCATTTAACTGTACCGCCTACAATGGTTATCATTTCGAAAAATAATAATAAATTGTAATCTTATATACGTTTTCCGTATCCTACTTTCACTGTAACAAAAATAAGTTTATTCAAAATGTCCTCTATACACTCTAAAATAAGAAAATTTTAATAATGCTATATATTTTGGATTATTCTTCAGTTGTTTTAATTGCATTCTTTTAAATACTTAAAAAATATTTGTATCCAAAAATTACAGATACTTATGTGTAAGGTAACTTATATATTTTTAATATATGTATATTATACACTTATGTAACGCAACTATAATTTTACACTATTAATACTTACAGAAGAGGTTGAGTAAAACGGATTGATCTTAAACTAAAGGATATATGATTGTTTAGTAGAAAAAAAATAATGATATACAATATTATGATTAATATAATCTTTTAAATATGACACGAAAATATATGAAAGATATTTTAAAAGATTTATTATTTTGTAAAATTTTAAAGATTTTAGATATTTAAACAAACCACAGTTCACATTAGAATTATTTATCTAAGTTATTTTAAATTTATAAATAATAACTATAAAAGTTTGTATAAATTGGAGTTACATGATTAATTCGCGTAAAACCCCGTTTGGTAAAATAACTTTGAAACAACTTAAGTTTGACATCAATTCGTTTTCCAAACAGACTAGTCTCTACTACCCTTTTAAGTACGTCTACTCTAAAAAATATTGAATATCCTATAAACATTTCACGCACAGTACAATAGGTATGTAAGCATTTAGTCTATATATACACAGTTACAAGCATGATTTTTTAAGATACTTTTGGAATAATAATTGTACAGGTGAATGCATACGTTGCAAAATATATAAGTTTAAAAAAATTTTTATTCGAGTTAATGCCTACAAAATAAAAATAAACGATAATGTTTAAAAATATTAGGATACAGGTATTTTATTCAGCCATTACATTGAGGATCTATAGATACAGAGGTACGTGTGTATGTATATACAAGGGTATCGTAAACAAACTACATTGGTGAAATCAAGCCAGGTGAATCAAGTGTGATGATCGTATAAGACGTATTTAATTGAACCTTTCAACAGTAGCGGAACGAATAACCAAACAATGGCTATATATTCTATAAATTTTCAGCAATGGTATTAAACATCGATATCCATATCAAACTTCCGTATATATGCATATGTATGTATACGTGAATTCGTAGTGGTATAATTCTTTCTTCGACGCAAAAATTGCAGAGGTTTCATGATTTAATGTACAAAACGACGAGATAACGCATCCAACAAAATATTTATATATAATCGCACATTACAGTAATACAAACAAACCGAACGCGACACGTTTATTTGTTTTTTAACAAGATTTACCAGGATTATCGGATCCCCGAATGCCTGCACTGTATTCGAGCGTCGCCATCCCTGCGTGTATTATCAATATAACAACATATCTCTCTCATATGCACACTGTAGCGAAGAAAGAAGAAGGTTAGGTTTATATCCTCTCTCTTTTTTTGAGCAAGAGAGAGAATGCACAACAGAGGATCGACCGGCGGCGCCGTCGCGTGTCGCGTTGACGCGGTATATATCGACGCGCGCGCGAAAACTCGGCGTGCTGAATAATAAGTATATTAACCGTATATATGAATATGAGTACAAACAATCAATTAAATAGTCAAGAATTAAGGTATGATAATACGACTTACCATTTTTCTGCATACTTTTCTCCAAATAATTTAATTTTCACAACTATCCGATGTCAATAAATTCCCTTCGGTTGAACTCGTAAGCGCGATTGCGTTGTCTCTATGTCACGTCACGACAGTTGTGTGTTGTGTACCAGCAGCTGATGGGGGAAAATATATTTGACGCGCGAAATGCGAATGACGGGTGTTCCAGGAGTGTAAGCAACGCACCTACACACCTGTTCAGAAGGATTAAATTAAACAATGAATCTTAACATGTATATGTATATGATTATATCGATGGATCATATTGTATACATGTTTAAACTTAATTCAAATGAAATTTCCTTTTTCGGTATGACATGTTTAATTTGATATTTTGAATAGTTTATTAATGTAGCTAATTTTTTATGTTTGGTTGATGATAAGTATATACGAATTACGAATTGTGATACTTATCGAAATTCGAGCCTTTAATTCAACTTTCAAATTTATATACAAGTTCCGTAGTTGTACGGCTAGTTGTCAGATGGCGTAGAAATTCAGTTTGAAAATTTTCATAGAGGCCGCGGTTATCAGTCGAATGTGGGTATCAGTGGCGGGATATATAAAGAATTCCACTGTAGGCAAACCCACGATTACCAGTGTTCACCAGCCAAGGAAGAGAAAATAAATAACTCTTGAATCTGAAGCTCCCATCACACGTCACATTTTCTCGATATAAATGATATCAGCTCTACGATACAAAGATGATCATTCTTTTAATAAATCCTTTTACATACCTGGAACATTCGATTTAACGAATAATAATCTTTAATCTTGCATATGATTGTAATAAAGTTTTATTAAATTAAATAACATATTTTACCTAATTATGTAATTTTTGAAATCATATAAGTAAGCAAAATGTAATATTATTTTTTAAATTTTCGCGCGAATGTTTTCCAATTGGTGATATTTTCAACCATTCAGCAAAAGACCTTTGCTTGATCGATGAACCCAAAGGTGAGTTATCCAATGATGCTTCAGAGCTATACCAACACGCGGACCACTTACCGACAGCAGTCAAAGTTTCTATCTTCAATCTTGTTGAAACCCGGAGCGCGCTGACATCATACCCCAACCGAAAAGCTAAATGTCCTTCAAATTTTTTAAATAATTTTTTTTATTATTGCATGTTTTTACAAATAAATTCTCTCAATGAAATAGTATTTGTGTCGAGTAAATTTGTTTAATGAGAAATCAATAATGTTTGTCTCTCAATGATAATCCCGTTGCTTCCATCGCTTGATGAACTCATAATAACTTTTAATTTTTATAAATATCAATGTAGGATTAATGATTCGAAATACGGCAACTGTAACTTTTAATAGATTAAGGAATTTTTTTTTAAATATATAAATACTTACAAATATAACAATGGTAAATATTTTATTCTTTATATTATTTAGTTTATAAATTCTATCAGTCTACATTTAGTTCTATTAATTCAGTCATTCAGTTCTACTATCTTCTATCGTTGTAAATTAATATTTTTTAACCAAGCAACAGCGTGTTTATTTAAACAGATCTAAACTTAATAAAAAAATAAAATTCTTATTTACAATACATTATCGAAAGAATAAAATCTAAACTTTTATGTACGCAATTTTAATGTTTTAATGCGTCTCTTCTACTATCAATTATGAACAATCAAACTTAATTAAAATATATTCCAAGTTATTTAATTTTATATTGTACATTGAAATATTTTGGGCATTTTTTACTCTTGTACACTACTAATTAACTTTATGCAATATGGAATAAATTTCTGCAGTTTGCCATTTTACTCTCATAAGTATTTTATATTAATAAATGAGATGCGTCAAATTTTTCAAGTACATCATAAATGATTTAAACCATGAAATCACATATATGCAGTTACTTTAGTATATTAAAAAATGCACTGATTAACTTTATCAAATAAACCAGAGAAATGCTTCCCATACGAATGTGAACACTGATATTTTAAAATACTGATACATATCATCAAAATAGGTCTGGAATCGACTTATCGACTTGTCATAGAAATGGCTGCATTTTTGATATTTGGTAATTCGAGGTCGGAGAAAACGATTCTGAAATTTGCAGTTTATAAACGTTTAAATGTTATTTTATTTTATATCTCAATCACGGTTAGGTCTACAACAAAACGACTAGCGCCACATGAAAGAACGTAAAATTTAGTATCGAAAACGATTTTTTATACGATTTTTGTAGATGTAAAATTTTGAGATAGTAAAAGAAAAAGGCATTAAATTCACTTGAATAAGGAGTAGAAGGAAAGCGCAGACAACATGGCCATCGCTCGCCCCACCCTTGGCTCTAAGCGCGGTAGAAGCGAGGCAACTTTGATTGTTTTACAACTTTATTGAAATACAAGTAATTGATAAGACTTTGATTTTTTTGTAAAATTTGTAAATTTATGCCTTACAAGTTTGATTCGCAGCTATTAATGTAGTCTTGAATCTATTTTTTGAAAAAGTGAGATTTGTAAAAATATAATTAACTTCTTTTATCAGTAAGAATAATTAATTAACTCGAAAATAAATAATGCTTTTTGTGATAATGCATTTGGACATACCTTTCTAAAGTATTATAAATAGTTGTCTTTTAATGTACATAACATTTTATTAAAGTTTGTGTTAAGTGGATTCGGACCTAAAATAGCAATTTTCTTATTCTTTTCTAATGTAATGGGGTAAATTTTCAAAAAACGAACACCAACAAAGCCCTCGGGTTTGCTATAAATTTTGACAAAATTTTAAGAATTTCAACATGATATTTGGGTTGGAAATATTGCTATTTTTAGGCATGACCGCTACACGGGAGAGCCTTATATTTTCATCATCGCAAAATGTGTGATGCATCAAAATATACTAGATAGGTAATAGGATGTAAGAGAAATTTATGCGTATTAGGACTCATTGAAGGCCCTCCCTAAAATGTGTGTATGGATGTATGTATGTAAACATGTATCTAAGATAAGTCGTCGTAATGTAACTTCGTCATAATGTTATTGGATAATGGTCCTATTTCCAAATATATATTACAAAAAAAGTTTGTTATGGCATTATTTTTAATTGCTTGTACAGTTATTAGCATTATCTTGAAATGTATTAATTCTATGTAAAAACTTTATAGGAACGAAATGTTTGCCTCAAAATAACAAAACTTTTTGCTATATTGTACACTTTACGTTCAGAATCATATTTTCAAAGATAAATAAATAAAATGGTCAAAATAATTAATAAAGTACAAAAAAACACCTTTTTTTCGTAATAAAATTAAATGTATCATTTTTACAGAAAAATTTTTAACGAACAAATTGTTCGTTTTAAAATAACAAACCTTTTTCCTTTTTTACATTTTACGCTTAGAACAATATTTTTGAATGTAAACATCGAAAAACCGTACAAAACCATGAAAAATGTACTAAAATTCACGTTTTCTCATAATAAATCAAAATGTATTATTCGTACACAAAAACTTTAAAGGAATGAAATGTTCGTCTCAAAATAACAAAACTTTTTCCTTTTTTACATTTTACCCTTAGGACAATATTTTCAAAAAAGAAAGAAAAACAGACAAAATAACGAAAAAAGTACAAAACATCATGTTTTTTCACAATAAAATTAAATATATCGTAGTACGTGCGAATTATGACATGATCCGAAGGCGAAGATGATAAGCACCTAATTTGAAGTCATGTTGTTATTATTATTTCGTGTAGCAATGCAAGGCGCGGAGGAGCTCTAGATCGAACGCGTCGCGAAGCGATGCTCAATTTGGAGTAAACTTATGAAGAAAATTAGGAATTGAAGAATTTTAGACTATTAGAAACAATAAATTTTGGTTAAAATTTCTTCAATTTCTTATTTTTTTCATTACTTTGCTCCAAAATTGAGCAATTTAAGCTTTTTCTTAATTATGTCTACTTGAACTCAACTTTCTTCTAGTTTTTGATTTGAGTATCTATCTCTATTTGTTCCGGGGTTATAAGTGATTCAATTAGAAGTAACGTTTATTGAAATTATTATTAGATGTCGAATAACTTTCGTAATAGTAGCCATTGGCAAGTAATAACTTGACTTTCTTCATATTTCTACATTACAAAAGACATACCAAAGTTAGGATAAGATCCGTTGCCTAAAGATCATATACTCCCCCTTGTTAGTGCAAAATATTAAAATGCTTGTAAATATTTATAAATGTAAATATTTGATTTTATAGATACTTTAAGTAAAAAAAAGTTTGAGGTTAATTGAAACCATTTATTGGTAACTTTTGTTAAAAAGGTCAGATTTTGTAAGAAAAAGTTACATTAATATTTGGTTTCTATTAGGATATATGTTGTAAAAGTACTTATTTGTCCTCATCAAAAAATATTTTTCCCAAGATGGAAAACGTTGTACATATAAAAATATGATAAAATATAAAATTGTGCATACGTTTTGAATATCTTTATTATGCATAAGTGTTCTTTGAAATATTGTAATATGTCATTTAGTATTTATCTTTTATTAACCCAAATCAACTTTGAAAAGTCGTGAATTTCTAGTGAGTTTTCTATGGGTTTATTTCGCATGTTATGGGTAAAAAATGAAATTATGCTGTCTATTTTGCAACATAAAATTTTATATTACTTTACAATCAGAGGTCAAAATTACAATTATGATCAAAGAAAAAAGATATATCCAATTTAAATATAAGAAAATTTTCGAAAAATAATAAATTGCTTTCAGATACAAATATGAATATAAATCGCATAATTTAAATATTATAATAGCACCATATTTTTCAGATAAAAATATATTTTGTAATAAAATAAAATTCTCATGGAACTAATAATAATTACTTTGGTATCTCAATCATGGATGCAAGAAATGATAAACGAAACATCAAAGTAGGCTGTTTCCACAAAAATTGGAGTTAGCGACTAATGTAGCACTAATTGAGGAGCTGGATGCAAGAACACGCCGAGCGCGGCGAATGGATAGAGGAGGCGGAGAGAAATTAAGAAATTGACGTCACCGTGACCAAATTTTTTAATTTGCCGAATTTAATTTTAAAAAATACTGTCGTATGCAGAATTAAAAGACGCAACTTTTTTCTATTTAATGTTTTTCTGTACGATGTGCAGGTCAGATGAAAAAAATTAAGAACTGGAAATTTAGAAAACGGATTTTTAATCCATTTTTCAAAATTGAATCGCTGTAACTTTGACAAATCTTAATGAAATTCCCTGATTTTTCGTACAGATACTTAATATAGTCTAACGATAAATATAAACCTGTAAAAAATTCTACTTTAAACAAATTTTATACAACAATTGAACTTAACGTAAATAACAAGCTTTTAATACAGTTTTAGTATTCAGTAGCCGAAAATGTGTTGTAAAGTTTTAGACTTCGCAAACTTCCAACGAGAGATTTGTTCGTTTATATTTGAAGATAATTTCTTAAAAATTTCAGCTTATTTGGATAAAAAATGATAGAGCGATTTAAAGAAAACTAACTAAATACTTAACTAAATTACATAAAAATAAAGTTATTTTATAGCATCAAAAAGCAGTTATTATGTAAACCATTTTTATGCTGCAGTTTGATACAATATTAAAATGCAATTTTCAATAAATAACAAAGACGGCCACTGATTTAAGCCGCGAAGCAGATGACCATTACGGCGACGAAGTCGATGTTCATTTGTTTACAATTTCGTTGTTCATACTCATGAGTGTACACAAAATTTATTTCTCTGATTTCGGCGCTTGCTCTATCTGCGAAATTTTTTATCCAAATAAGCTGAAATTTTTAAGAAATTATCTTCAAATATAAACGAACAAATCTCTCGCTGGAAGTTTGCGAAGTCTAAAACTTTACAACACACTTTCGGCTACTGAATACTGAAACTGAATTAAAAGCTTGTTATTTACGTTAAGTTCAATTGTTGTATAAAATTTGTTTAAAGTAGAATTTTTTACAGGTTTATATTTATCGTTAGACTATATTAAGTATCTGTACGAAAAATCAGGGAATTTCATTAAGATTTGTCAAAGTTACAGCGATTCAATTTTGAAAAATGGATTAAAAATCCGTTTTCTAAATTTCCAGTTCTTAATTTTTTTCATCTGATCTGCACATCGTACAGAAAAACATTAAATAGAAAAAAGTTGCGTCTTTTAATTCTGCATACGACAGTATTTTTTTTAAATTAAATTCGGCAAATTAAAAAATTTGGTTACGGTGACGTCAATTTCTTAATTTCTCTCCGCCTCCTCTATCCATTCGCCGCGCTCGGCGTGTTCTTGCATCCAGCTCCTCAATTGTATTCGAAATATGTAATTTAATTTATCCAACCAAAATTATTCAACCAATTTAAAATTATTTTAGAGATGCAGAATTATTATTAATAAAAAAATTTTCTAAAATATTTCTGACACTATAAAGATTGGAATAACATGATTTAAAAAAATAAAAAGTATTAATCATTATTTTCAAAGTCCATGTGTTCTATACAGATTAATGCATTTTCCAAGAATAATGTACCAAAAAGTATATAGCATTCAGTTATTAACATTTAGCAAATACTTTAACACAAAATAAAAAATTTCAAAAAAACCTTTCATATTATAATATATTTTCAAGTGTCACTTGATGTTCTGAATTTTTGTTGTTCTATTACCCTGAATTTTTTGTGCACATTTGAGCAATTAGTTCTATATCTATTTTTTTAATAAAATAAAATTTTTTTTTCAATTAAAATCAAGTATTGAACATTTTTGTTTTGAAAAAAGATTTACATTCGATTGAAAGAAGAAATAAAATAAAAGTATTCGATTCAAAGTACTCGTTGAATATTTCTGATCAATTACCAGTATTCGACGAAAGTATTTGTCGAATACTTTGTGAAATTGCTCTAATTGACTTGATCATCGTTTCATTTCTTTTTGTTTTTTGTTTTGTAGCAATTTTTATATTATTCTTCCAAAGTATTCGACGTAAAGTTGCGGACGAATAGGTACTTGCCCAACTCTGGTTTTATCACTATTTTTTTCTACATGTTCGATTGATTAGTTTTAAAGTTATAATATACTGAGAAAAAATTAGTTTTCTAACGAATAGATTTGAAAAATCTGAATCAAGAGCAAATTTTTTTTTCTCTACAAATAAGTATAACGTGTAAAATTCGAAAGTATAATATTCTGCACATTTCGCACTATTTTTATACAGTTTCTTTTTATATAAAGCACAAATCATTTTAGATTTATAATTTAAACTTGCCTTTAATTCACAAAGCATTATTGACTTTGTAAATAAACTCTTCCTAAATCTACAAATTATTTTTAATTTAGTTTAAATTATTTTGTTAATATTATTAATTATTATTTTTTATATATTATTATATTATATAATATTATTGATGGAGGATTGGGATGGCAGCAATAAAACACGTCTTGCTTACACTTCACTTGATCGTATCTATCTATATTATTAAAAAAATTTCGTCGCCGCCGCCGCCGCCGCCGCTGTTTCAGAAATTTCTGAAGAATTTCTGATATAACAAGATATGTCCCTGTGGCCTCACGTACATATAACATGACGTGTAATCACGTGTTTATTACGGGTGGTCGCGAAATAGAGAGAATGTTCCATTAGACTCTACAACTATCTATATTATTAAAATCTATATAAGACTTATTAACAAAAATCTATTTTATCTATATTTTTCAATCAGCTGCGGTGGTGGCCGCTGGACGTAAAATTGGTATATACAGGGTGGTCTTTTTCAATCGTATATTTTACAGCTTGTAGGCGTAATGGGACTTATGTATCAGTGTACGTTGGACTCTAATTGCAGGCTATTAAACATTTGAATTCTAAATTTTAACTCGAGTGTCGGTATCTATGGGTTGATGTGTCTATAATACATGATACATGAGTGTGCGAGATACTGAGTGATTCAAAAGTGTCCCCTATAGACAAAATTTTAATAAACAGGGTGATCTTTTTTAATCATGTTTATGCCACCCTTTATGTATACATAATGGGATTTATGCGTGGGTGGATGTGTATGTAAAACGTGAAACTTGAGTGTGTGAGGATGGATAGGTGCATGTATGTGTATCTGGAAGTATATGTTGGTGTGCGAGGGTGGATGTGGGTAGGTAGAAGTGAGTATGTATTTGTTGATGTGGATGTGTGCGGGTAAGTGTGGATGGTTGGATATGGGTGTGTGAGCATGCGCATGAGATACAGAGTTCAAATATACCCATCTTATGAATCATGTTTGTGCTATCCGGTATATATACGTTACGGGATTTCTATATACAGGGGATAACGGACCCGAATTGCAGGCTACTACACATTTGAATTCTAAATGTTAAAACCAGCATGTGTGTGTGGGTGGATATGCAGGTAAAACGTGAAATGTGAGTGCATGACGATCGGTGGGTAGTGGCGAGTGTGGGTTGTGAGTGTGTGTGGAAAGGTGTGGATGGTTGGATATGGGTGTTTGAGCATGTGTATGAGATGCTGCATTATTCAAAAATACCCGCTATAGACAAAATTTGAATATAAAGGGTAATCATTTTGAATCATGTGTTTGTTACCCTGGATGCATACTTTCTAGGATTTATATATACAGCGAATGACTGACCTGAATTGCAGGCAAATACAGATTTAAAATCTAAATTTTGACACGTGTGTGGGTGGATGTGAATGTAAAACGTGAAACTTGAGTGGATGAGGATGGATGGGTATATGTATGTGGATTTGGAAGTGGATGCAGGTATGTGAGGGT
The DNA here is from genome assembly GCA_026168455.1 of Theocolax elegans. Classification (NCBI taxonomy): domain Eukaryota; kingdom Metazoa; phylum Arthropoda; class Insecta; order Hymenoptera; family Cerocephalidae; genus Theocolax; species Theocolax elegans. The sequence continues at coordinate 60,802,021 of CM047430.1, forward strand.
GGGTGCAGGTAGGTGTAAGTGTGTGTATGGGTTGATGTAGATGTGCGAAGGTAGGCGTGGATGGTTCGATGTGGGCGTGTGTGAGTGGGTAGATGGGGACGAGTATAGGTAGATGTTGGGGTGTGAGAGTTGGTGTGGGTGAGTGAATGTGGATATGTCAGCATATGTGTGATGATACAGAGTGATTCAAAACTACCATCCAGTTTGCATATATTTTTACATTACTATTACATATAAACAGAAGTTATATAATTTATTTTCTATACAGTGTGTGATATCGAATAATATCGTTCGACACACTTGTGAGAGAATATTTTCTATTTTCACACTTGTACCGAAAACTACAATTTTCAACCTTTTGAAGCAAGTTTATTTTTAAAATAAAATTTATAATACTATAAATTATAACAAATGCACAATTTTCAAGCCGCAATCGGGGGTTGACGAGCGAAGCGAGTAGGGGGTACCCCCCTAGTTTTAATAAAAGAAAATAAAAGTTACAAGCTGTAAATAAAAAATCGCGTATGCGCCGAGTATGATCTACCCAGATCGGTAGCTGAGCAAAGAGTGAGTCCTCCGACAAACACCGTGTGTTTCAACGGTATATTGAGTGGTGGGGGAACTCGACCTAAGGGCCGATCGCAACTCCATCAATTATAATATATTATTAATTTTATTAACTTAATATTTTAGAGTTTAATTCATAAATAAAAAATGATTTGTTAAATAAACGCGAGTTTAAATCACAATTCAAAAATAATTTGTGAATTAAAGGCGATTTTAATTCATTAATCAAAAATGAATTATGATTTATAGATTGGTGCAATTAATTGTTTTGCAACCCTTTTTACGTATAATTAGTTGATGAGTAATTATTTCGTAAAAATCTCTCTGTCACGCTATTCTATTTGTTTTGTGCAGTATTTTTATTTATTCAGACTTATTTCTTATGATAAGGTTTTACAATTATTGGGATTTTCTAAGTTATAGATCTCTAAAATTTGGGGATCACATACGCATAACCTTAAAAGTTAACGATTGCGAATAGCAATGGGTGTTATAAAAAAATTTACCTAATTAAGTATCAGAAAGTATTTAAATTTTTGTACACTATAGTAATAAACTATACCTAGTCGAAAAATTTATAAGAAAAACATAATAGATTTTATTTAATTTACAAAAATCGAATAAAAAATCTTTCCCATGCCAAATTTTACGTTCTTTCATTTGGCACTAGTTGTTTTGTCGTAGACCTAATCGTTATTCAGATATAAATTAAATTAACATTTAAACGCTTATTTCGCATATAACTCCTAGACCTAGGAAGCTGCAAATTTTAAAATCGTTTTCTCCTATCTCGATTTACCAAATATAAAAAATGCAGCCATTTCTGTGACAAATCGATAAGTTGATTTCAGACCTATTTTTACTGGATGTGGGTGCTGCAGAGTGCAGTATCGGTAATTGCCGCTGATCTAAATGGCGCTGCAGTTACAGAGCGAACGCAATTATTTAATTTAAAAAAACTTTAAAATTATTTAGATATTTAAAATACACTATCTAAATGAAATACATTCCAAATTAAGAAATTATTTAAATTAATAAATTTAATAAAATTTTATATAATATATTATACAATTATTTGTCCGATAATTAGGCAGTTTTATTTTTTGATAAGATTATCTTCAACCAATTTTTAAAATAATTTAATTCGCTTTCGATTATTACCTGCTTTATTCACTCCAATAACACAAAAGTTGCTTAAAATCATATTTTTGTAAATATTTAACCGTGTTCTGGACCGTTTCATTAGATATTAACTATCTGCAGTACCATGAAATTGCAAAGTTCAGCTTCAGGTAACTCGGTGGATCGATCATCCAATAACGTTTTCAACAGCATGCGTGAACATAAACCAATTTTTTATATTCCTAAACAGCATATAATAGATTTACATACATACATAAATAAAATATATGCTAAATAATTAATTTATTAATACACGGTGAAAAAGTTTAGATTAAAAATTACGATAGTGTCTAGTAAACAAATCACAGACTGACAAACAAGGAAAATTACTGTAGTTTCCAGTAAAAATGACTATAGCTTATATACTAAATTTATGTAATATTTGTAGTATTTATTATAAGTTTTCTAAATTTTAATATAAACTAATATAAAGATTAATATAATAAGATTAAAATAAATTTTAATATGAAAAATTATTTCCTAATAACTTGTAATTTTTATTAAAAAATTTAAAAATTATGTAAATTGTAAAAAAATTATTAACAGCCAAAAATTGGTTTATTTAAATATTACCATCAAAAATGATTTTTTTTTTTCAAAACAATCAATTATCTATCCGTATGATTTTCTTCAAGAGTTTTATTTGAATGTTTTATATATAATGTTCAGGTTGAATGGTTTTAGATTTCTAAAATTTGAGTCCGACATCCCGTTAATGGCTGTCGATCTGCTACCATCCACGGAAAAAAAAATTTCGGGCTATATAAGCGATCACGCTCTAACTAGGAAAAGTAGACCGATATATAGGTAGTCTACTCCTTGTGATGCTTCAAGCCCTTCGCTTTCTATCCGAGCGGTGGCGCCACAGAAATATAGTATTTAATTATACACATAAAAATAATTCCATTTACTGTTTTTGTTTTATTTTATTTTATAAAACTTGTTTTTATGTAAAAAGACAATAATAATTTTATTAATATTAAACCGTGGTTATACAAAAACGGATTATGTAGGAAAACTATATGTATTATCAATAAATTAAAAAGCAATTACACCGTAACTTATATTGTTCACTATTTCAATATAAAATTATTAACTTTCCATTAAGTAAATGTGGAAAGGATAATTACTCAACAAATCATATCGTCGCCTCCGAATAAAAACATTCTAACTCAGAAATCGCTTGGAAAACACGTTAACTCAGAATTCGCTTGGAGAACACGTTAACTCAGAATTCGCTTGGAGAACACGTCAACTCAAAAATCGCTTGGAAAACACGTTAACTCAGAATTCGCTTGGAGAACACGTTAACTCAGAAATCGCTTGGAGAACATGTTAACTCAGAAATCGCTTGGAAAACACGTTAACTCAAAATTCGCTTGGACAACACGTTAACTCAAAAATCGCTTGGAGAAGACTTTAACTCAAAAGTTGCTTGAAGAACACGTTAATTCAGAGGATGATTTTTGGCGACTCGATTTAAGTTGGCACCACTGCCAAAAATTTTTAACAGTTCAAGAATAAATAAAAAAACTTTCATATATTTATACACGTATTTTTTTTTTAATTTATCTAAGCGTTCTTATTATACACTAATGCGTTCTCCTAAAAAAAGGTGGAAAATTCTTTAAATATTTAAGAAAATCGTAGAAATTAGTGTTTTCGATAACTTTATGAAATCGATATTTATACGGGCTCTCCATAAATGTGTAAAAGTACATAAATTTATTTCTACTATAAATCGTAGAATAAATATTTGAAAGAATTGATATTGTGATGTGTTGGTACTTTATTTTTATGAAATTGCATTATTTCATAATTATATTGTTTTTAATATAAATATTAAAAAAATTGCGTTGTTTAGTTTTAGCGATTATCTAAAAAATATTTTGTATGGGAGAAAGTTCAACTGTATTCCCCCTTGCGACGCAAAGTATACTTTATACACACACACACACACACACACACACACACACACACACACACACACACACACACACACACATATATATATATATATATATATATTATAATTAAGTCAAAATTAAATTCATTATTTAAGTTAATTAATACAAAATTTAACAGCATTGAATTAATTTAGAAATTCATATAATTAAGTAAGCTATTATCAAAGTGAACAGGGTGAATAGTTTTATTTACACTTCTGGAGTAATATCCGATAATCCCCTCAAATGAATTATATTATTATCCTCGCTTATGCTGAGGCGACAACTTTTATCTGAGAGAATATACACCTGTGTACTATATTTTATAGTAGAAATAAATTTATGTACTTTTACACATTTATGGAGAGCCCGTATAAATATCGATTTCATAAAGTTATCGAAAACACTAATTTCTACGATTTTCTTAAATATTTAAAGAATTTTCCACCTTTTTTAGGAGAACGCATTAGTGTATAATAAGAACGCTTAGATAAATTAAAAAAAAAATACGTGTATAAATATATGGAAGTTTTTTTATTTATTCTTGAACTGTTAAAAATTTTTGGCAGTGGTGCCAACTTAAATCGAGTCGCCAAAAATCATCCTCTGAATTAACGTGTTCTTCAAGCAACTTTTGAGTTAAAGTCTTCTCCAAGCGATTTTTGAGTTAACGTGTTGTCCAAGCGAATTTTGAGTTAACGTGTTTTCCAAGCGATTTCTGAGTTAACATGTTCTCCAAGCGATTTCTGAGTTAACGTGTTCTCCAAGCGAATTCTGAGTTAACGTGTTTTCCAAGCGATTTTTGAGTTGACGTGTTCTCCAAGCGAATTCTGAGTTAACGTGTTCTCCAAGCGAATTCTGAGTTAACGTGTTTTCCAAGCGATTTCTGAGTTAGAATGTTTTTATTCGGAGGCGACGATATGTTTTCATGTGTGAACTCTATATGAGAAAATTAGTAGATATTTTTATTGTAAACTATATAATTTAATCTACGATCTAAATATTGAAAATCTATTGTCCTATCATCATAATTTTTTTTATTAAAAAATGTAAGTCAATAAAAGAAGGGGATGTCGGACCCGGAAAATGATCATGTTGTACTTTTTTTATTAACAAATGGATAAAGTATTTGAAAAACGCCAACCGTCAAGCCCTTAGGCATGTTTTAAATAATATACCCAAATTTTTCCAGATTTTTAAATCCATAATTTGATCACAATGTTTGGGTTGAAAAATTATGCTTTATTTGACTAATAATTACCGACCAAACATTGTTTACTCAATTATTATTTAAGTAATGTTTTTTCATTAAATAATCAAAACGTCAAACCCTTCCTTATGTTTTCAGTTATCCGTATGAATTTTTTCAGATTTTTAATGCAATATTTTAGATATAATTTTTGGGTTGAAAGGTGTAGATTCTTGTAATTTAGATCCCATCCCGAAGACCTCAACAATTTTTTATAAAAGTAAACAAATTTTGGTGTTTCTGTTGTTTGTATTTTATTTTGATACCTTAATAATGAAATTGGTCTATAAATATTGTATGGTTGTTTAGAAAAGACCTCAAGGCATATGCAAAATTTTAGAAACAATCATATTTATTATTTACCTTTTTACAGCAATTTAAATGTGCTGGAGTCCAAAATATCCAACATTGTGACAATTATGATCTTATTTGGAGGTGTGACAGTTACGAGTTAATGTTAATTTTTAATTTGTTAACAGAATAAACATAAAATTTTCTTTTCTTTGCACATTTATAAACCTCAGATATATTTATTATATTTTTATAAATTTTTGTGTTATAACTTTTTTTCATGTAAATATAAATCTCTGTAACAGTCGCATGCGCGACGTCTAACTTATAGCAATAAATGATAATTAATATGTATCTATTAATATACAAATCGAATAATTACACATATAATCAGCCACCGATGTCGCATAATTGTGTGAGTGAACATACTATAATTTCTGTTATTTTGGCGCGCAAAAGAAAGAATAATTTAATTTCCTATTTTTATTATTTTTATATGTATATGTAGAATTTTAAATATGAAAAATGGGCTTGAAATTAAGAAATGGCCAGTGAAACTGGTCAGGTTCTATCTCAAAATGAAACGCTTTTTCACACCTTTCTTGACCATTTCTTAGATGAACATAACCTTCATCAAATATGAAACAACTTTTTGGGTAATCCTGTAAAGAAAACTTAAAGCGTGTTGTGAAATTTGATCGGTTTTACCATTTGTAATAGATACAGACGCTTATTTACGCTATATAAATAGTACTTTTAAAGATATTTTGAGGTTTATCATTTTTCTCTCAAATTGAGCCAAATCATTTTTAGGAGCTTGTTCATAGCTATTATTCCTAGCTAAAATGGACCATTTTTCTTAGTCTACTTAAAATTCCAAAAGCATTTTTAATGTTCAGAAAAGGTTTGTAAATGGAATGAAAACCATGAAATAGGCAGGAAAGGTTCGAAAAAGCGTTTCATTGCTGTAGACGACCTGGCCAAGCATCCTAGTTAGTTTATAGATTGACATGAGAACGCTACTCAGTAAATGGCTACAAAATTTTTGTTGATTCCACCAGGGATATATGTATTATAATTATTATTTATGTACTTATATTTATTTTAATATCTTACTTATTATTTAATATACGTTTCTGTATACGCCATTGAAGTAGTATTATTATTAGAGCCATACCGATTATTACTAAATAAGTAGCAAACTTTAGGAAGTTACAATAAATTGAATTGTCAAAATGCATAGAAATGTATCAATAAATCTTTTACATGCCATCGCAATATAATCATACAATTTGCCCAAGTTATCCTATGATAGAAAATATTTTTCATTAAAAATTACAGTTTAATAAAAATAAAATAATTCTTTAAAATAAGAACTAAAAGCAAATGCCATTAGCGTTAAATAAAATCTTAGTTTAAAATTAAACGTATGCGAGGAGGCCGCTAAACACGTGCAACTGCTGTAAACTTCACAAATATTTACCACTGCTACATCATTTATAAGTATTTATATATTAAAGCATATAAATACCAGTTTAAAGAAAAAAAAATCGTTAAACTATAAAAAGTTACACTTGCCGTATTTGGAATTATTAATCCAACATTGATATTAGTGAAGATTAAAAGTTATTCCGAATTCATCAAACGTGGAAACAATGGGATTATCGTTGGTATAGGCAAACATTATTGATTTCTCATTTTACAAATTTACTCGACACAAATTCTATTTTCTTCAGAGAATCTATTTTTAAAATTATTTTATAAAATATATGATGTAATGATTGTTTTTAACAAATGTACTAACATCTAGATATTCGTAGCTTTCGCTAGCTGTATATATTAATGTTGAGTTACATGTTTAAAAATTTCGAAAAATAATGATTACTTATAGACGAGAGTAATTTTGAAAAATGATAAATATATATTATAATTTTTTATAATAAGGTAAAAAGTAAATTTTAATTTTAATTTTAATACTTCATTATCTTATGTATTCGAACACGAAAACGTTAGATAAAGTATAAACTTCTTAAACAAAATAACTACCAATCGAATTTGTCAGGGAGAACACATGTCGTCGATAAAGTAGAATATTCACTTTAACTTGGTCCTCTTATCGCAAAAACTAGTTTAACCAACTTCCCGCATCTATCACACCTACAAATCACATTATACAAAAACGCAAGCTAAGAAACTAAATTGAAAACGGCATTCAAATAATTAAAAGCATATATAGAAGAACCTAATAATTCGAAAGAAAAAGTCGCCCTCTAATTTAAGTAAAATTGAAAGTTATAGTTTACAAGAATAAAAAAATAAGGTAGATGTGTGTGTGTGTGTGAGGGGGGAGGGGAGAGGGGAGGTTAGAGGTATAAACACGCAAACACATATACATAGGCAAAGTGTTGACGCGCACACGCAAAAGCGGCAACCTCCCACCCCGTATAAACGAAACTCACGGCTCCGGCTGAGTGGAACGACTCCCGCTCGGGCAGACGCTGCGCCGCCGCAGGAGGTGCCCGTCCGCGCTATACCTCCCCGAGTTTGATTCCCCTTCCCCTCCCATTCCCGATCCCCCGTCCAGTGAATAATAGACGGCGAATTCGCGGCCTGACCTCGACCCTTCTCCTCGCAACGACGATACAGGAGTCTAACTACAACCTTTTGGGACCAGTCCACCTGTATCGAGCCCTATTTTTTTCTCTTTGACAACCATCAGCTGATATGTCTATACTCGTTCTCACCGGCGATTTTATCGACTAGTTGAGGTACGTACATACGTACTTTATATTTTCTTGGCTTCCACAATTGTGTACAGTAACATCGAGCTGCGCTTTCGTAATCTGCACTCGATATTATTGTTATACTGAAAAATGTTGTGCGTTAAATTGTGCGTGAGTATACATTGTGTGACGAAAAGTCGTGAAATGGTTTTTTCTTTCTAATTTTATTAGTGAAATCGACGTGAATTGCACATCTATGCGATTGTCACGACTGTGAATTAATAATAACGTTTCGGAGGTCTCTGTCTATAGGTGGGGGGGTTGGTTTTGAATGGAGGGTCATTGTCTATCAGCTGTAGCGTGGATTTTATATATTCGTTCGAGAGAATCGTTCGACATAATTCACTTGACAGTTTATAATCGGACTCTTCACTGCGAAGATTCGAATTAACCCAGACTTTCCTATAGGTTAATCAAATTTTTTAATTATGTAGATTTCTCGGTGTATAACTCGTTAATTAAATTTGTACTTCGAAATTCGTGAACGCTATATTATTTCGGATATAGCTTATTTAACGAGTTACCGTGAACAGATTTCTGCATTTAAAAATAAAACTGGATTAATCAATTTTTTTTTGTTTATACGAAGGTAAAGATTTAATTGCAGTTGTGCACTTTAATATAACAATTTATAAGTGCGGTGAATTATTTATACTTTTGTTATCGAGTGGTAAAATGTAAATGGAACGCAAAATACAGGGAGAAAATTTCTTAGTAAAGATTATGCAAAAGATTATGGATACTGTGATAAAAAAGTGTAATAATTATACCTATATCTTAACATCATAATATTTAAAATGTATTTTGTCTTTCAATTATTGTACAAACTTTATCGATATTACCAAAAATAAATTGTATTTTAATAATAAATTAAGTTCACGGAGCAATTCGCAACAAAGCAGAAATTTATGTTTAATAAAATATGTATAAAGACAATTAGCTCGAAAGTGTGATTCGAATTTTATTAAAGTTTTATAGTTCACTTAACGACAATGCATTATAAATTATTGTTTTTGCTGTATTACAATTGAACGTATATAAATCTTGTAATAAAAGAGCTTGTTAGCTAAAAGCGCAAGAATTTTAATAATGAAAGTGATTGCTAGTTTACTTTTGGGTCAAAGACACAGCTTCGAAGTTTAAGTAAAGCTTTACGTTATATAATACAAAATAGGTATATATATATATATATATATGAAACCAATAAAAAAACATAACACGAGATTTATATGCGAAACTTTTAATAATAATATATAGCTCTCTATAGTAGTTATAAACATAGAAAATATTTCTATTAGCACGTTAATGTTTTGCATCGAATTTTTTTACCATAACAACGATTAATTGGAAAAGTTTAAAATGAAAAATCGTAAAGTTTTTTTTGCTCGTTTAAGGATATCGAGTTTACAGTTATCATGTCACTGTACACATAAAACCGATGCTACCAATGACTTTTATATTACATAAATTTTTACGAGATACATGCAACGTATCCTTAAATTTAGTTTTATTGGTTGTGCTCGGGTAAATTTAAAATTCGCGATAACTTGAAGAACAATTCAGATATTGCTTATTATATATTAAAGTAAATAAATTATATGGTCAGGCGAGCAAGTACGTTAAAAAAAAGAGAAAATTCGGAAATACGAAGTAAATATAACCCTAATATATTACTGTCGTGTATTAGATTTAATAACATAGTACGTGTAACTTACGAGTATACAAATTTGCCTAAGTCAATCTTTTTATAACATGAAATACCTGTGTTTACATTTAACTTTCTATACAGATGCATCCGTTTTAATGGATTTGGTGGAGCATAATGTCGAGTTCGTGTGCGCGTTAAAGTAACTCCTTTCAAAGTGAGGATTGTAAAAGAAGGAAGAAAGTTAAGAAGATAGCCTGGTCTGATGGGATTAAACTTGGAAAGAAAATTTTGAAAGGACAGTAAGGGTAAAATGTAAGTTTTACTCGTTTCTACCATTTTTCTAGTTAAGGTATATATATATATATACATACACGCATCACTCACACACATTAACATATACTTATAGAAATATTAAACTCACACATGTACGATACATATACGAAATTTTATCTATTCAAAGTTCAGTTATATAGCTCAAATTTCGGCGCATAACCCTTAACAAAACTTTAATATTTAATAAACGAATTATTAATTTTCGTGTAAACGTTTAGATATACAAATACGCTGCCGAAATTCTTTCCTCGACGTATACAAATACAGAAAATGAAAATTTAAAGAGCATATCACATTATGTTTGCGCTCGGATTCACGAAAGCTCGGAGATAAAATTGTCAAAAAGGATGTGAACGTGCGGAGACTTGAAAAATAGTCGAACGTATATAATACACATATCTCAAATATAAAAATTCGAGTTTAAAAAAATGTGAAAAAAAAACACATACACACACACAGAATGAGAGTGTGCAAGAAAGTAAGCGCAGTCACGCATATCCAGTGAACTCCTAAAACGTCGATGCTCCACTTTTGCCGAGCGCTGCTCTCCACATCCTTATCGGCACGAATAAAATAAGCCGTCGCACCCGCTCGAGCTTTTGGAACACTGCATTCACCGAATAATTCGCACCTATACCTTCGTAATTGCTGCATCGCGATTTGAGATACATGCTACGTATATATATATATACATCGCTCGTTTTCGCGTCACTTCCTTTTCACTGACATTTTACTTTTGAAAAATTTAACGGGTGATAAGGAGCAGTACCGTTAGCTAAAAATGTATTAAAATTATAATTACTATTTATTTATTGTTTTTGTACATCGATATTTATGTAAATTCAATTTTGTTTTAGATTAGATTTAAAGCTAATATAATATAACTTTACTAGGTTTAATGAACTTTATATTTATATTTTTATTTTCAGTTTATATATATAAAATACATTTTTTTCAAATTGTGCAGTTCGTATATACAATCACAGTTTTTGTAGAATTTTGTTCGCGCGTTAGATATAGTAACGTTGCTGTGTCGTAATACTTCAAAGAAACCGATTCGATATTCTGACGTCATGAACAGTTTTATATAGTACTGTCTCTTTAATTATATTGATATTTCAAAGAATTTAAAAAAGTTAACAAAAATGAGTGTTTATTTGTACAAACCAGTAAGTTTGCTATTAAGACTTTGTGTTTGATCGTATAAAGTAAAAATAAACAATTTAAAATTAAACATTTTTAACCTAATTGGGCGCGGTGTAACAAATACATCATTGGAACGGAAGTTTCAAAAGGCGACAATGCTAATTATAAAAAATGTATATACATATACCCATCTTATTCATCGAAATTACAATAAATTAATAAACTCGTGTTAGTTTTCCACGCGACCTCGTTGTAGTGTACAATTTCTAATTGTACGTTAGAAACGAAAATGTATCGTTATTGCGTAACAATGTAATTGAAAACCGTAAAAATAAACAAAAGAATAGCTGCGTCAATCTATTTTAAATAATAGTTAATTATATAATTTGATGTTTACTACTTACTTTTGACGGTAAATGTAAACTATGACAACATTTAGTCGTAAAAGTATATATTAATCCCGGTAGAGCTTTACAAGTAAACTATGAACTTTTGTATCAAGTGGCTTACAAACTTTTTCGCACTAAAGCATTTATACCGCCGGTAGCACTTCCACATTTTATTGCGGAAATGTACCTTAGTTGATGGAACTTAACTACCTTACTTGCAATAAAAACTGTTTGGTTGCACCACTAAACATAATAAAATCCACTATTTTCGGTACATGTTCAAAGTATTTGCCCAATTTCGGCAATAGTGCCTTACAGTTCTGCTCTAACAAACTGAGATCAACTACATCTGTATAATCTGTATATAAATCGGTATGAATTTCAAGATTCGAAGTATGAGCTAGATAGCATTATTAAATAGTTGAATTACAGTACAGTAATTACAGTAAATATAAATTACAGAATACCTACAAAATGTAAAAATTTATATTTATTTCATAATTTTTTTAATAAAAATATAATTGGATAACGTAATTATAAACATAGGTATTATTACGTTTAAATCCCACATATTTAACTATTTCTTAAATTTATATAAAATTAATTGTTCTTCAATTTGCAAGATCATTAAATTTTAAATTATTGATATTGCCTTTGATGTTGTTGAAATATACAAATATTAGTGATACCGAAAAATTTGATAAAATTCAACGTTATATTGAGTTTCTTGAATAAAAAATATCTGGTTTACAAAAATGTATGTCAATGCACCTACAATGTATTTTCCCAAATCTTTATTTTAATGCTAGAAAATAAACTAGACATATATACGAAAAAATAGCTTTTTTAAACTGGCAACTTTTCAAGAAACGTAAATTCAAACTTTCGTTTTAATAAATTTAAATGTATCACTTTTTAGTGTTTAACACTATTAAACAATAGGAAAATTAATTACTAATTTCGAAAATGTGTTTCGTATAATAGCTTTGTTCGCTAATAAATTATTAAATTCAATCTCTTTTCTTGAGACGCTGTTTGTCTCTCTGGTGGATAAAAGTATATAAGCAAACTTTCTCCAGAGAAATAAATAAAATCGACTAATATAGTCGAACATGAAAAAATTGCAAAATAATAACCAATCCAATCCATAGTGAATCTTTAAATTCTGTTAAAACGAATTATAAAACATATTCGATAAATTATTAATGCCAAGGTGTTTACTAAAATATATATATATATATATCTGCATGTATATAGGTATAACCATAAATATATATCGCAAACATCCGTGACTCGAATGACGAGCAGAGTAAACAATCGAAACTTATCCGTCGTTAATAAAAATTTTCCATGTTAAAGTTATTCGAAATTCCATGGATAAATCGCGTAACAATCATATAGCCAAACTTGGTTTGTTTTATACGTGAAGAGATTCACGTGTTGTATTAAACATCAGGTTCATAGAATACATATAGCAATCGTATGTACAAGTGTAGATATAAAAAAAAAAGATTCTGGCGCACATATACAACAAAAGAAGCGGCGACGCGTTACTGTCCCTCATCCCGAGAAGGGGGGAAATTGAATTTGCCAACCGGCAAAACTCAGGGAGGGGAAACGAAATGAACCAAGTCTCTCGTTCACTCTTCTCGCGTTCAGTTCTATACGATGATCATTCGGTGAACGATCACGCAAGTACACGAGTGTGTAAGTTCTTTCGTGTCTCCTTAAACATTTTTGGAAATTTTGGTTTTATCATCCTTGTGACGTTATACCCGTGTCGGTGTATTTATGTGTTTCTTTACTTGCTTCAATGAATTGTTGGTTCAACGCGTTAGTGCAACACGACGAATTTCGTTAGGAGATTATAGTGCACAATCGACTGTGTCGGGAAATTTTTTTACGTCAATTGTGGTATTTCTTCTTTTTTGATATCGCAGTGACATGAACTTGTACAACATTTCTAAAATAAATACTTCATCTTCGTAGTAACATTATTGTTATTACGACTATTTAACTTTGACGAAATGCGTCACGGTTTTTGTAAATTTTAACATTTTCTTAAAATTCAACCGTACGAGTTTGAAAGTTTGACTGACTACTTACCACCAATTCTTATTCATCTTTGCATTATCGATGTTTTATCGTGTAGCGCTTCGTTGAAATTGAATATACGTAACGTTGTAAACAAAAAGTCAACCTATTGTATTGAACGTACGCAATGCTCTACAATGCGATACTTTTATTATTCTATTTGTACGTTTCATCCGGAACAATAATTTAAATTTGTATTATATGGTAAATTATACATTTTCCTAAATATTCATATTTATTATTATTTAAATTTTAATTAATTTTACTTGTGATACACGTTTTCATTGTTAGTTATGTATATACGTAGACGTTACTTGTAATAAAATGTCAAAAATGTAACACTTTTTAATTCGACTATTGTATTGTACCCCGCGGGTTAATTTAATAAAATACGCATATCGATCTGCAATATCACCGTTCGATAAATAACAATAATGTTATCGCTTATTTATTTTAAGAAAGAATTTAATAAAATTTTTATTTCCTTACAACTATTATTATTTTGAGTAAAATTTTAACTTTAAAGTTTATAAAATATAAAACTATTATATTTAACCAATATCTTCAGTCTACCGAAGCCCTTAACGTAACAGCATAAAAACTCATAATATCCAACTGTTGTTACCTGCATACAAGTATACTGCTATCGTAAAAATACATTCTTATACAGTGTACAAACTCCTACGTAGAACATTTCTGTTGTCATATTTTTTACCTGATATTTAGGTACCTAAAAAATGTATCGAGTTTTATACATTTCAGAACTTCAAACGATCATATATTAATATTAATAAACGTTTATTTATTTATTTACCGTTTAATTTTATAAATATCATTAAACCAATGTATAAAAGTTATATATACGCTACGTAAAGTTTAATACCGAAATTTTGTCATTCTGGGATAAAAATAGAGTACAAGTTCTTTTAACATTTTCGTTTTCGAAATTTTTGTATGGCAATAAATTCTTTACGATTGGCTTTAAAAATTTTTAACGTAAAAATGTAGAAGCAATACGCAACGAAATAATCTAAAGTGTCTAAACGTAAATGGATTAAACTGTTTTTTTTAATACAAAACGTATAAATTATTATAATAAATGTCTTTTTCGAGCATAACATTAATGGCTGGAAAAGTATATGTTGTAGAGTATCTTGCATGAAAATGGCCATTAAGTTAATGAACATTTTTTTATATATAAGGTTTACGTGGTTAGTGACGGGGCTTAACACGATTAATAATCTAATAGCTTTAACGTTTTTTTATAGGGCACCGAAGGCGCAAAATACTTTGTTTAGTAAAATATTCGACCTGGTTCTAAAACGAGCATTACGAATACCCAACGTGTATTTGTAATATTCAAATGAGGTTTAAACAGTTTTTAATAAAGGAAAATCAAATGTTAAAACGGGGAAGAAATGAAGGCATAAAAGTATCTGCCAGCAGTATCAGCCCCTATAGTGCTCGTCCTCGGAACCACTTCTTCCCGCAATTAAAGCGCGGATGCAAGCGCGCCCTCGCGAGAAACACCCCCTTTAGAATCCACGAGTGAAAACAGACAGGAAACTGAAGCACCCATACATAGACGCGCGTGTGTGTGCGTGTGCGGGTTTGTACATACATACATATATATACATAGATACATACATGTATAGACAAGTAGAAGAGGCACAGTGTGAAAAGAAAGCGTCTCTGTTGTATAATTCCAGGCGCATCTGGGAAAGGAGAATCCGCGCGATGAGTAGCCCTAGGGCGGCTAGAAAACGGGTCGAGCACAACATCGACCGATGAAACCAAATAGAATCCCGAAGGAGGTGGTACCGATAGGTATAACGTCCGGTTTTCACGGCCGTCATCATTTACCCGAGCGTAACCGTGATTCTCGGGGCACGCAGGCAAGCCGCCAGCAGCACGGGGACCAATTCGCTTCACCTCAATCTCACGCAAGGTGGGTGCTTTGCGATTTATCGATTTTTCGACGATGCACCCTATATACATATACATGTACATATCTATACGTATACTTATATTGACGCTATACCAAACGGAAAGCTCCACCTTAAACGGGGGAGCTGCGGGTTGCCTACTTTTCGAACTTTACTTATACGAGTTACTTGTGCATACGAGGTGCACGAGGGAGGGCGTGAAACGTCGCGTTCACCTCTTTTAAATATAACATCGAAGGACTTTCTCACGTTTTCCAAACCGCAGATTTTTGGCTTCAATCCACCAACTTTTCGGAAAGAGTGTTAATTGCATTATTTATTACTCGCTGTTACGTTAGACTTTCGATTAAGTGGGCGATTAGTTTCTTACCGAGCTTTTTGTACTTTAACCACTTCGTTTTCTTTATTACCGTTCGAAATATATATATATGTGTGTTTTTCATTACGTTATAACGACACTTCGCGTTGACACGGAATTAGTTTACATTTTCGTTGATAATTTCCTCGACTAATTTATTGTATTAATTTGCTTGAGACTTAGACAAATTTTGTTTTTCTCTTAAATTTCGCCGCGTACACGTGTATTTTGTTATAACGTGACAACGTTCATTACTTTCCATTTTTTTTAAATGCTCGCATCGTTTATTCAACGTGTATTATAAATAATAATGCGATTTAAAAAAAAAAACAAAGCTCACGACTCTGCGTGTAAATATAGATTTGAAAAATTTATCTGTAGGCATTATTTATCACGTGAACGATCTTCATCATGCGGATGAATAATTTATATACGCATGCACATAAAAATATTCATCAACTTTTTCGGTGCAGTATTTTACGTAGCTGTAATGCCGATTTTAGCATAAAAAATAATGCATACACAAAATTATTTATACATTACTTGAATTTTGAAATTGGTTCGTTACTATTAAAGTTCAATATTAAAATGTGAGGAAAATGCATTTCAGACAGTCGTAGCTTAATATACTTGAGCAACGAAATTAATCATTGTCAAAGTTAATAATTAACATTCAACCTTAATCTACGAGTGAATTCCTTTTCATAATGCAGCAAAATTATTCTAATAAAATTCAATCCTATTATCAATATATATGTAGACTATTGTAAAGTTTCTTAATAATTAAGGTAACGCGTGATTAGTTCGATACGCGAGATTAGAAATTTCTATGACTTGCATATCAATAATGCATTTGATAATGGTATTAAATGCAACCCGACTATAATACATCAAGTATACCGTATTCATTTGAGTAAATAGAATTGAATGGTAATACAGAAAATAAGACAAATATTTGATTTGAATATTCGATTTATTGACTTGAATTGCATAAACAGCATATACAAATACACTTGGCAAAGACGTTTTACCACCTGCATGCAAACGCCGGCGTTGCGCTTACGTAATTCCCTAAAAACCGATGGTATATACATAACACTAAAAATTATGCACAGCTCGATCGACTAAAACGATAATAACCGCGCGATGACATAGAACTGTCTGTATAGATAATAACTGTAATATTTGAAAATCTGTGCGAGAATTAATAATACGTTTCCTGTTTAAAAGTAGGGCAATAGACCCGTCGTCCCATTAAAATAACAAAATTAAAATAAAAATTTAAAGACGGAGAAAGGTTGTGCAAATCGAAATCGAATAAAAGAAACATTTCAACCGTGCAAAATTCCAATAGAAGGTATAAACGTGACGAAAGAAAAGAAACTCATCTCTATATATACATAGATATAGGCTCAATTTTTCGGCCACGGTCAAACGAATTGTTATACAACGTCCGCGTATTGGCTAATCCCCACACAAGTAGATTTTTGCTGGTTCGAGAGGAGGAGCCCGTGACACTTTCACTATCGTACGTCATCGTTTGGCCGATATTAATGCCGCATGGTCTTCTATTTAACATAAGAGAGAGCCATTGCAAGGTGACGTGATTTTTGTTTACGGTAATTGACTTGTGTAATCGGTTACCGATACTCGCTGGCGCCGCGCGCGCTCGCGCTCACGCTCGCTTTCCAGGTTACGCTTCATCGTTTCTAAACTGTATAACAGTTGACTCGTCTAATCTCTTAGACGTGTGCATAATACACGTACAAACATCCTGTAACTTAATATTAACTTAATAATGTTGTTATAACTTGTGCGGCGGCGGCGACGGAGGCGTATACGTTTAATTACTTCGAATATCTAACTTTGTTTCGTTAATTTGATGGGATGAAGTTAAGCAATGATTAATATTGTCTGGATGGTTAAAAGAATTTCATTTTTATAGTTTACGTTACAACTTGTGTTTTTTTTATCATTCGGACGGTAATAACTCTCATGATCTTAATTTAGTCTATACATTCCTTACTAGTCTATACATTAACCTTATTACTACTATCAGAGTCAAATCTTACTTAGTTTCTTCGACTACATTTTTTTTACATTAAGCAATACAATTTTAAGTTTTCTTAAGATTATATAATATCAATTGGGAACGGTTTCTAACGGATTTTTAAATTTAATTCCATTTTTCTTACACACTTATACAAGTTGACATTATTAACAGTATTAAGTACATCTGCGTCAAATACTTTTTATGTTAAAATTCAATTTAAAACGTAAACGAGGTATCATAAAATACTTGAATCTTTGTTTATACATCAAATAATTTATAAACTTTAGCATTTTATAGCACAAGTCACGGAACTGTATAAGCGCATAATTAAATAAAATCGTTCTTGCGTTAGAATAACTTAAATGTGTCACACTTCATGTTGACGGTAATAAAAAGTTCGGATCACCTAGAGAATGCACTCTGTATATTTATAATGAGTGCAGTCTAACTTTATACAACATACCGTATTTTTATTATAGCTGCAGCGTAGTTGTCACGGCAATGTTTATGTATGAATTTCCAGCACACGCACAAACACACAAACACACGCGTAGCGTATAGATGAATACGCTGATGGGTATTTAATTAGGATGAAATTGTAATCGCGATTGATGAGGTACGTAAAAAAAAAGTGTCTATAAGAAAGTGAAAACCGTGAGATTAAACTTGGAAGCTGGACGATTAGAAGTGTACATATAATTGTTGGGAAAGGAAGAATTTAGTTGAAGGACATCCACTCGTACAACTGGTTTTATTGCGGGAAAATTCATTACGGTGATCGATTAGAATTGGAAAAGGGAAACCTCTCGTTTGACTGTTTGTTTTCAAAACCTATACTATACATATTTATACTTGGAAAGTGTACTGATATACGCATGTAATTCAAATGGGTATACAATCGTTAAAATAACAACAAGTTTCATTACGAAATTACGTCGCGCTGAATTATCCGGTGTAACGGAATTAATTGGCGACATCGAGAAGGAATTTAAAATTGTAAATATTACGCTTAGCAGAAGGGAATTGAATAATCATTTGCATGCAAACGGATAACAATGTACCTGTCGTTTACAATATTTCGTTAAATCGGTGAATCCTCTCTCACGGGAATAACAAAATATTACCATTGTTATCGAGCGAGAGTAACCTATATACTTTAATCTAATAAAATGTCCTTTAAAAAGGTTAACTTCGAAACGAAGAAAGCGCTCCAATGTACTTTCCGAGGCAGTGAATCGAATTAAGTTATTCAGTAAATTCTTTTAACCTCTCTGGATTTTAATACGCTGAAAAGAAAATGCTTTTCCCATCTGCGAGTCAGTGCACAAAATAACGAAATAATTATTAAAGAGAGTAAAATATAAAAAAGCAAAACAAGCGATAAAATCTTTTGTAAATAAAGACAGTTGGTTGTCTGCTTTTACATCGTTATCAACGTATACACAGAGTGAGAGAGAGAGAGAGAGACAGAGAGTGGTTAATTCGATCGAGCCTCCAAAACAATTATCCCCATTTCGAGAAAAGCCAACGACACAAAACCGAGTCTCGAGAGGCCAAAGAAGGCGATCGAGTAAGCACGTATAGCCTTTGAAATTAACTCTCGTAAATCAGTGCAACAACGTGACCCCGGTGCAAAACACGCGACGATTGCAGCCCGAAATCCCTCGTCCATCTAAAAAAAGAAGTTAAGGAGAGGGAATAGCACGCTTATCTCGTTCCGTATACGACGTCGGAGATCAACGATTTTCAATGATCAGTCGTATATACGCGTCGCACGTGTCGAATAGCCACATTACTTGATTTACCGCCTACGAATGGTACGGACGTTTTCAGTGCGACTCGTGTCACCGGACGATTGTCTCTATGCAACCGATGTAATCTCGATAAGACTTTTATTTTTTATTAATTTGTACAACCGCAACGATACTCATTTTAAGCCGTTATCATATTCGCGATTTTTGATGGATATGAATTTAAGAGGGTTTTTTTCTGATAATACTCGATCAATCCAGATGATAAATTATTTTTTGTATGTGTAAAATCAAGTAATAGTGAGTAAATAGTCGATTGTTGAGGGTCAATAATAAATAAATCCAATTTATTTATTTAAGTGCACAACGTTTCGTCTGCTAGGTTTGCAGACCTAATGTTATTCGTTGAAGCTCACTTGGGCTGTAACATTATATTCAATATTAAGGTAAAATTTAATATAAATGTTTATAATTTTGTTCAATAAATTCAGCACCTGAAGAGATCTGCAAACCTAGCAGTCGAAACGTTGTGCACTTAAATAAATAAATTGGATTTATTTATTATTGACCCTCAACAATCGATTATTTACTAATTCAACAATGGAGGGTGAAAATTACAAATTCCAGTAATAGTTCTTTATAAAACATGTAACCTGGTGTAATGCACTATGATAAAGATTCTATTAAAAATTTTTTTAAATTATTTTTAATTTAATTTCACAGCATAATACATATATATATAGTACTATTTTATATTCTTTCAATCTGCACATCGATTACTAAATGATATGCTAATTTTTGATAAACATCTTTCTCCGTGTAAAATATTAAATATATTTATCGAATGTGTACATATCTACAACAAAACAACGAAAACTGTTTATATTTTGTAATAAAATCATGATATTTAGTTTTCAAAAAGATTATTTTTATCACATATAATATCAATTTATACGAAGCTTGAAGGATGAGTCAAAATACAAAGCAATTTCTTAAAGAAGTTGTTGATAATTAACTTTGTCAAATAATTATTCTGGCTTATTCTTCGATATGAAAGCAATCACAATTTTTAACAATTATATATAATATATAATTTTAACAAGATTTATTAATTAATTATCAAGATGCCGTCATGCATTAAGAAATGTGTAAAACTAACTTTTTTCGTAATTAAAAATCAAATTTTACTCTATTTAAAGTAACATTAACTAATTGGATTTTCACAGTTTTAAATTTAATCCTGATATTTTTATATACTACCATTTGTAAAATAATTAGCATATCAAACGTAAACAAATTTCTGATTTAAAAAAATTTTACACTCGATAAACCTGTTCCTTATTCTTTCCTTTGTACTTTGTACTTTGTACTCAGCGTTGCAATAAATAGAAATATTTTCTGCACATAAATTCTCATCAATAACTCATCTTCCCTGAAGTAACCCAATAATTCAAGTTTCCTCTGAAAGGAAAAAACGTCAAGCTTAACTAATCAACGAAAATAAAAAAAAGAAGATCTTGAGTAAAGGACAGATTCACCGTGTAATAACATTGTTAACGATATTTTCGTTCTTGCTGCGAGAAACGTGACTCTCCCGCGCTAAATTTCATTCGCATCGTGACTGAAATACCGTGAAAAAAAAAGAAAGAAATATCTCCCAAGATCAATTGTAATCTCGTTACTATATAGCCCTGGAAACACCTCGAACACGCACTTTTATTATCGCGCGTCACCGCCACCTCCGCAGTACTGCAGTATTGGTATACGTACTGGCTGAACGCCAAAGTGTCCGCCGAGCGTTTAATCTCAACTGCTTGTACATCGTGTTTTTTGGGTATCCTTGCGTCGTTTTGATACTAATTGCGATTAACGTATACACTCTGGTTTTTAAAATTGTCCTCTACCTCTAATATTTCTTTCGAAGCGCTTCATTGCGACAGTTTACAACACCACATATTTATTATATTTTACGCTCTTTGTGTATTATATCCATATATACGCAAATATTTTTTTATCAGACCTTACTTTGCTATTGCTGAAAATCAAGTCCTTGATTCCTATATATTCGCGCGCTCGCGTTTTTATTTCGTACGTTTCAAAATGTGTTATAGAGCTCGTAAAATATTTTGGAAATTTATATCCTGGTTATTGCAAATAAAAGTGTACACGTTCGTTCTTGATGAATCTAAAAGTTTATTTAGAGCTTTTCCTTTGTGTTCTTTTTTTACAAGCGCAACACATTTATATAGCATTGTGTTCTCCGACGTGATGTTTATTAAGATTTTAATGGGATTAGAATGCATGAATAACGATAAAGTTAAAAATATACTTTAAATTAGTTGAATACATTAAAACGATATTATATTTCCTTTAGAATACTTGTATTTCCTCTGAGATATATATATATATATATAATTATGATATTAAACATTTTGTATAAATTTACACTGATTCTAGTGTACTAATATGAGTCTATATAACATGATAATATTATACCATTCAATTTTGGAGAATATTATAATATATATATACACACACAGTAAATTAACGTGTCTTTTTAATGCAAATATTAATTTTATGCGTAAGGTTTATAAATAAAGTTATAGTATATATATTTGATTCGATTCGCAGTTATATCCAGTAAATTATTTCATCACCACTACTTTGATCTTAAAACTGTGTGGATTATATATACACAAGACTCGTAATTGAAAATGAACAATAAACAAACAGATTAAAATAAAACCCGTCTTTCGATTAATCAATTAGAATACCATTTGTTATTGCAAACATTGATATTGGATTATATATATAGCAATATTCAATTTTACCCAAACATTATTGTTATTTTAATAACTTTGTTCTTATTTACTTTTTACAGAATATAATATTATTATTGCTAGAATTTGCATTTGTAAATTATATGACAATAATAATAATACAGAATAATGTAATCGAAAGAATATAAAAAAACATTACACTATAGGAAATTAAAAAAATGACTTGAATTTTAACGGGATTTTAAATTAAATTTTTATCGTATACCTAATTAAACTTATAAGAATTCATTGTTTTTCGTTTATAAATAATCTACCTGTCGTTCTAGAATATAAATAGAAAAAATTATTAGTTTTCAAGAAATCCCTTACCGAAACTCTTGAATTATTTTTGTGCAATGTACGATTTGTACTCAGTGACATTGAAATTTATTTTAAAATGATTATTCCTGCCTAAAATTAAGTGAATAGAGGGTCAATAAATAAAGAAAGGATAATGAACTTTTCTGAATATCGTAAATCAAGATTCTTTTAAAAATCTAAATCTAAATCTATACCCGCAGTAGGATTATTACTGAAAATTAATAAATATAAAGGTGACGCAAAAATTAAGATAAAATAGCTAAAGTAAGCTTCCAAAAATTATATAAAATATCGATTCACGGGAAACAACGGTAGAGGTACAACAAGCGGGATTTCAAACAATATAATTTATTGAGGTTCGCACGTGCGCACGTGCAGACAGATAAAACACTTGTCCCGACATAAACAATGAAGAAAACCAGTCAGCGGAAAACATTCGAAATGTACAAAATGTTAAACCACGAAATAGCACCGTGATAAAACATTTTCTGAAATAATACCCGGGTGTATAGATCTATCCCTTATAATTTATTCAAAATCAAGTTTCGGGAATGCAAGTGTATAGCACCTACCTATACGTTTACTTTTGATATTTATGAGAATTTTGCAGCCATTTATCACTTTGTTTTCGAACATTTACAACAAGTAGTATAGTATTTAGTCCCTTTAATTAAACTACAGTAATTTCGTATATAAATTTCGACCTACATAATAAATATACTACGTAACTATGTTAATTGAATTTTCAATTGCAAAAAGTAACCTAATTTTATATTATTTTTAGAAATTTCTAAAATTATTCACGCCGATCCTTTTATTTAGAATATTAGAAAAATCGTTTTGTTATGGGCATGTGTTACCTGCACATGTCTGATTGCCGTAATTAATATCGTAGACAATTAAGAAAATCATTTATCTCGTTTAATCAAATTTGTGTACATATTATAGTCTGACTATTATTATGGATATACTTGTGATGCCGCGTAAATTAAAAAAATGCTTAAATATTCTGTTGAAGATGTTACGATTAATCTAGTACCTTTTAGAGGTACAATAACAAGTTTGGTAATCATATGTTTATAAACCGCAGCATTTGCACAAATTTTTTGAAACTTTTAAACTCGAGTGGGTTTTAAGAGGATGTAGCAGCTAATTACAGATTTCTATAATGCAATTTTCTATATATTTAAATTTGTTTTAGATTTTTAGATAATTATTGCTGCTATTGCACATTTGATATGTATTAAAAAATACGCGATGATAAAAATAATGAGTAAATATCAAAAATTGTAAGTATATAACGAAAAGTACGATAATGTCGGTAAGCGTGTAGTTTCGTATAGACTACGACATCCTCTTAACTCAGCTGTTTAACATCAAGAACTTGCGAGTAATGGTGCCTAATACAGTGTATATGGGTTATTATAAAACTTACAAAATAATCTCTCTAAGTTTAATAGCCGAGATAATTGTTTACGAAAATACAGCAGTGATAACGCGTGTATATGCATCTTTAGTTGTATTAAGGGGGTTCCATACTCAATTTTTGATGATTAATTAATAAAAAAGTAGAACAGTATGTGAAAAAATAAGAGAAGGGGCGCCTTCGTTTATTGACAATCTAACTGTGTGCTGAATTTTAGATTAAAATATTACTGCGTTTTCGAGAAAAGTCTTACCAAAAATATCAAATATTTTCACCTCGTTGAGGTTAGGTTCACATTTTTGGTAAGACTTCTCAAAAACGCAATATAATTTTAATCTGAAATTCAGCACACAGTTAGATTATTAATAAACGAAGGCGCCTCTTCTCTTATTTTTTCACATACTGTTTTATTTACAAATTTATTACTAATAATCGCGATTGCCGGTAAGGTAGGGAGGATAAATATTGACTATGGCACCCCGTTAACATCGTTTTTATTGTAGGTGAAGGAGGCGCGATGAGCAGTAGCAGCGGGAGTTCCAGTAGGAGCACGAATTATGGGTTTGGTGTCGGATTGGCTGGAGCTGCCAGCACAGCTGTGGCACAACAAGGTCAAGGGGTAGCAGCTCTCCTCGTAATGCTCGCGGTTCTTTGCTTCATCTTTGCGTATTGTTGCTGGGGCGCGCCGTTTTGCCGATCACTTTGCCGGCGGCACTGCTGTTGTCGCCTCGAGGATACCGATTCAGACTCGGGTGGTTTCGCACCTAGTTCCGGAGCCGCAGCTACCGATCAAGCGATGCTCGCTACACCGACAATTATATTGTTACCTCACGGTCGGATGCTCGTTGTCGATGGAACTATTTTCACTCAGCTCCAAGCTGAGAATACTGGTCAGTTGCGTTTTTTTTTATAAATTTTTTTTTGTATACTTACACGGAGAGAATCGTTTCTAGTAAGAATGACAATGCTATTGAGTATATTTATATAAATTTTTATATAGATTTTCTCCGTGTATATTTACGGACACTCAACAAAATATTTAGTAAACGATTATTTAACTGAAACACGGTTAGTCAACCAAGAATGGCTCGATTTGTATACTAGAATTGTGCAGTGATAATGTTATACAGATTGTCTGATTAAAAATAAATAGTACACTGCATCTATAGTAAACTTTACTAGTATTTATTATTAACAAGATTTAATAGACTTTTATTAAATTTTATTATATATTATAGTTTACAAATTTTTATATTTTGACAATTTGTACAAAAACAATTTTGTATAGAATTATATCGTCAATTAATAGTAAATTATATTTTCTACGCTAATGAAAAAACAATCAACGATTAATAAACAAAAAAAAAATAAAACCACAAAGTCAACACGTTCCAGAGTGCTTTAAAAAATTGCATATATTAATCGAATAATCGTGGTTTTGACGTATTGTGTGACCCACTTTTACATGCATTTTTCTGCGTTTACCAGACATTTGCAAAATCGATAAACCAAGATTCCTTTAAGAGTTTTTACATGGAAGCACAATACTAACCACGAGTAAGGAATCAAATAACTGTGTGGATAATGTCTGCAGAAATTTCTTTCGAAAGCAATTTAAAATATTTTTCAATCATCTGATAACATAAAACTACTGGAATTCTTGTTCTATGTAGTTAAGAAAACGTGACATTTCGTATATTTTTCTAAATTTTTCTAAATATAATGAAAACATAATATAAAAATAAAAGTAGCTAATAATTAAATAAAAATAGATTTAAGTATAGAAAAGCGTACGTACGAGGTGGAAAAGTAAGTGCATTTATCTTTTATTTTACGTATTAAGGGTTGGATTTAGTGGAACTGGGCGAGAGCGTGATGCGCGCACAAAGAAATCCTTCAGTCGTTACTCGCCATCAACTTCAAAACAGCCAAGGCAGTATAATAGAAATGGACGCGGAAACACCTAGTAAAGACAGTATGGGCTCCCTAGGATGCTTTCCACCTCCTACCTACGAGAGTATTTACGGGAAAGAGGAAGCTGGTGATATGCCACCTTCTTACTCCGACATCTTGTTACATAGGTTCGTATTTCGCACGATATACACTTACACCTCTAGACTTTGTCATCAAACTTTACCGGGTTTTTTACTTTTTAAATACCTAATATTATTCCATTAGATGATTTCCTTTTACGCGTAGTTAAAAAAAAAGTTAAGTATATAGATACATACCCTATTTTATTTATGATTTCCATAGATTTGCGAATCTACCATTTGAAATCGAGATGCAAGAGTACGGTCGTGACAATAAGGACATCGAAATGAGAAGCCTTGAAAATTGCCCCCACATTATTGGCAATCCGATAAACAACTTGACTTATCCCTACGGAGCGACGGCGTCGACAGCAGCGGCAGCAGAAGGTGCAACCACGAATTACTCGAGTCAAAGTTTACCGCGCAACGGATCAGTTCGTAATCCTTCGCTTATCAGTAATCCTCTCGATAATTATTACGTCGACAACGAATTGGCCGGCCTTTATCAAAGTCAACGTCGTACAAGTGCTACTTCTTCTGGTATACGGAGGACTAGGCACAATAGCTATCACCATGAATTCGATGACGTACACAATACGAGGACCAATGCTGATGATCAATTTGAATCGGGTAGGTACACATTTTTTTATTTCAACATTTATTATTTGAATCCACTGTGCTACAGGTGCAGGACCTTTTTTATAACGATAAAATATTTCCACAAAACATTATTCTTACTTCTAAATACACAATATATTACTATTATTTTCAAATATAGGTGATTTAATTTTAATAGTAAATTAAAGTTTTAAATTATTCTGAAATTATTATTGATTCACCTACTTTCGAAATCAACAAACTTTTCTTCTCTTAGTGATTAACTCCTTGTTTATTTGTCGTACACAATACTTGAAGTTTTATTATTACTTTCTCGTTACAAGTGTCCATAAAATAGTGACTTTACGGACCGTTTTGAGTCCGTATAATGAAATTTTATGGACTCTAGGAAGAACGCGTTTTTTGGCTCAACACGTACCGAAAAATGCATATACCTTGGTCCGGCTTCACCTAGAAAAATTTCTATAGGCCAGATATTTATTATTTTAGACTAATTGTAATTAATGTTAAAATTAAATTAACAGAAATGGTCGAAGACAACCGATTCGCCCACACCTGGGATCAAGCTTCGAGATCTCAAAACGAAGCAATGAATTCGAGGAATAACGCTAGAAGCGATTCCAGACGATGCGAACCTTCGGATGATCTACCCCGTAGAAACGCAGTTTACGTTAGATCGAGAAGATCTTTGGGAAGCGTTGAAGATGTACCCATACGACATCATCGAGAAACTAGAATATCAAGTGATCAAATTAATTGGGATCTAAATAATCTCGATGTCAGATATACTTCCGATGAAGAAAGACCCGAAAGCAGTTCGAGTAGGCACGACACCGACGAAGTGAATGTCGATGATGACCCTAATAATTTTAAGGCTCTAGCTGACATACGTGAAAGTAGGGTTTAAAACAATTACAAGACTGTATGTGTATGGAGTGTTAAATTTGAAGCGTAACGCCAAATTACGCGTCGAATGAATGTATAAATTAGTTGTTCCGAAGTAAAATCACCGAATCAAAAGTTATATAAATAAAATATATATTATATATATATATAACTTTAATGTGTGAATGCGCGTGATTATCGTTTTGAGTATGGTTACTTTTTTAACAGTCGTTTAATATTTTTTTTACACCTGTACAGTCAAAACGACCAATTAGATGATTTTGCAGCTCTTACTTTGTATACCAAAAATATTGTAGGCACAACCAAGTCGCAGGAATAATGTAACGATGTAGATTACGCAGATTCGTGAGGTCCGTCCAAAAACTATCACAATTTTTAAATACCGGACTTCATAATTTGGATTATTTTTTTAAACGATCTCATAATTCCGATTGATGAAACGTAATTCAATTTAGGTTTCATCAATTTTTTTGAAAATAATCGTGTAAATGTTATTAAAGAAAATCTGTTCGATCGTGCGTACATTATCATTGATAAACCAAGAAAATACACAAATAATTCATGCTGTTAACGTGAAACCTAACAGATGATGAACAATCTGTGGCACAAATATATTATAGTATACCTACGTACGTATATAAAATTCAAATACTATTTGTGTAATGCATCATTGTTATGTGCACTATAATTGTTAGCTATAAGCCAAATCTGAAATAATCTGTTAATATGTGGAATAAATCATATAGATAATGATCTCGTACTTTCGAGTTTTATTAAACATATATTTTTGATTAAAAATACTATTTACAGTTCCTTTCATCCACCTATCAATTAACATGAAACTTAACTTAATCGCTATCCATTTCTTCTGGAGCTGATGAATCATCATCATCGGAATTATGTTTGTTCCAGTCTTTTAATTTGGCTCCCATTACAAAATCATCCCTCAAAACGCTCCAAACTTTATCATCCTGAAAAATTAATATTTGTATTGAATCAGTTATTTACATTGAACACAATAACAAAAAATAAGAAAATTAGCATAATGTAAAAATAATTTCATTTTGTTACTTATCAACATGTATTGTATCATACCTTGCTATTCCTCGAATTTTCATCTTCTTCTTTCTCCTCCTTTAATTCTTCTGTATTATCTTCTACTGCTATTTTGTTAGTACCACCCATTAAAACATCTAAAAATGCTCGTCTATCAATATTTTTTAGAGCTTTTTCACGTTTTCTTTCTGCAGGTCCTGCTTCAACTAGTCTATCTTCTATCTCTTTCTGTTGTTGCCTTACTGCATTAAATAATTGAACTACGCCACTAGAAAAAATTTATACATATATTTAAAATTAAAATTAACACTGTTCAATGTATAATAAATAAATTAAACAAATATCTTCTTTTACTTTGTAGCAATTTTCTGTAGATATCTTTCTCGTTCTCTATCCAATACAGATGGCTTTAATCTTAAACCTAAATCTTTTCTGCGTTTTCTACTTTCACTATCCTTTTCACTTTTATCAGTATCTTTTGTTTCAATTTTAATGGTTTCTTTCTTAATTTTACCATCTTCAGCTTCAATTTCAAATGGAACCACTTCTTCTTTTGGTTTAGATACCACTTCGTTTAACTTTTTAGCCTTTGATAAGACAATAGTTTTTTTCTTTTTTGGTTTGTTAGTATTTAAAATTTTTCTCATAGCATCTGCCCATCCAGGATTAGCTTTTGCTTTGCCTTTGATTGTATTTGAATTGTCATCATTTTCACTAGCACCCGACTCGTCTCCTTCAATCCCTGAACTAATTTGATCATCTTTGTCTGTATCCATTTCTTCATTCCCACTTTCTATTTCTTCTTCTTCTTCTGTATTAGAGTCTTCGACATCTTCGCAATCGCTTTCATTTGATACTTTGACTTCAGATTCTATAAACATTTTAGAGGTTATGTTTACACATATTTTACATGTACAAATATTATAATTATTCAAAATGATTTTCTGTAAAAACTAAATATTTCACAATGTAGCAGTAATTTACATTAGTTGTATTTGTAATAATAACGAAATGTAATTATAGTAGATAATCAATTTGATATTAAACTCACTTGTACGATTATTCAGTGTTTTCTGGATTTTTACGGAAGTATCCATTGTTATCATACTGATTTTACAACGATTACAATATGTACGTTATATACAAATTTATAAATGTAATAAATTATAAATTATATTTTATAATCCAATGTTTACTCAAAAATTTGAAAACATTTGTTGAATGTTGACCGCGTGCCGAATGCCGCGTGGTTTTCTTTAAAACCCTTTTAGATCTACTTTACCGATAGTGATCGTAAATTGATATATACAGAGAGGTAATTTATCGATCGAAAATAACGGTAATTTTAAACACGTACCCAGACGATAGTTCCATTTACGAAAGCATCCTCTTTCACAGTTAAATGGTTGATTAATAATAATGTAGACTAATTTTTAAGATTAATCAAATTAAAAAAAAATCTTATTAATAAAACATATTATTAATGAGATGAAGATGTCAGCACGTATGTAAAACAAATCCGCGCGTCTTTGCGGTAACCTGAACGGTACTTTTTTTGTATCGTATAATTCGTTTATACTTATATTGTTTTTTTGCCTCTAACCTCGTCACTGCACAATTATTTTTATTGCAATAATATACGAGAAAAATGAATAGAAAATGGAAACAAACGAAGAAGTCCATGAAACAATCACCCGTACTCTTCGAAGACGAAGGTAAGATTTTAAACCATTATATTCTTTTTTACTTTCATATTCAACTGGAGGTTTCCTATTGTGCAAATTGCGAATAATAATGTAGCTGTATATATGGTTTATATATGGTTAAAAATAAAATAAACAATTTAATAATGCTATCAGTAACAATTAAATATATGAATTGACAGCAGCTTTTGTTTATATATACATATTCAGATGTTGCACTATAGTAGACATTGCATTGTCAATTGATATTTTATCTTTTGAATCATTTGACATTTTGATTTGCAGATACTGGCACATCGTCTCCAGACGAAGTAAATATAAACAAATCAACTGCAATGTCTAGGTCTAAATCTTTAACTGGTCATAGCACACCAATAAGAAATAAAACAAAAACAGACTCTTCCGATTCTCCGGATTTGAATTACAATGAAAGCCCTATTGAGCCTTTAACGCAGCATCCACCAAATGAAGTAGGATGGGATTATCATAGACCTCTCACTAAAGAAGAAAGTAAATCACCTGTTTCCATGGATATAAGTAAAACTCCTAAACGAAGTGTCTTTTTAACTAAAAAGAGAAATTCAAATTCACCCTTACTTTACAAACCATTGAAAAAGAAATTAATACAAGAAGAGCAACAGGAACATTTGGTAGGTTTTATGGCTGAACTTAAAGCAATAGAAATGAAAGCAAAACAGTTTGGTGAAAAAATTGTTGAACTTCCTCAAGAAAGTAATGATGATACACAAAGTCAATTAATTGTTGATATGGACAGTCAGTCCGATAATTCTGATATTAAGCTGCAGGTTTCAGCTAATACAGATGAATCCCCTGGTCAAAGTAAGCCTGTAAAAGAAAATAAAAATTATGATGCCTTACTAGATGATTCTATTGAAGATATAATGGTTCTCTGTAGTCAAGAGGTAGAGGCAAAAGAATTTGGTATTACAAATGCACAAAACTTGGTACAACCTGCTACTAATAGTTCATATGAAAAAAATTCTTCAAAGACATCTTCAAATTCAAGTTTAGAAAAAAGTTCTCATACAAAAGAAAATTTAGAATCAATAAATGGAGAAAAAACTGTTACTAATCTAACTAGTAAATCTTCCACAACTAGTAAGAGAAACTCTGGTTCTCTTGAAATACCTGATGATTCTTTTGATGAATTTTTTGTTGATTTAGATGATAAAGATTTTTGTAAAAATGTAAATACTGAAATTATAATTAGCAGCGTGAATAAGACAGTTAAATCAAAAAATTCTTTAGTGCAAAACAAATTTTTTCATTCAAAAAGTACAACTTGTAATACACAGTCAAAAGTTAGTACTTGTACCATTAATCATAATCATGCCTACAATACAGAATCTTCTAAAATTAGTAATACTATTCAAAATAAAGTTGTAAACACCAATGCAAATTTTGGATATTTAAATAAGGATTATGCAAAAAAAACTAATACGGGTGTAATGTTAAATACACAAACAAATGATAATAATAAACACAAAAATAATGAAAGCAGATTATTAAAATCGAAAAGCCTTTCAGAATCAAATTTTTTGCAGAATAGTGCTGCTACAGCTTATAGCTATAGAAGTAATTCAAATGTTCATGTTAATTCAATATCATGGCAAAGAGAACAAAATAAAAATTATGTTAATAAAAATGAAGAATCTAGTGGCTACGCTTCAGGATCTGCATCTCAAAGTAAAAGTTGGCGTAGAGTTCATTCTAGTTCTTCCCTTGATAATAGTCAGTTAGCCAGCATAAATACAGTAAATAATAGTGAAGGATCCCAGTCATCACCTGCAGAAATAGAAAGAAAGCGTCAACAAGCTATAATGAAACGAGAAGCTAAATTAAAAATGCAGTTTAACAATATGTCATTGAAAAGGCCATCTCAACAACCAATTAAAAGATAAAAGTATGACTATAATTAAAGAGACAATAAAATTTTTGTGATCAAGTTATATTTATAGAAACTGTGTATTGTTAGTAAGTTAATTTTCTAAGATAAATTAAGTATGAAAGACGACAAAATTATCCTTTAATATGTTATGAACCTCTACATTTTGTAGGGCTTGTATTATATTTTTATTGTTTATAAGTTTAATAGAATTTATAAATTTTGTAATAAAACTGCGGCTGTGCCATTAAATAACATGTGTTTTATTTGCTATTTAATATTTTTACACCTATCTTATTATCATTTATTACTTATAATTTAATTTATTAAAAACAATCTATTTAAACATAAATTTTAATATATGTTATATTATAATAATAATTTAATAACAATATAATAATATAATATTAATTTATAACTATTTATTTTTTTTAATTATTAATAAAGGAAAGAATTTTCTTCAATTTATAAATAGTAATGGATTAAAAATGTTACTAATATCTACAATCGTCTATAAATTAACTAATTACCTACTGTACTCTAGAATTTTATGAGAATTTTTGAAAATATAAATTGCGCATGCGTAATTGTTTGTTATGATACGATGGCGCTACTAACACGATTTTACTTAAAGGTTATGTTTTGATCACACACGACAGACAGATAAATGTTTACAAACATTTATATTAAATAAAATGAATGAAAATACAAATACGTGAAATAATGTTGCACGAAATCTTATTATCTTTATGGGGCTGCTCAACAAAAATTACAGAAATTATCCAAACAGATGTAAAATAACTTTTATGCAATTTGTTTATTCATCTTATAAGTTATGTTAAATTTACTATATAAACATTTTTTTATTTGCAGCCGTTGCAGATAGATGATTATTTGCATCCTGGAGAAAGAGTTTTAATACACAAAATTTTAGCAATTGTTAAACAATGCAATTCCATAAGACAATTTATAAAAAAATACAATACCGTTGTTGATGGTAAATTTAAATACTTTTTATCAAAATTATAATTTAACTTATTCTTTTATATTATTTTCAACATTATCTGATTTCTAGATCCAAAATCATCATTAAAAGGACTTTATCTTGCTGCTCTATGTGATGGAATGGATAAAGCTTTAGAACCCTTTCGAGAAGATGTTGTAGACATGGAAAGAATTGTATTAAATGATGCATATACTCCTGTGTCTATGATTTTGTGCAGACTCCAACAACATCTTTCTTTATTTTCAGTATTAAGTGCAATTATAAAAGAAGTAAGAAAGTATTTTTTAAAGTTTTTTATATTTTTAAAGCAGAAAAAATAAATTTATTGTTCTTATATCTTTTTTTTTAGATTGAAACTCAAAATTTATATGGTTGTAAAATTTTGCAATGCCTACATCAACATGTTCACACTGGTGTACCTCAAGTCAAGCAGGCACTTGAAATGTAAGTAAATTAGTTATGAATAAAAGTATTAAATATGAATAGATTGAGTTTCTGATTAACATGATTTTGTAGAATGACTCACTGTGTACATGTTGTATTTTATAAGCATTTAACTAGTTGGCTTTTATATGGGCATCTTGAAGATACACATAAAGAGTTTTTTATTCAGAAGACAGATAAAACCAATGATTTAATCATGGATGAAGAAAAAGAAGTAGAAAAAGACAAAGATAAAGATGTTGAATTGGAAAAGGATAGTAAAGAATTTTCTAATGAAATGTGGGACTATGATATAAATTTGGATGCATTGCCTCATTATATTAGGCCTACATTGGCTCATAAAATTTTAACTACTGGTCAAACAATTATTATGTTTGGTAATGATCCTCGTCAAAGAAAGGATTTAAAAGGTATAACAAAGACTGCAGAAAATTTAATATGGGGTGAGAAAGAATATGAATACTTTGAAAAGTTCAGAATTTTGCAAGCAAAACCAACATTTGCTCTTATTGAATTTGAAAGAACAGTTGATGAATTAAAAAGATGTGTAACCCAGCATCTTTGGCATGTTGCTGTTGAAGAAGCACAACTAGTTCATCGTCTAAAACTTATTAAGGAATTTTATTTAATGGGTCGTGGAGATATGTTTCTTGAATTTATTAGATTGGCAACACATATACTCAACAAAACCCCAACAAGTCATACTTCTCGTGATATTAATTTAGCTTTTCAAATGGCTTTAAGAAAAACTCAGTCTACTGATGAAGCAGCTTTGGACAGTTTTACTTTTGCTGTACCTACTTTTCCTGCTAATAAAGATGAAACTCCTACTGATACAAAGGAGCAAACTATTGCTGGAAGTACAGAATTTTCAGAGAAAGAATTAGAAGATCCTATAGGTAAATATTTTAAGTTTAATTTTCCAAATTATGTACATTATATTATTTTACAACAAATGTTTTTATAAAAAATACATTGATAGAAGCATTCTTAATAATTATGTGATATTTCATATTTATTTTAGATTCTAAAGGCTGGAGTTTAATAGTTTTAAAATATAAAGTAACATGGCCTTTGCATTTATTATTTAATCCTTCAACTCTTGAAAATTATAACACTGTATTTAAATTCTTATTAAGGGTAAAAAAAACCCAAATTAATTTATGGAATCTTTGGAGAGATCATATGAATTCTAAAAATATGTAAGTACCAATATTCTCGTACACTTATTTTTTAAACATTTTATTTTGTATATAAATACATAAATTATTTTGAAAATTGAAAAATTGTTTTATTTTAAAGTTAAGTACTGATCAAGATGATATATTTTCAGAGATATTGATGTAATTCAATTACGAAATAATCTCATCTTTATTGTTGATAATCTACAGTATTACCTACAAGTTGATGTTATTGAAAGTCAGTATACAATAATGGAAAATAAAATGAGAAACACGCGTAATTTTGAAGAAGTGCAACATGCACATGCAATATTCTTAACTAATATAATGTCGCGTACTTTTCTGGTAAACGGAGATCGTGCAGATAAAAGAAACCCTGTATGTTTTTTCAACAAGAGGCACTTTATTTTATCACTTTTAATAACTTTTGAACTTAAATTATACTTTCTGTTTGTCCAGGTAAATAAATTAATAAGATTATTACTGAGACTTTGTGATGACTTCATTCGCAATGCTTCTATTTGGGAAATAGAAAATTTACTTGAAACAGAAAAAATCGAATTGAAGTCATTAAATAGTGTACTGGATGGTTTAATGATTTGGTTTACAAAAACATTAAACAGAGTTCGTGCTCAACCCAGTGGAGAACATTTGGCACAACTATTATTAAGACTTGATTTCAATAGATGGTTTAGTAGTAAAAAGTTATGAATATTGTGGAAGGCTGGATCTAAACTGAATTGTAAAGTATCATGTAAATTTAATTCGCATCATCACTATAAATTAATACTCTATTTATAAAATAGCATAGAATAAATATAAATTTATCTACAACAAAAATAAGGAATGTATTTCAGTCGCTTTCATCATTGTAGTCTTCTTCATTATAATCATGGACACTTGTTGTACTATAATTTTGTTGGCTTATTTGAATTACATTTTTTATCACTGGATCACAAGCCAATTCTTCAGCAACAGATCCTGCATTATTCGTTAATGATGCATCACTACCTGCTTCCAGTAAAAGATTCACAACATTTAAGTGCCCATGACTGGCTGCTACATGCAAGGGAGAATCTCCCATTTTGTTCTAAAAAAAGTACTTATCAGTTTCTTTTACTTTACTGAGATAAAATTAATTATCTTCATTTTTATAAGTATGAATTAATACCTGAGCATTCACAGCAGGATTTGGCAAATCTAATAATAATTTAACACAGTCTTCGTGTCCAGCACGTGCAGCCCAATACAAGGGTGTATTGCCTGCAGAATCTAATCCTGTTCCAGATACTCCCCCATCCAAACATTCTCGTAAAAAAGATATATTACCTCTCCTTGCAGCTTCATGCAGTGGCAATATAATTTCTTCTACCTGTTCCTCCACTATGTATATGTAATAAAATTTAATTTAGCATTATATTTAGCATTCAATATATCTTGTTAATTGAGACTTTCAAAAGTACCATAATTGGCAGGTATCCATCCTTTTCTATTACCGCAACGTGCTTGTAATCGATTGCTAGTATTGGACTGTCCACTGTCATAAACATAAAGCAAATCTCCTTCTTCAAAAGATAATTCATCACTCTACATTACAAATATAATATTATCAATTTAAATACTTTATATATAAATGTTATAATTATAGTATAAATGTTAAACACATTCTGTTTTTATCACTTACATGTTCTGCTGTATACTTGTACAGTGCTCTTACAACTTTAACTTTACCTTAAAATAAACAAGTTTTTATTTAAGTTATTTTAAAGTTTTAACATTAGTTATTGATAAGTGTATATCTGTGACTCATACAAAGTTTGTTTGCATTCGTTAGATAAACTTATATATGTCTTGGATGTTACTGTTAAAAATGACCATTACATATGTAAACAAAGGTATTTTTTAAAAATTACTTACTTTTTAATAATATTATTTACTCATGATATTTTAATAAATAAAACAAGATGCAATTTTATTAAAAAATTTTATTAAAATATTTTAGACATATTCAAATTTTAAACTTTATTTACACATAAAGCAACAATAATAATTTATAATGATAATATAATGTAAAATTATACAAAATTTACCAGGTTTTGAAACTGGTTTTGGAGGTGCTGGACGTCCTGGTATATTTACTGTGGCAGCCATTATACTACACTCAATAATCATAACAGTACTCTCACATACTATAGTATCTGCCATATCAGCAATCAGCATGTAGCTTAAACTATTGTCAAGCCACTAAATATATTTGAAAATTAGAAAAATATTTTTTTTTTAATAATTTTTTATAAAAATATTTTACTTTAATTTAATTTAAACTCTTTTCTTTGCCACTTTCATAAAAAGTATCATATCTGAAATAAAAAATAACAAAAATTATTAAAAAATTTATTTTATGTTCAGGGAAAAAATTTTTTTATATAACAATAAATTACTTACTTAAAAATACAACTAATACAAATGCAAGCATGATCCATAACCAACATCTCCATGTGGAATTAGTATGTTCTTTTAATTTCAATGATTCAGTTTGTAATTTAGCTGAATTATTATCAGTTAATTTGTCAGATTTCTCCAGTGTTGATACATCTTTTTTGATTAACGTATTAGCTATTAAAGCATGCTCTTTCATACTCCTTGTCATTAAAATCATGTTTTCAGCTATTTTTTCTTGCATATTACGATTGTAATTTAGAACAGAATCTATATCTTGATCTTGATTTGAATTAAGAAGTCTTTGCCTCATTCCATCAGCTACACTTACTATATTATTAAAATATAAAAAATTAAGTTGAGAATTTATTTCAAATTTAAAAATGGTGCAAATATATATACGCTTTATACCTGAAGTTGTTTTAAACAATTCATCACGTATTTCTTGGCCATACTTTGCTGTAGTTTTTTGATGTATTTGAGTTGTTATACTAGGACCGTCACTGGTATCAATTGGAGTCACAATATTTGCAGGTAACATTTGTGCAGCAGCTGCTCTTTCAACAGGATTTGTTAATGCTTTAGTGTTTAAGATGCCTTTTAAAAATTCTACTCTTCTTATATATTTTACCATAACATCTCTACATGGTTTTCTATTAAAAAATTATATAATTAATAAAATAAAATACATAAGTCATAAAATATACAAATAAAAATTATATTACGTCGACGATGTTTGTAATTTCTCAATCATATCCAAAAGTGTTTCAATATACTGCAATTAAAAAATTAATTAAAATTCTTTAATTTAGAAAACTAATTTAACTTAATTAATATCTTGCAGAACATACCATTTCTAATTTCCAATCCAAATTAGAATCTTCTTTTGCTAACAATTCGCATTGTCCCAGAAGTCTTCTAATATTTATTTCTAATCTTGATCTTTCTGTCATTTTGCCAATATAAAAAACTAAAAAACAATCACTCAATTCCTAAAATATTTATATGGTGTAACTTTTAAATAGCGCTTTAAATGATTTATGTTATTTTTATTTTTTTTAATTTTTATACTGTAAGAGCAAGAAGTTAATATAAATTTATTAAACTTGTCATGCTGAGTATTTAATTAACCTTATTATTGGCTTCGCAGTGATCAACAACAAATTAGACAATACAAACTTTAAATACAAGTAATTGTTATAAAATTTCAAATTAATATATACTTTTTTTATTTTTCGTTCATGTGGCATTACACACACAGGTTGCACTGCCAGAATAAATTGTGTGCAGTAAATACACTACAAATATATATATATATATAGAACTGGAACAGCTGTTTATATTATTATGATTATTATTTCCATCAGATGTCACTGAGGCGTCAAAGCGGGAAATTTGAACGATTTATCGTCTGCTACGTGAAACGAAGGAGATATAATAGAATAAAATATAAGTTAAACAAAATTTACCTTAACATATTGTTTTACTGAAAATGTCATAGGAGCATTATTAAAGCATATAAAATGACTTGTGCACTTATGCATAGGTATACGTATTTCAGCCACTAAGTGGAAGTCTATATACATGTATTCCACAAAGATTCGGAATAAAAAAATCATATCGACATGAATGAATTTGAATGTTAAATGAACTCTGGCATAAATAAACATTGAATTTATGAAACGATGCAGAAAGTTTCTAAAAATAGCTAAGTCCATACTTGTTCGCAAAGAGCCAATGGCCTTATCAATTATTATCCGAGCAAACTGCGTATGTTTCTTTCAATTGTCGACAACAAGGGAACTAAATGAATCCTATTGATATATAGAAAGATAATAAAACATTGTCGGTATATTTCTCAGAAATGTAAACAACAACGCGAACTTTATATATAGGTATTTATAGATCGTAGATTCGAAGCATTATATATACCTACTATTAATGTATATATACTCAGTCAACATATCCTTAATGTCATCTTTTATCTCTCCCCTCGCTTATAAATATATATATATATATATATATATATATATATATATATATATATAGATTTTCGGAAAGCGTGGGCGACCGAAAAAAGACGGATTAAAATAAAAAACAAACACGATCGATTAACCGAGTTTAGCCGAACGTGACCGAGTGATACCGAGGAGGGAGAAAGAGGTACCGAGATATAATGTATATTATTGGAGGGGAGTTATACGTCTGCGCTCTTCTAACCTGTCGCAACGGCGGCCGCGCGGCGGCACACACAACACACACGGGGGCGCTCATTTTTTTTTATCATACACAGGCAGAGGCAATAGGCAGACTGTTCCGCGCGCGCGACAGAGGAACAGGCTACCGAGCCATCCGTGGGTGTGCGCGTGTGTGTGTGTGTCAGTGTGTGTCTATCACCACCACCACCCTCTCTTGCTCTTCTTTCTCTTTCTCGCTCTCTCCTGTAATCTATATACACACACGCCGTAACTTTAATCATTTAAAAACATGTAGATGCGTGTATTAAAAGCTCAGGTCGTTCAGATCCATCGCGAGAAGATTAACTCAATAAGTTCGCTTGTACATCACCAAAGAATTTTGAGTGTTCTCTCTCTGTTGGACACGAGTAATCGCTGATCGCGCAGCATCATCGTCATGTCTGAAATACGGAAGAGGACAGTACCTGATGCATCAGCTAAGGACGTCAGTGATGATCAAGTAAATATTCATATACATACACACACGTACATCTAATATGTAGATATGTATTTATCTAACTATATCTAGCGCGATCGTATGATTTTCCCATCTCTCTCCTATTATCGCACTCCTCTACGTGAAATTTATCGAGTCACCTGTTGTGGTCCGATTCTGTGTGGAAAGTGGCGAGGGAGAATGAAAAAAAAATAGTGACACTTGCCACCACCACCACCACCACCGACGAAAGATCATCTGTTCTTCTCTCGGTGAACGAAAGATGTGTGGAATTTTCAAGCGCGCTATATATATACACATACTTACTTATATCTATACAGTCAATGTTTATATACTTACTTATATACCTATACTTTATTCCCTTTCACTCGTTAACTTTTTTTTCTTTACTTTGCTATTTAAAATGTTGTCGCCGAGTATGATTAAATGTGCGAAACGGATGTGCTGGAGTGCCTGTGACGTAGGGACACGCACGCACTCGATCCTACTCTCGGGAAATTAAAGAGATTGTATTAAAAATAGCGTATTCTGCATTTTGTATGAATATAACTTACGATCGATTTCATAATTGTATTAAAATACTCCTTAATTATATGGGTATATATTATTCAAATTTATGAAAGTTAATTCAATTGACTGTCAAGACTATAACTTTTCGTTTTCACAATAAGTCTCTTTCATCTTTTTTAAAATTACTCAACTTCATATTTCTATTTTTACATTTTTTGGCAATATTTTAGTATATTGATTTTCTGTTATATTTGAAGTCTCTTTGTGTGTATACCAAATACCGTACAGTCCTTGCGCAAAGATTATTCGCACAAGCATTGAAAGTTTCTGTTTCAATAGAAAATAAAGTTAATATCAGCGTACATGTACACAACAAATAATAGTATTGAAAATGGATGATTTATTTGATTTAGGAAAAATATAATAAATTCAGTAATTATTGACTATTTATAATTGTTAGAAAAAAATACTACAATAATGTTCTCTAAATGAACCTACAGCATTAGAAGTTTTGGCATTGAATATCATTAAAACATTTTTAGAGAAAGTTTCCTTATTTCGAAATTGAGTTATTAAAAGTACCTTGGGCATCTCTGTATATATTTATTTTATTCTTTATAATAGAATTGAGATTATATATCTACAAAATAAAAATTGAATACATATATTTATTTGTATTGATTTTTATATACTATTATATTTAAAGATACAATGTTTTCCATTTAACTATATAAGAGCTAAATAATCCTCTTTTGAGGATTAAAATAGCCTTAATAAATAAAAAAAAACTATATAAGATATTTATAAATATTTTGTTAAACACAACTATTGAATCGCATCATTTGATCTAAATATTTTATTGTAACAGAAGGAAGATGTTGAATCAGAGGATGACAACAAACTGGATGTTGATGAGCTCGCAAAATCATTACCACAAGGAACAGACCACACCCCAGAATTACTTGGTTCTGCACTTTCCGGCTTACCTGAACGGTATAATACATATTTATAACATTTCAAACATCTATTACCTTTTTCAATGCAATAATTTTTCTATTTATTATTAGTAATATTTTATTAATATGTTAGTGCAATTTCTTAAATAATATATTAAAAGAAATTAATTATAATAAAAGTTAAATAATAAACACTAAAGTAAAGGTGTATAATAATATAATTGTTTTATATTTTTTAGCTGGAAAAATTGGGTGATTAGGGGTATATTTACTTTCTTAATGATAGGAGGATTTTGTCTTATTATTTATGGAGGACCCTTAGCACTGATGGTGACAGTAAGTTTATTGGTTAAATTTTATTAATGATTACAAACACGATAAATAATATATTTAATCAATTTATTTATTAACAGGTTTTAGTTGTTCAAGTAAAATGTTTTGAAGAAATTATTAATATTGGTTATGCAGTATACAGGATTCATGGTTTGCCCTGGTTTCGTTCATTATCATGGTACTTTTTAATTACTTCCAATTACTTCTTTTATGGAGAAAATTTAATGGACTACTTTGCAGTTGTTATCAATAGAACGGTAAAATAAAAACCATTAATTTTTTATACTTGTAGATAGTTTTATTATCATTCAATTGAGCATACTTTGTATTTGAACATTAAGCACTTGCAATTGACAATACCTAATGCAAGTTTATTATAGATATGTGACATAAAATCAATAGCTTTTCTCACTATATGAACTATTACTCTGCCTTCTAAGGCTTTACTTATAAACCACTAAGGTTTCTAGTATCAATGAAATTAGAGAGCTTTTGAATTTGTTAATCTGCTACTTGTAGTTAACCTTGAGATATTTCAATAGAATTAAAAGTAATACGAATATTATTGTTTCCTTTTCAGAACTATTTACGTTTTCTAGTAACGTATCATAGATTTGTTTCATTTTGTTTGTACATAATTGGTTTTTGTTGGTTTGTACTTTCGTTGGTGAAAAAGTACTATATGAAACAATTCTCCTTGTTTGCATGGACTCATGTTGCACTACTAATTGTAGTAACACAGAGTTACTTAATTATTCAGAACATATTTGAAGGTTTAATATGGTAAGATTAAATAATTTATTAAAAACAAATGTTAAAACTTTAAAAAATTCTATATTTTCTTTGTTATTTACTAGGTTTATTGTACCTGTGAGTATGATTGTAATTAATGATGTAATGGCATATGTCTTTG
The DNA here is from genome assembly GCA_026168455.1 of Theocolax elegans. Lineage (NCBI taxonomy): Eukaryota > Metazoa > Arthropoda > Insecta > Hymenoptera > Cerocephalidae > Theocolax > Theocolax elegans. Next base: position 60,845,021 of record CM047430.1, read on the forward strand.
GTTTCTTCTTTGGTAGAACACCTTTGATAAAATTATCACCAAAGAAAACATGGGAAGGTTTTGTAGGTGGCGGTTTTTCGACAGTCGTACTTGGATTATTGGTTAGTATTTGCAAACAAAAAATACGTATGAATTGTTCTACAATTATATTTGTTAAAAATATACTTAAGTGCTCAAAATTACTATTAGTCACGTAATTTACATCTGAACTTATCAACTTTACATGTAAATGCATGTTACGAAAAATTTTGTTTTAACATTAATAATACATAAAATTAATGTATAAGTAAATAGTGTTTAAAAATATGAACTAAAATGTTTTGTATACTTTTTAATAATTTAAAATTTTATACTTTTAGATGTCGTACGCAATGTGCCAATACCGCTACTTTGTGTGTCCCATTGAATACAGTGAAACTTTGGGTAGAATGACAATGGATTGTGAACCTTCTTACTTATTTAGACCGCAAGAATATACTTTACCGAGCTTTTTGCAAGTCATATCTAATATGGTAATGTCAAAATTAATTATTCGTTTCTTTATTTGTACCTAATTCAATATGTAAATAATGTTATATTTTAATTTGTAGTTTAAATGGAAGTCGACCGTCACAATGTATCCATTTATGTTGCATTCCTTATCGTTATCGGTATTTAGTTCGGTAATAGGACCGTTTGGTGGTTTCTTTGCCAGTGGGTTTAAGAGAGCATTCAAAATTAAGGTTGTAATATTATCAAGTTATATTTTTATCTATCACTGAATTATTTAATTAATAAATTTTCTGTATTTAGGACTTTGGGGACGTCATACCAGGACATGGTGGAATAATGGATCGATTTGATTGTCAATACTTGATGGCTACATTTGTAAATGTATACATTTCGTCTTTCATTCATACAGCTTCTCCTCAAAAGCTCTTACAACAGGTAATTATTCTAATTTAAAGAAAATTATTAAATTACATTGAACATTATCGTTACATGAAAAATATTGTATTTACAGGTGTTTACACTGAAACCAGAACAGCAATTGCAATTATTCCAAACTCTGCAAGATTCATTACAACACAGAGGACTTCTAAATGCTTCCTAATTATTTTGAGTCGGCACTCAAAGCGACATGTTTTTGCGTTGATTACGATAGCTACCTGATTACCAAGTACCATAATGGATAAAAAAAGTCTATTTGGTGTTAGATAGCCATTCGATTGGTCTATGGAAAACCACGATCAAAGTCTATAACTTTTTTTACGGGTATTTTCATAATTCGTTTACATGAGTATCCAATAAGTATTGGCATTCAGCTCATGGTTTTTTTAAAACATTTGGGTTACCAACTTAGTTAATGAAACCTCATACCACAATCGTACAGTATTGTGCTTTAATGGTATTGACGGTTTTGAGTTTAAGTCACAAACGATCATTTCCATAATTTCATAAGCGTACATTAATTTTTGTTGTAGATTTTTTTAACGCAAATGATTTGAAAGAAATAGATACTGAATAGATCTCGCGAAGCTTTTCTTTTTACTTGTGCATTTAAGCGACGAACAGACGAAATCAATTTATCTCCGATCGAATATTGTAGACACGACGTAGGAGAATTTTATTTTGTTATTTGAGTACGTAAATCATTGTTAAATAATTGTTCATTATATACGGTTAGTAGAGTCTCTTTGTAAAATAGGAATTAGAGTTTCACAAATGTAATAAAAAAAAGAAACTGTGTTGATATATAGCTTTGTGGATCTCGCTACTTTAGACATGTATAAATGTATTTCCTCGCATTTATCGGCTGACATTGAAACGTCAGTTAAATGGCAATTTGAAATTGCACGATATGCGATATAATTTTTGTGTGTATATGTGTATTGTAGAAATCTCATTTAGATTAGTCATATATTCGGTCGAATTGGGCAAGAAACATGACCAAAAAAATTATAATGCCTCAAGAAACAAAAAGAAAAAGTAAATCCTTGTTAATTATTTTCGTTATAATTATTATTTTTTTAACGAGAGAAGAGTTAACCATCTTAAAAAACGGATTATAAAACGAAGGTACACAAAGTGAGAATGTACGTGCAAATATGTTCTACGGAAAACCCATCTGCACTTACTATCTTGTACAATATTGTAATAAGTTTATTCGGATATATAGATATATAGATATATAAATATATAAATGTATAAAACAATGAACAATCTCAACCATAAGTACACACCGTGATAGATGCATAAAGATTCGCGTACAGGATACAGGTATTTAGATATTAAAAATTACAGGAGTTTTAACGATACAATGTACTCCGTTGTACTTACTAACTCAAGTAAGTCGTACGCATATATATATACATATATACATACATATACTTGTACGTATATTTTGTTACGTTATACGCTTATAAAAGAAAACAATATTGTACAATTATGTGAATGTTTTATTGTTGTTGATTGATTTGGTGGTTGGAATATATATTAAATAAAGGAAACAAAAGTAAATTGTGTGCATGAGAGTAAGCGTAAACGTGGGAGAGAGAAAGAGAGATTGAACGACAGATTATATAAAGAAAACAAAAGATATAGAAATTTATGAATATGGATTATGAAATGTTATAACACCTGTATATTTTAATGTGACGGTACCTTAAGTTATAAAACAAACAAAAAAATATATTGATCTATTTATGATATGTAGCAACAATAACATTTAAAATAAAGATGACTTGCGGAACGAATTAAATTAGTTTCCAATAAGTACCTACTTATTTAAAATATCCTTGTGAACAAGAAATATTCGTATTTGTAAATTATTAATAGGGAAAACAAAATTAGACAGTCGCAATGTTGATATAAAAACGTAGTATCGATTTAAACTCAAATAAATAAAATATTATATATAACACAATTAACATTCGCGCTATATGCACACGAGTCACATCGAGTTTTTTTTGTTTTTAAAAAGTAAATATTATTTCTACATTTATTTGTGGATCTTATTATAAACTTATTTATTTTAATGCTTAATTGGCTTTCTTTTTTAATTTTATGATAGTAAATATTGTACGTAAACCTGTATATATATGTTACCTCGTGTCGTATTTATGTAATATTGACTCGTACGATATTAGATAAGAAACGTGATTTTTCAAATGCATTTATGAATTTTACACTCTTGTCAAGTTAAATGGTCTTATATCGTTTATGGGTGAAAAAACTACCTAAATTTTATTTTTTGGAAGTTGATAAGCACAACATTGTTTAGTGAGTAAATTTATTAAATATAGATTATTCAAATATATTGTAGTGACGGTATCTAAATGAAAATACTTAAAAATTACAAAAGATAAAGTGTCGTATTTATTTAAAAAAAAACCAATTGCAAATTGTTACGAAGAGACTAATGTAAAATGCTTTCTGTTCAAATAATTGTCTCCGATAAGTTTTAATGGTAGCAATTTCTAAAAATCAAAGTAGACGCATTTACTTACATTGTTTATCTATTTATAATATTTATATAGCTCTTGTGCGCACCAATCATATTTTAGAATTGTAAAAATAAATACCTATTTCATTTACAACCAAATAGTAATTGATCTATATATATTTTCAAACTAAATTGTACATTTTACAAATTTTAATATTTTGATCAGATAATAAAAATGAAAATTACAATGTTTTTCGGTTTTAAGAATTATACAAACGAGAGAGCACCTGTTTAAACACGTATATTAAGAAGAAGATACAATTTGCAACCCGGAACTGGAATAGTATTTGTCAGACATACTACATCGCGTGATGATGACTTTCATATACAAGATATACCGAGGGTTATCATTTTAATAGTTATAACGCGTGCTTTTTCATAATTACATTTAATTAATTAATCTTTATTATAATTACTATTTAAATTTAAAAAGTTCATATTATATATAAATAACTTTCGGAAAATTGTTGTAACTTTTTTAATTTTTGAAGTTAATTACAAATCCCCAAAGTTTTTAAATAATTGCTTATATTCATAATTTAAATATTTGTATGACCTCCGTTGCAGGTTAGCACCAAATTGGAAGCATAAAAGAGCGACGTTAAATAAAAGTAAAAACACATTTTAATATTTCAAATAAAAATGTTTAAATGTACAAAATAATTTTACACAAATTAAATATTTAAATACATTTATAAAATAGTTATACCGAACATTGTAAATTGTATAGTTATCGGAATAAATTTAAAATAAATAATGTAATAATGCAAAGTTTAATAAAAGTAAAAATTGGAGGAACTAGTTAGCTGTAAATAATGGCTTACATACGCGTCTGCTATACTTGCGTCAGGCGCTATCGCGCCTTTTGATATTGTACAGTTTTCCTAGTAAATATTACGTCCTACATTTATGCATTTTCCTTCTTATTGAAACAAAAAAAAAGAGTAAATAGGTCAATCGACAATAACGTTAAGAATGTCGCGTTGTTCATTTAATTCGAGCAGGTATATATTTTAATGCAGTACATCTAATAAATAGTATATATTTTTATATTTATTTGAATTGTGAATTTATCAATATTAAAATGTGTAAAATGCAAAATATTATTTACTAGTCTTTAAAATATTGTACAACAGAAACAACAATGTCATAAAGAAACAGAATTCTCGCGTGTATATATCTATACAAGTATAATAGAGGCAACGCCAAATATGCAATTACGTAAATATTTCACGCACATATATGTATATATATATATATGAAATATTTGAATGTATATAGTTAATAACAATACAAAGACGCAATACATTATTTTGGCACAGCCGATTGCCCATTTTCATATAGACGTAACGCGATTACGCTTTCAAGCATTCACTCAGGATAAACAAGGTAGCTAATTGCATTTTACTGTACTACTATAATATATACTACAATATATAAAAATAACGTTCCATCAAAACGGTACTTATATATATACTATATACTATATACCTATATATCTCCTCTCTCATTTGAGAATCGAGATAGAAAAAAAAGCATCGTATGAAAAAATTATTCGCTCCAGTACCTTGTAATGATATATAACTATATATATACATGCGCGCATAAAGTTCGCGCACGATGTATATATCCATAGGCACACACCGCACACACGCGCTCCGCGATCTAATGAAACCTATCTAGGTAGTGAGTTAAAGGGAAGGGGATAAGAAAAAAAAAGAGAGAGAGAGACCTGTACTAACACGCGTTTACTCCTTTTTTGCACGTGTCTGTGTGCGCGCGCGCGCGTTAGCAACAACATCCTGCGCGAGAGTCGAACTCGAGACTCGCGAAGCGTGAGAGCGAGAGAGAGAGAGAGAGAGAGACCCAGAGAGGTAAGATTCTGCTTGGTGCGTTTGTGTACATATGTATACGCACACGCATATACACATCTATACAGTTTTGGCATACATGCGAATTACGATGACGCGTTTTCGGATTTGCGCGCGATTCGTTATTTTCGAAAAAGCAGTCATGTAGTTCGTACCTCGTCATTTTCATTTCTTCCTTTTTTTCTTTTGGCTCGGGTAAGTTTTCCTAGTCGTGTATATCTCTTATAAGTATATACGAGTATCTTTTATTCTTTACCCTTTTTTTTCTATTTACTTTTTATCTCGCTGCACAGCCCGTCGCGATGGGTTAATTTTAGCTCGCGAATAACGCACGAGTAAGTTAATTTATTACGCGAGAGATTGTTGAATTGCGATTTACGAGAGAGGAAGAAAGAGAGAAGAAAGTGTGCGTGCATGTTGTTTCGTATTTTGTATGTGCCTCTGCGAAAATGAAAGGATTTTTGAAGGAGGTTAACCTCGAAACGAGTTTGTATTTGTAATATATATATATAATATATAGGTATATATATATATATATAGATAATACACCTATACTTAATGGTTAGCCTTATTTTCTTTAGATTGTAGCGTCCGTGTTGTGTTTTTTTGTCCTCTTTGTTTCCAAGAGATAAATGTATTTGTTTTTTTTTTATTTAAATTACATTGACATATTAATTTGTTAGTTGTATTTGATTTGCATTAAATTTCTGATTTGCTCGTTAAGTAGCTGCGTGAATGTTTTTGTTAGGATAGGTGTTATTTTCACAACTCGGCTTAAAAAATGAAGAATCATCACGAAATTGTCAAGTAGAGAAAATAGATTGTTTACATTGCGTTCTCGCGAGGTACGTACACTATATATAAGTATTCTTATAACGTCTTGTTTTGAATATAATCTTGTATATTATTATTGCGTCGCAAGTAGCAAGTAAATACGGTAACCCTGAACTGTAGTATCGAGAAGTTGTTAAAGTACAAAGCTTCAACAAATTTATTACGCGTATATTGACAGTGTAGCACTTCTTATACTTACGCTCGTAAAATAATTGGAAAATGAGTAATTTATTTAACGTATATCTGTACCCTGTACCCGATATTACATGTAGGTAGTTATACGTGTACGCACACATATACGCGAGCGAATCAATTGGGGACAATGACAACGAGTATCCGGTGACTTCACGAACAATCATTATTTTCATATTAAAAATTTTAATGTTAATCTGTGCGTTGTAACACAACTAGCGATTCGATTGTATATGTGCATACGTGTATGTGTGTCACTAAGTTTTTAAAATCTTTGTTACAGGCATACGTCGTTCGTGCTCTCGACAACAACAATCATGAAGTAACGACGTTGTCTAAAAGCCCAACAGCCACTTGGGGGTAATCGATTCCTACCACCGAGAGTCGATGGCCGTATTCATAATTATTACTCGTTGTCGGTGCATGCCGCTCCGTGTAGTCACTCGATGCGTTAAACAAAGAGGTGTACGCGTGTAGCCCCATCCTTCTGCCACCGTCGCGAGCTGCAGGTGCCGTGACGCACTCTAAGAAAGAGATCGCGACTCGATCAGCTGTTTTGGTAAACAAATACTCGCGAGTGATCACAAATACGCACGATGGACGCAATCGACAATACGATATCACTGCAGGACAGCTTACCCAAATGCACCGACGACGATGGTAACAATTCCGAACCTGGGGACCGCACCCAGGATGAAGAATCCCTTAGCAAGAGTTTTGAATCCGAAGGAAATACCGATTGGTACTACATGCCCGACTCGGTTATACTGAGCATTTTCCAATACTTGAGTCCTAAGGAACTACTTACCGCTGGCGAAGTCTGTAGATCCTGGAACAGAGTATCGCAGGACGAGTTACTTTGGAAGGCCTTGTTTTATCGGACTTATAAAGTTGATACCAGCATTGGTATTATGCCAGGTAAAAAATATGTATTATTAATTTATTTTATTTATTTATTCAAAGTATCATTTATTATTCATTGATATTATTTATAAGTTAGAACTTTTATTTCCAACTTTTACATAAGCAATCTTTAAATTCTTATTTTAGGAAAAACCTCTTGGTATGGCGAATTCAAACGTTTAGCGTACCACATACCACTGTTAAAAACAGAAACTTTAAGAGAACATTCCCATCAGGTATTACATGTAAGCTTTTCTCATAATGGTAAAATGTTTGCTACATGCTCAAAAGATGGTTATATATCTGTAAGTAAAACTTGATTACTTATATTTATTATTTGAGAGTTACATTTTCACTATTTATAAAGTTTAAATTCTTTAATGCAGGTGTGGAATAGCCAACACCCAGTAACTATTAAATATCAATACGACATGAAAAATTTCAGTTGGAAATATACACAATTTTCTCAGTTTAATTCTTCAGACACATTATTATTAGTGTCTGGTGTTCACTTTGGTACTCCACACAGCACATCGGGCGAAATAGCTGTATTCAGATTAGCGCGTAAGATATTTTGTATTTTATAATATCATTAAGTACCAACAAAAATAATTTTATTTGTTTAATATATGCTATTGATGCTATATTTAGTTATCGAGTGCCATTAATAACATACTCTAATTAAAAGGTGCCAAGAAAAATAGATCACCTAATAATGTCATACACTAAAAAATAATTTAATTATTTCAAGAGTATTAATGGAATTATTTGCTACTTGTTATATTTCACATTTTACTTTTCAGAAAATTTTGAACTTCAATGTAGAGTTCCAAATAAACCATATGATATATTTGGCACTTGGTACAGTGAACGATACTTATTAAGTGGAGGCCTTGTTTGGCTGGCACACTTGGTCAGCACAAGTGCATTATGGTTAAATAAGGCTAACCAAGAAACGGGAAGCGAGCATGTACCTATAATGAATCAACTATATCGGTAATGAATAATTTCCTCATTACCAGTGATTTTATTCTTTTAAGTGGATTATTTTACAATCTCGTACTTTGCAGTTTTTATAATGCTAATGCATCATCAATTAGAGCAGTTATGGTTGCAAATTGTTTGTCACCAATATTAACGGAAACTGATGCACAAAATAATCAATCATCGAGTGCTAATGTTAAAGAGGAGAAAGGAAATCCATTGAGTCACAGAGATATTTCTTTAGCTTCTACTAGCGAAGAAGAAAAGAAAGAAGAACCTGAAATTTTGCACCACGCATCGTCTCGATTACAGTAAGTTCAATTGAAAACTTTTTTTAAACATTTCTTTCTAACATATATGTATTTAAATATGCATGTAAGTTTTTTGTTATTTATTTAAGTGTATTTTATTTTATAGGTACAGTACATTAGAGGGTGGTTTTATGAATTGGAGAAAATTAGGTGATGGGTTTGAATATGCCAGTCCAATTAGATACAATCAAGAATATAGGCAAGTTGAAATGGAAAATGAAGTTGTAGACAGCGATAGTGATAATGAATCTAGTCCACAATGGGAAGAGGAGAGTGATGAAGAAGGTAGAATGAAATATATATTTCATAACACACTATATCCGTTTAAAATTTATTTTGTTATAAAATTTAATTTTTGTTTATAGATTCATTATCAGCTGAAGAATGCGATGACTCTGATGACTTAGCTGACTGCCCTGAAAAGTTCCTTATTTTTACTACAGGCTCAAAAACGTTTACACCACATCAAGTTGGTTTCAAAAGAATAAAACCAGTTACATTTCCACGTCGTCTAGATCCTGGACCGTCTCTTCAAGAAAGAATTGCTCAACGACACCGAGAGCGGGAAATGCAAAACAACGGATTTTTCAGACCAGAACCTAATTGGTCTGATTATAATTCAGTAGCTGATAAATTTGATAAAATAGATCATCTCATTGACTTACATGGTCACATTATTGGAATGGGACTTTCTCCTGATCACAGGTTTTTGTTGTTATTAAAGAATAGTAAATATGTAGCGAACTTATAAATTTTAATCTTACGAATTTTTTATAGATATTTGTACATCAATACTAGGCCATGGCCAAGGGGTTATGTAATAACAAATCCATTACAACCACCACCAATAGCTCAAGAAATTGATATTCATGTTATTGATTTAGTAACATTAAAACAAGTTGGCACAATGCTCAGAGCTCACAAAGCATATACGCCCAATAATGAGTGTTTTTTCATATTTTTAGATGTATGTAATGAATACGTTGCAAGGTACTTATTACAAAATATTTTCATTGGTATTTTTATTAACTGATATTTTTTTACAAATTTAAAGTATAAAAAAAACTTTTAGCGGAGCTGAAGATAAACACGGATACCTATGGGACAGACACTATGGTGTGTGTTTGGCTAAATTTCCTCATTCTGACGTAGTAAATTCTGTAGCTTTTAACCCTCGTGATCCTGAAATGCTAGTCACCACAAGTGATGATTATACGATAAAAGTATGGAGAAGTCGAGCAATGGTTAAATCTCTTGGTTTAAATGAAGATATATATAAAAGAGGTATGGAAGTAAGAAAGAGAAGTAAATATCATAAAAGCGGCTGCATCATTGACTGATTAAAAACCATTCAATTTCCAATTTAAAGCTCTTTACGTTAAAATGTAAATAAGATAATCATGCCAGTGCTTGGTAAATAATATTTAATTTGTCAAGATACATTGATGTGTTTATTCCCTAAATATATTATATAAAGTAATCTTGACTAAATTAAATGTATTAAATATTTATTTTTACAAAGCACAAATAACGTGAAGATTTCTAAATTAGAAATTGAATGTTTTCCAAGAGAAGAAAAATATTACCATATAAATATTCCTTTAAATTTTGACTAAAAAACAAATTACAAGTAATTCGATTGTTGTCATATCATCTGCAATATCTGTTAAGTTTTTCTGCAGGTTAATGACGATATTTTCTACACATATTGAGCGAGCTGTACTTATAATCAAATACTTTTGCTACTAAAACTTGTATATACTTATCGTGACATGGATGCACTGATAGACATTATTTTTAACAGAGTAACAATTATATCTCATGACAACCAAATTCTATTTTTAAACTATAAGGTGCAAAAAAGTAAATAAAATCATGTTCAGTGGGTAATGAAAAGAAAAGATTTTATTGGACGAAAGTTTTTGAGACAAATATTATTGTAATGAATCAGAGGAATAATGAAAATACTGTTAAAAGGATCATAAGCATTCTCAAAGTAAAATAAGGACATCTTCCTTTTAGATAAAATAATTCTTTCAAACAAAGAGTACTTTTTATGAAGCTTTCACCTTCAGTATGCTCATGCATCCTTAATAATGTTGTAAACTAACAGGAAACTGCCTAATATTCAGATAACGAGGAATTATTAAGTTTATTTCAATATTAGATTTTCAAAGCTGTATTTCAATATAGTATTTTATTCTAAACTACGAGGAAGCATTTTTGAAGATCTTATAAATATTAATTATATTTTAAAAAATATTTCTGTGTTTAAATGAATATTAGGTTTACTACCTACTTAATTGAAGGAATGTTACTTTTGTTATAAAATATGGACTTTAGGAAATTTATTTGTGGAAAAATGTACTGTAAAATATGTGTAATTTATACATTTTCCAGACAATATATACCTTATTACATATTCTTGCAATAAATGTGTATATTTTTTAAAAACCTGATGTAACATTTTTGAACTTTTTTTATTATTAATAGGTTGAAGATGGCAAGACACATATTTCATTCTAATCTATAAAAAAAATACTTGGAAATTAATATGATACAATGTAAATTTAGTTTCTTGGCCTAAATTTTTTATTAATTTTTAAATTATCTAAAACTGTTTAATTTTATTTAAATTAAATAATCTAATTTGTCTTTTGGAGAAACAAATATTTATACATTGTCCATCCCCGACCTGTTAATTAATGTTAAAACATTGGATAAACAATATGTCATATTTTAAACATTCTTATTTCATTATATTTATTTTATATTTGTATGTTTATTTGATCTTAAATATCCTAAGAAGATACAAAGATATAATTAAAAGTGCTATTAATACTGCAAATAAAATAATGAGATTTGTAAGAAATTTTATTTGATTTGTGAAGCATACTTGATTGTTAAAAACAGTTTAGATTTTAAACAGCAAATGTTATATTATTAACTTTATCTTTTGTCGTATCAATCCATCTATTTGTAAATGGAAACATTCTTGTCAATAATTACAAATGACAAAATCACAGTTAAATACTCCAGCCCTTAGACTTCTATACGACACATAACACGACTCCTGTTTCAGCAGCACATAAAAAGAATTGAGTTAAAATTATGTTTATATTTTAACAATTTCATTTTTCAAGCAGAACCCCCTGTAGCAATTGGTTCTAAAAATTAAAATAGTTTATATTTATTATTTTATTAAGAATTAAATATAATATATTAAACAAAAGTTTTTTAATATATTACCTGGATGTGAAGGAATTGCATCTCCAGGTGGTTCATCCTTTTTAGTTGGTAATGCCTTTTTGTGAGCATCTTTGTGACCATGACAGTGTTCACATTCATCATCACTATCTTCTGAACTACTTTCACCAAAAGATTTAGGTTTTTCATATATGCAGCAGCCTATATAAGATTTATTAATAAATATTAAAATATACATAGTTTTGAGTACAATAATATTATTTTGTCTATTAAACTCACATTTTGATTTCTTTTTATTCATGTTTTCATTATCAACAGTTCCTTGAGTCCATTGTACTTTTTTATCTGATCTAGGTTTTCGAAGACGTAATCTAACTGTTGGGACATCCTGTAAAGACATGTAAACATGAATTACATAATAAATTATTAAAATATATTACATTAATAAAGTTTCCAAAAAATGGTAGTTTATTAATTATTATTAATATAAGGCAATAAAAACAGTAACACCATTTCTATGTAAAATATATTTTTATTAATAAGAATATATATTTGACAATATAAAAAAGAAAGTAATATAAAATATACAATATAAAAATTATTGAATCACTTTATGTGCTCTTAATGATTGTATAGTTTCATCAGAATAATTCAAGATATCTTTTAAAACTTCAGATGTATGTTGTCCTAATGTAGGAGGAGGTAGCCTCACAACATTCTCTGCATCAGAATATTTTACAGGAGGTCCTACAACTTTTACTTTCCCTGCTACAGGATGATTTATTTCTTTTACTAACTCTATATATTGAATATGAGGATCTTCAAATACCTATGAATTTAAATGCAATAATATTACATTTTATAGATGTAATTAAATCGCTACCTAATTTATAATTACTTGTTTAATTGTATTAATCTTTCCATATGGAAAAGATGAGCCCTCCAAAATGTTATTCCATTCATTGTTAGTTTTTTCTTCAAATTTTTGTCTTAATATTTTTAATAATTCATCCCTGTTTTTGACTCTGTCTATATTAGTTTTAAACTTAGGATTGTTTTCTAGATCTGTTAAATTTAGCTTTCTCAAAAGTGCACGAAATTGTACATCACTTCCAGTTCCTACAGTCATGTAACCATCTTTTGTAGGAAAAGCTTCATAAGGAACAATACTTTCGTGCTCTGAACCCCACCTAGTAGCTTCTTTACCAGCATTGAGATAATTAGAAGCAATATTTATTAAACTAGCCACTTGGGTTGACAGTAGATTACATTGAATCCACTGGCCTTTATTGGTTTTCATTCTTTGAAGAAGTGCTGCCATAATTGCACCATGAGCATATAGTCCAGTTGATAAATCGGTCAATGCAACACCAGCTTTACAGGGAGGACCATCTTTTGGACCTGAAGATTTAAATTGCTTCATTGATTAATTTTAAAGATACATTATAAAATTGTTAAATAACAAAACTACTTAAAAAATAGGAAAAATAATAAATTAAACTTACCAGTTATATGTAAAAGTCCACCTAAAGAAGCTGCTATAACATCGTACCCTGGACGATTTGCATAAGGCCCTTCCGATCCATACCCAGTTAACGAACAATATATAAGTTTAGGTGCTATTGTTTTTAAATCATCATATCCTAAACCCATTTGAGATAACTTTCCAGGTACATAATTTTCAATTAAAACATCACTCTTTTTTGCTAACTTGTAAACAATGTCCACACCTTTTTTCAAATCTATGCAAATACTCTTTTTATTGCGATTAACACTAGCAAAATAAGCACTCTCTTTAGTATTTTTAAAAAAGGGTGGTCCCCATTTACGAGCTTCATCTCCTACACCTGGTTGTTCAATTTTTAATATTTCAGCACCTAAATCTCCAAGTATCATAGTGCAATATGGTCCAGCGACTATTCGTGTCAGATCCAAAACTCTAACACCGTTTAAAGGAGATTTGTCATTTGAATATGTTGATTGAAACCTCAAACAAGTATTTGATACATTTCTACATTTTGGTATGAGAAAATTGAGTGAAATTCTCCAATGAGTCATTATCACTAGATGTTCATTAATAAATTAATAAACAGCCGGTAAATCGTAAAGTACAACAAACGATAACTCAATTGTTAACAAGATAATAACTTGAAATCCCTATAGACAATTACGACGAATGAAAAGAAGACTGCACCGTCATAGACCGCGATAAAGGTAATTCGCGTTATCGGAATAAATGGTATATATACGTTGTCAGAAAGGTGCGGTTTCTTAAATAATTTATAAATAAATATGTACCTGCGTTCCCCCGTCTACGACGGTTTCAGTTTGCGAGGAAGACGACTGTCCTGACATTTGCCTGTCCATGTGAAGTTCTTCTACGACTTTATCACTATATATGTGACATGTGTATACATATATGTATATATATATATATATATGTATTTATACTCGTTTACTGAAAGATTACGTATAAAATTTCGTTAAACTTGATCATCGTTTCGCGGTTACGCCAAATATCGTTTTTGGATACTACTATTATGTCGATGTATATATAACAAGATAGGGAGAAAAAAATAAATAAATATACCGTGCGGAATCGACGAACGCGCGCGGTTGTAGTTTTAGGATACCATAGATCACGCAATACTATATGAGTTTCGAGATATTCTGGACTCCGGAGTGCATTGGTATCATACATATATACGTATGTATGTACGTGAGATGCCGAGAGAGCGCTTTGAAAATAATTCAAAATTTGTATGCGCAAGCGCGTATATCCTCTTATAGTATTATACTCGATTAGATGTCCTCTCTTATAATAGTCACTCCATTATTCAATTAATATAAATACATTCTTATAACTATAATAATCAATAATTCCGCCAAGTGTCGTTAGAGCGATGATAATAATAACAAGGCACTTGGTTGTTACGACTGTAGGGGAATAGACCGCGTCCGCGCGTGGCCGCTAACGTATGTGATGCGTTGCATTTATAAAAAATTAAATAAAAGTTTACACCGTTACATTGTTACTTAATACTCATTATTTTTATTCAAATTGTTAATTCAACGTGTACGGTGCGCTTAAATATACACAGAAATTGATTTAAAAATACAAATTTTAAGACAATATACTTTTTCTCTCAACTTTGTTTCTAGTTATAAATTATAATCCCACTACCAACTTAAGAACGCAATATATAGGTGGTGATATTGTTTATTCTTTATTAGCAGTACTGATATACGATGTTCAATACTTTGACTGGCGGGAAATTTGAATGAACCATCTTTAAATTGAATGAAAATATAAAGTTATTTAAATATATGATGTACAGTAACGTTCATAAGTTTAGGATAATTTGTAAATTTTCCATTTATATGTGTACATTTTATCTAATGTTTAAAAATCCACAACTCTTGAACAAAATATCGTAGAATAATTTCAAATAAAGCATATTGCAGGATATAAAGGGGCGCGCTCGTACTTACGCCGCAAGTATGGGATGCATGGCTAGCCTTGTATTCAGCTAACTCGCTATGCGTATTTTTCCTTTCTTTATCTTTCAACTGATATTATTCAAAATTACTAACATTAATTATTAAAAAAATTTAGCTAATCAGTTTTAATTTTTTCGAAAATTAATTCAGCTAATTCTGAGTGATATCAGTTTAAAGATGAACGTACCTGTAAAATCTTTATTTTTTTTTAATTATTCTAGGATATTTTCTTCGAATATAATGGATTGTAAATATCAGATAAAATATATACATCAAACGAAATGTTCAAATAATCCTAAACTTATAATCGATGGAAATGTTGTATTAAAAAATGTTCGATATACGAATATAGATGTTTGATAGTTTCTAATTTTGAAAAAATTTTGGATTTATAAATACAATTTTCTGATAATATGATTTTAGTGATTTGTTATTAAGTAGTACATTAAACTGAAATTTGGTAATTCGCTACTCTACATAGCATTGTACGAAATGTACTATTCTGATATAAAATTATAAGCAGTAATAGTAATAGTTTTTTCTTAAGGATGTTCTATGGTTACGTCAAAGTTAACAGAATTTAATGAAATTGAAGTATATTATTTGTAAGAGTGTCAGAAATGTCTATGAATTTTTTCAATATTTTTTTCCGCGCAAATTTTGAAGACATGCGACATAGAAGTTGACTTCTTATACACAGGCTTATATGGAAGACTCGGAAAAAATGTGATTGACTTTAGAGTGCGATTGATGAAAAGTGTACAAAATTTAATAAAAAACTAGAAACATCACAAGTGAATATAAATAAAGCGGTATGCAAAATTTGAACCCATGTCAACCAAATTAATGAAAACATTAACAAAAAGTCAAGTTCGTGGGCCGTGCGGGGAGCTGTGCGGTCATAGCAACGTTGTGCGCGGAGAGAGGGGAGACTCCCTCTCTTCCCCGCACGGCAAGACACCATAGAACATCTTTAAATACATATATGGATATTTCGATGACCACAAAACATTCAAATTTAACGGGATGTCGAACCAAAATTACAGGAATCTGCACTTTTTAATCCAAAAATTTTATCTAAAACATTGAATTAAAAATCTGAAAAAATCCACATCGGTAGTTTAAAACAAAAGTGAGGGCATGACGTTTTTATTAAAAAAAAACAAATGTGTTAATAATAATTGAATAAACTATTTTCGGTTGGTAATTATTGATCGAAAAAGGCATGAATTTTCAACACAAAAATCAGAATTAAATTACACATTTAAAAGTCTGAACAAATTTTTTTTAAAACATGCCTAAGAGCGTGGCGTTCAGGATTTTTTCAATAATTTATTCTTTTGTTTATAAAAAATATTAAAAATTACCATTTTCTGAGTCCGACATCCCTTTAAATCATTTGGTAGAAAATAAAATTTTTTTTTATGTATAGTAAATGTATCTAAACTTTATTTATGATATCATTTAAAATTTCAAGTATACATGCTGTTTATTTTCTTGAAAACATTAGTTTTCAGACGTTTTATCAGTTATTAAGTGGTTTCTTAATAGTTAATAAATTTCAGGGGTATATTTTTGAACTTCTAATGTAAATATTTTAACACCAAATATATATATTTTTCTCTCAGTATACGGAATAAAATTGGAAATTATCAAAACGTTAGTTACAGAAAAAACACTATTACGTTGTTATTCCGCATACATAAACGCATTACAAAAAAAGCAATTAATGTTTTTTATTATACTTACCGAGCATCACAGAAACTCACCGAGTTCTCGTATGGAATGTGTACAATTTTTTAATTTTATTTCCACCTCCAAGAGAATTACGATGAAGAGACGATAAAGAAGTGGAAGTATTATTGTAATTAAATTTTCTTGAATTATTCTTTAGCTCGATAAAAATTTATATTACGTTTTCATCTTCGATAGGAAAGACTTTATTGTGTGGATAATAATTTCTGGTACTGTTTGATATGTAAGCATTTAATATAACAATTATTATTTAATTATATGTGCCAATAATTTAATTAATGGAGGTAACGTACTGCTTAATTTTGACTTTTAATGTACATTTCTGTATTTTCAATGTAAATTGAAAAATAAATAAATAACGTTGTCTTCATTTTATCATGCGGTGGTTTTAAAAATAAACAAATACATTTATAAAGATAATGTTGAAAGTACATACATTGGCAATTATATTTAAAATAATTATATTTATAAAGAAAACTTTTCAACAATTGCATTCGTTGAATTTTTAGAGAAAAACAGTTGATTTACCTGATGAATAAAGCATCAGCTTTAGTATTATGTAAAACGGGTAGTGAAAAACTGTGTCAGTATAATTATAAACTCAGTAAAGATATTTTTCATTGCGAAGAATATCACTAATAAGAATAAAGTAATAATAAATTATACATATAATATTTGTATTATATTTGCTCCGTCGTAATTAGTTAAGGGTAGAGTTAGCTAAAATTTTTTTTTGTTTTCCATCTTCATTATCTGAATCTTTTGTGACATATTTGTAATAAAAATATAAACTTTTTTGGAACATTTCAATAAGATAGAATCATATTAATTAAAATTATGCAGAAAAATGTATCAAAATTAGTGTGGGATGCCAAATGCTTTTTGCGGCACATCAATGGATTTATTTAAAATTTTTTGCTATCATTCCTTCAAGAAAACTTTATGCAGTCTTTTTTAAATTAGAACATTTTACTGTATATTAGATAAAACAAATAATTTATTTTTCATAAATTTATATAAAACATTGTTATTTTTGCATAAAAAAAATTAATTTGTTAATAATATATTTTTTTTAATAAACATAAAACTGTTAAAATAAAAAAAAGCCTCAATATGCCACAAAAATTTTAGCTCAACAAAAAAATTTCTTTTTATATTTTCTTTACGTTACCCTTAAACTAATCTCAACAAATTTTATGTAATTGTAAATCAAATTTTCAAAACCATTTTTCTAATCAATAACAATTTTCGTTACTATAATATAGTTTTTATTAAACTAATACTAAATAAATACCATTTGTTTAGTAATATAATGCTAATAATAACGGGATCGTTACCTATTTGTTACCAACCGAGTAAAATCAGTTAATTTTTACACATCCTTAATAAAATCTACTTTTTATTATAAAAATTCCTATTACAGAATCTGCATTAAATAATTTAATACATCATTTCGTAAATTTGCGAGTCAAATGGACATTGATGACTTCAAAAAAGGGTGGGTAGAAAATTGTATATATTAACAACGATAAAACTTTTAAATGTAGGAGATGAAACATATGTTTATAACTTTAATGATAAATTCTTCAATTGTTAAATGCTTTTGCATTTAAGCAAAATACAATATATCGTCAAATAAATGTAATAATTAAAATTTCTCACTCGGTCGGGAATAATAGGTATAATAAAAGAGTGAAAATATTTGTTGTAACAATATTTATGTATAGTAATCGCATAAAAAAGTGCGTTTAATTCTTGCGAACCACAAAACTTTATACAATACATTAAAATTTCCAAGTCAAAAAAATACATATAATAAAATAGAATTAATTTAAAATTATTCGAATATGTAAATTTGAAAAATTAGTTAAAAATATGTTAAAAGATTAATTGATTTTAAAATAAACAATTCTCAAATTACATGATTGTACAGCTTTATAAAGTTAAAAGTATAGGCGCACATTCGTCTATCATCCTACTGATCCTTAAGAGTAAAAATATACAAGACAATTCAATACTCAGATAACACAGGTAAAATTTTAATTACATTATAAAAAGAATATTCCTTTTTAAAGTAAATAATTCTTGAATTAAGCACTGGAATAATAAATCCAAATAAATGTACGGTTTTACATTAGAACTGGATATTCAACACTGGAGTTTTTTTACTCATTATAAATCAAATAACGTATAGCAATTATGCAAATATACAACATCCATACTAATTAGAGATAAAAATAATTGAAGGAAAAATGTATGTATGTATGTATAAATAAGTTGTACAATCTCGTAGGAATCATTTCTTCCGCATCTTCTACACTTTGGTCATGGCCTTGGTGTACTCGAGGACGTCAGCAACACCGACAATCAAATTGTCATCTGGTTATCAAATACCCGTAGTAGGACTTGGCACCTGGCAGGCAAGTAATAATGACGTTAACTCGTGTAAAATAAACATAAAAATAAAAATTCACTAGTCGCACTATGAAATCCGTTAGGTCAAACCGGAAGATGTAGATAAAGTTGTAACGGCAGCGCTGGACAGTGGTTACAGACACATTGATACCGCGTTTGATTACGGAAATGAGGAAGCTATTGGAAGAAGTTTGAAAAAATGGTTTGACAATGGAGGAAACCGCGAAGATCTTTTTATTACGACTAAGGTATACCTATAACACGGCGATATTATCCAAATATTCGTACATCATATTTGGTAATGAATTATGGACTTTAATAAATGTTATTACTAATACTAATTAATTATAGAGTCAAGAACACTAGTTAATTTACGTATATCTATAATTAATCGAGAAACATTGCTCGAACAATGCCCATGGACATTAATTTTTCTTTTTAAACGTAATTACTTTTGTATATACTATCGTAAAAACACTCAATTTAACGTAGCATCGATATAAACAGACAGCTATTTTATTTGAAAAATTAAAAGATTTACTTAGATTACCTGAAAAGAAAAAATGTACATTCGTATATAACTTCTGTTCGAATTGACGATTAAATAATATAATAAATTACCTCGTACAATATTAATTATAGTATTAATAAAAATTGTTACTTTATACCGAAACTCTATACAGTTACCACCACACGGAAATCGTCCATCCGATGTAGAAATTTACTTGAAAAAATCTTTGGAATATTTAGGCGTCCAGTATATCGATCTATATTTGATGCATGCTCCTATTACCTTACTTAGAAATAAAGATGAGTTGCAACCTTTGAAAGATGAACACGGGAATACATTTTTTGATAACAATAAAGAAAATGTTGCTTCTTGGAAGGTATTTTAATTTAACTCTATTTTTTAATTCCTGGATGATATACAAGTATATGTATATGTATATAAAATAAATTTCTTTGAAATACAGGTGATGGAAGAGCAAGTGAGAGCTGGACGTGTGAGATCTATTGGTGTCAGTAATTTCAATGAATCGGAATTGCTATCAATTATTAATAATGCTACAATAAATCCGAGTAATTTACAGGTACAGATTGTATTTCAGTGCATGCATTTAATGAAATGGAATTTTTACTATTGAATTGATTTCTAAAAACTAGAAACGAAGTTGTACATAACTTCGTATTACATTTATAATTAACTATCCGCGCAGGAGTAAATTACATCTTCGCAAGATTTTTTTATGACATTCTCCATTGTTCAAATAATTTTTTAGCATCATTGTAAGAATTTACTGAGATATTTTTTAGTTAACAATATATATTTAAACTGGTGTTATTTATGACCTTCGAAAGCTTTTTAAGATATATTTATTACATATTTTTTCGTGCATAAATTATCACAGTTTTCTTCATAATACTAATATAATTCTAAAACAAGGTTTTTATTGAATAAAGTTAAAGGTGATAGGTCTGTAAAGCAAACGCGAATACTGCTTGCAAATAACTTCTAGAGCAAAAAAAACTCTGGAAATTTTTCGGTAAATTTCTCATTTTGGAAACTTACCTAGATATAGAATTTATAAAATTAAGTGTAATGGCAAGAATCTAACATACGTTTTGTTACATTTTACCTTTTCTAAATTAATTCGGTATACCGACTACGATTCTTTACTGGACAATCTGGAATGCTTATTCGAAAACTTTGAATTACAAAAAATAAGGCTAGGCTTTACACCAAACTAAAAAAAAGTGTCTTTGTTTAAATCCTCCAAAAACAGTACTAGACTTATTGTAATTGAGTTATTCAAATGAAAAAATCTGGAAAAAGTTAAAATTTTCGTCTAATTCATTAGAAAATAGTATAAGTAAACCTCTCTAACTAGACTTTATTAACCAGATCTTAATCCAACTGTTTGCAGATTAACTTATAAAATTGCATATAAAAAAGATTAAAAAATTACAGATATAAATAAATTATTAATTAAAGATATTTCAAAAAGTTCTTGAAGGAACGTAAATTTATTAATTTATCCTAAGGATATCTTATAATATATTCCAAAAATGTTTCCTTCTTACATATATCTAAAGTTGTATATGTTATTTTTACTCGCTGGATATTTATTATACGTATTTAGGTAATAATATTGTAATTTAATGTTAAATAATCGAAGAAAATTAATAATTATTTCAAGATCGAGTTGCACGCTTACAACCAGCAAAAGCCACTTCGTGAACTATGCGCTAAACATAATATTACTGTTACGGCTTACAGTACCTTAGGCTCGACGAACACGTCTATTTTCGTTAGAACGAATAATACTCAAGATTTACCGCGACTCATGGAAAATCCAGTGGTACAAGAGATTGCACAAAATCATAACAAAACAGCGGCTCAAGTATTGCTACGATACATCGTACAAAACGACATTGTCGTCTTACCCAAAAGTAATAATCCTTCTAGAATTAAAGCGAATATCGATATATTCGATTTTGAACTCGACGATGATGAAATGAAGAAGATGAACGATTTAGACAGAGGCGAACGTGGTGTGATCTTCAAATTTACTCAATTCGAAGGGTAAATATCTGTAATTATACCAAAACTCATTGTTAGAGTGCTTATAACTATATATGAAACCAAAACAAGATCATCTTGATCGAAATCACGTGAGAATCGTACACTCAATTGAATAATTGAATCACGGGTTCTCAATACCTTTGCGAAGAAAAAACAAAAATTTATTCGTTAATAGTAGGCTTTTATTGCACTAGTCTTTATAGCACTCCGTGTACTCATGGATGGATCAAGATGGTCAATTGGTTTATTGACTCTATTAACTCGTACTCATTTCCGTGCAAACAATCACGATGCAAAAGTATTATTTTTAATTTAATTTCAATTTTCAAAATTTCCGTAAACATGTTATGTTCCATTGGCAATAACAACTTTCGTCGTCAAAACACTTGGAAACCAGTTAACCGAAAAGAAAATAAATTTTCGTTAAAAAAATTACAAAATTAGATATAATATATATTTAAACTGGTGTTATTTATGACCTTCGAAAGCTTTTTAAGATATATTTATTACATATTTTTTCGTGCATAAATTATCACAGTTTTCTTCATAATACTAATATAATTCTAAAACAAGGTTTTTAGTGAATAAAGTTAAAGGTGATAGGTCTGTAAAGCAAACGCGAATACCGCTTGCAAATAACTTCTAGAGCAAAAATAATTATTCTGCAGGGAATAGTTTAATTATGATTCCAAACACAGTTTGGAAAAACTCTGGAAATTTTTCGGTAAATTTCTCATTTTGGAAACTTACCTAGATATAGAATTTATAAAATTAAGTGTAATGGCAAGAATCTAACATACGTTTTGTTACATTTTACCTTTTCTAAATTAATTCGGTATACAGACTACGATTCTTTACTGGACAATCTGGAATGCTTATTCGAAAACTTTGAATTACAAAAAATAAGGCTAGGCTTTACACCAAACTAAAAAAAAGTGTCTTTGTTTAAATCCTCCAAAAACAGTACTAGACTTATTGTAATTGAGTTATTCAAATGAAAAAATCTGGAAAAAGTTAAAATTTTCGTCTAATTCATTAGAAAATAGTATAAGTAAACCTCTCTAACTAGACTTTATTAACCAGATCTTAATCCAACTGTTTGCAGATTAACTTATAAAATTGCATATAAAAAAGATTAAAAAATTACAGATATAAATAAATTATTAATTAAAGATATTTCAAAAAGTTCTTGAAGGAACGTAAATTTATTAATTTATCCTAAGGATATCTTATAATATATTCCAAAAATGTTTCCTTCTTACATATATCTAAAGTTGTATATATTATTTTTACTCGCTGGATATTTATTATACGTATTTAGGTAATAATATTGTAATTTAATGTTAAATAATCGAAGAAAATTAATAATTTTTCAAGATCGAGTTGCACGCTTACAACCAGCAAAAGCCACTTCGTGAACTATGCGCTAAACATAATATTACTGTTACGGCTTACAGTACCTTAGGCTCGACGAACACGTCTATTTTCGTTAGAACGAATAATACTCAAGATTTACCGCGACTCATGGAAAATCCAGTGGTACAAGAGATTGCACAAAATCATAACAAAACAGCGGCTCAAGTATTGCTACGATACATCGTACAAAACGACATTGTCGTCTTACCCAAAAGTAATAATCCTTCTAGAATTAAAGCGAATATCGATATATTCGATTTTGAACTCGACGATGATGAAATGAAGAAGATGAACGATTTAGACAGAGGCGAACGTGGTGTGATCTTCAAATTTACTCAATTCGAAGGGTAAATATCTGTAATTATACCAAAACTCATTGTTAGAGTGCTTATAACTATATATGAAACCAAAACAAGATCATCTTGATCGAAATCACGTGAGAATCGTACACTCAATTGAATAATTGAATCACGGGTTCTCAATACCTTTGCGAAGAAAAAACAAAAATTTATTCGTTAATAGTAGGCTTTTATTGCACTAGTCTTTATAGCACTCCGTGTACTCATGGATGGATCAAGATGGTCAATTGGTTTATTGACTCTATTAACTCGTACTCATTTCCGTGCAAACAATCACGATGCAAAAGTATTATTTTTAATTTAATTTCAATTTTCAAAATTTCCGTTAAACATTGTTATGTTCCAGTTGGCAATAACAACTTTCGTCGTCAAAACACTTGGAAATCCAGTTACCGAAAAGGAAAATAAATTTTCGTTAAAAAAATGTACAAATTAAGTATAACTTTACTAATAAAAAGAAAAAGAACCATGATAACACGATATCATCAATGTTATTAATTCTCGGCTAACTACCTGATGTAAAACGCTGATAGGCAAACGGAGCGTCGAAGAACCGAGTGTAAATATTAACGATTTTACATACATACATATATACACGCATGGGTTTTTCAGTTCTCATGAGATCATCGGTAGCTATTAAATGCTAAAGATTCACCGGAGATACAGGTAATAAACGATTCGAAATTATCGCATTTCTGTATCTTCTCGGATGTACAAGTGTGATAAATTGTACACAAAGGAGAAAAAAAAAATCTTTTTTATCGTTGAATAAATTTTATATAGAATTTTACTTTCTATGTATTTTATTTAGCTAAAATAAACTTTTTAAACTTCGCATAACTTTTTGTTTATTATGTGTGCACACTGAAGCGTTGGTCTAAAAGGTTTTAATTAACGATACTTCATCGGGTGTCAAATGACTTTTTCCTATTTTACTAATTTATATTTGTATACAATAAACATATCAAGGCACAAGATGCAGGTATTTTACTCCCATAAAATAACCGATTTTATGGCGAAAGAATAATGAATATTAATATAGATAGATTTGTAAACACAAGGATTTGGAAATATTTGTTAAAATTAATAATTATTTCAAGATCGAGTTGCACGCTTACAACCAGCAAAAGCCACTTCGTGAACTATGCGCTAAACATAATATTACTGTTACGGCTTACAGTACCTTAGGCTCGACGAACACGTCTATTTTCGTTAGAACGAATAATACTCAAGATTACCGCGACTCATGGAAAATCCAGTGGTACAAGAGATTGCACAAAATCATAACAAAACAGCGGCTCAAGTATTGCTACGATACATCGTACAAAACGACATTGTCTGTCTTACCCAAAAGTAATAATCCTTCTAGAATTAAAGCGAATATCGATATATTCGATTTGAACTCGACGATGATGAAATGAAGAAGATGAAACGATTTAGACAGAGGCGAACGTGGTGTGATCTTCAAATTTACTCAATTCGAAGGGTAAATATCTGTAATTATACCAAAACTCATTGTTAGAGTGCTTATAACTATATATGAAACCAAAACAAGATCATCTTGATCGAAATCACGTGAGAACGTACACTCAATTGAATAATTGAACTCACGGGTTCTCAATACCTTTGCGAAGAAAAAACAAAAATTTATTCGTAATAGTAGGCTTTTATTGCACTAGTCTTTATAGCACTCCGTGTACTCATGGATGGATCAAGATGGTCAATTGGTTTATTGACTCTATTAACTCGTACTCATTTCCGTGCAAACAATCACGATGCAAAAGTATTATTTTTAATTTAATTTCAATTTTCAAAATTTCCGTTAAACATTGTTATGTTCCAGTTGGCAATAACAACTTTCGTCGTCAAAACACTTGGAAATCCAGTTACCGAAAAGGAAAATAAATTTTCGTTAAAAAAATGTACAAATTAAGTATAACTTTACTAATAAAAAGAAAAAGAACCATGATAACACGATATCATCAATGTTATTAATTCTCGGCTAACTACCTGATGTAAAACGCTGATAGGCAAACGGAGCGTCGAAGAACCGAGTGTAAATATTAACGATTTTACATACATACATATATACACGCATGGGTTTTTCAGTTCTCATGAGATCATCGGTAGCTATTAAATGCTAAAGATTCACCGGAGATACAGGTAATAAACGATTCGAAATTATCGCATTTCTGTATCTTCTCGGATGTACAAGTGTGATAAATTGTACACAAAGGAGAAAAAAAAAATCTTTTTTATCGTTGAATAAATTTTATATAGAATTTTACTTTCTATGTATTTTTATTTAGCTAAAATAAACTTTTTAAACTTCGCATAACTTTTTGTTTATTATGTGTGCACACTGAAGCGTTGGTCTAAAAGGTTTTAATTAACGATACTTCATCGGGTGTCAAATGACTTTTTCCTATTTTACTAATTTATATTTGTATACAATAAACATATCAAGGCACAAGATGCAGGTATTTTACTCCCATAAAATAACCGATTTTATGGCGAAAGAATAATGAATATTAATATAGATAGATTTGTAAACACAAGGATTTGGAAATATTTGTTAAAATTAATAATTATTATATTATAAAGGGTATTTTATTATAATGCGAAGAGGAGCTTTTAAACATGAAATATAAAAACTTCTTCAATAAAATTTTTTTACAACTCATATAGCCTACCTCGCTTGTTACAAACTACGTGAATAATTATACATGTTTATTCCACATCAAACCGTGAACCAACTAAATAAATTTATCCTCAATATTATTATCTTTTAAAGTTGCATTAAACTCAACCTACGTACAAAAAAACCCTTGAAAAAAAAAGAAGAAAGCAAAGAAAATAGTGATTTTATGAGTCTCCTCTCGCATCGTATACACAGCGCACCGACAAATCCAAGGTAAAAACAATTATTATTACGAGAAATTGAACAAGTAAACGAAGACCGTTGCGTTTTCATATAGACTCGCGCACACAAACGCATATACAGATGTATATATACAGAGACATTAATGTCTCTCGTATAATTTACCGTAACATCAACGACCTAGGAGACTCTACGTTTGAAAAGCCCCGTCAAACTTTCCGTTGCAAAATAGTCTACAAAGAGATTTCTCATCGGACTGTACCACGCCGAGGATATATTAAATTGCGGTAGTGAGAGACTTTCGTCTCATTCGCGACGCGGGCGAAGAAGCGGCTAGGTCCCTCTTCTTTATTTTTCACGTATATAACTCACCTGGAGCGATGAAGTTGACTTTTGGATTGTTGTGCCTCGTACTGGCGACGAGTTTTGCCAACGCTGTCGATACATTGAAATTGTCTTCGGGACGTGAAATACCGGCTATTGGCCTGGGCACCTCTACGGTACGTTATTTCATTTCATATTGTTTATTTATTTATTTTCATTATATTGCACCGGTCTTATAGCCAGGCATCTTAAAAACAAAATATTTTACGATTTATTTAAAAGTTAACATTTCATATCCATAGAGGGAATAAGTTTTTACAAAAATCGTATATACAAAATATAAATTGAATGATGATTACTTTATTGTAACGTAATACGAATAAAATATAATTTTTATCGATAAATGATTTTACGTTTTTTTCATAGGATATTAGAATATTCTGTTTCCTTATAAGAGATTTAGTTTAAAAAATCAATTTTATTACGTAGGACATATAAGGAAAGAGAGATACTTGATTGACTTACCAAGAAAAAAATGAAATAATTCATTTGGTAATAATTACATATTATTAGTTTTGAATTATAATAAATACATACTTTTCTATTTCATTAGGTTGTATTTATATAACAATTTTTGTCATAAAAACTTGTAGAAATAGTAATAAAACATCTTAATGATTGAAATAAATTTTATAATAATACTGCAAGAATTTTTATCGGTAAAGCGGAAAGATGTATAATAACAAATTCCATAAAATTGTTACAGGCAGGATTGCAATTAAACCAAGTAGCAATGTATGAAATTCTTGGTAAAGATTTTTTTAATGGTTTTAAAGTAGCATATAGGCAACGCGCAGGCTACGATTATACAAATAATATTCATACTTATTATTTATTTTAAAAATAGTATATATAACAAAATATAATTTAAAAAAATATCTTTGGCAATATGATACCTTTCCACTTTTAGAATATTCCATTATATATGATGCAAACAATCTTGAAATGTTATGGATCAAATTTGTAACAAACGATTCATAACACGAATATATTATTCTAACAATATTTTCATCTAGTGTTCGAGTAATTCTTGATATTTATGATATTTAACAGATCAGGCAGCAGGACCTAGACAAAGCAATAGCAAGCGCTTTGGAAAATGGTTACAGACACATCGACACAGCTTTCGCCTACAACAATGAAAAGGACATTGGAAATGCCTTGAAGAAATGGTTTGCTAAAGGCGGCAAACGCGAAGACATTTTCATTACATCTAAGGTAATTAAAAATTAATTAAAAGTCTCGTAAATTCAGTTACGAATATATACCGAGAAAATTTTTAAAGTAAAAATCATTTTATTTTCAAAGTAACACTATTGTGATTATTATTATATTAACTTTTGTACAAAGGTCTAGTATCTGTATAGTTTTATATTAAATAAATATTTAAATAAGTAAATAAAGACTAGTTCATACTTGAAATATAATAAATTTTACTATGTTTTATGATAAAAATTTAATACTTATGTCTTATAAATGTATTTGTAAATACTGTTGTACTTCAGATATGTCCTAGCGTTATTAAAAATTGTAGTAATTTTGATTAAAAATGTTTAATTAATTGCAGCTGCCAAGTCATGGTAACAGGCCACAAAGCGTTGAGAAATATTTGAAGCGGTCACTCGCGGATTTGGGTCTAGATTACGTCGACATGTATTTGATACACACACCATTTGGTGTCCAAGAAGGTGACAATTATGCACCTAAGGAAGTCGACGGTAACGAAGTTTTCGAATACGTCGATCACATTGCTCTTTGGAAAGTACGTATATACGCATAACTCTGTATGTATACATAATATACAACACCAATCATTATCATGTATTAATTTCTCTCTCTCTCTATCTCTCTCCTTTTTAATAGGAAATGGAAAAGCAATATAAAAGTGGACGCGCAAAATCAATTGGTCTTAGCAACTTCAATCAATCACAAATATTAAACGTATATAATAACGCAGAAATCAAACCCAGCAATCTCCAGGTATAATACACTAACGTCATTCGACCATTTATCACATTTTATGTAATAATACTCAGCGTTTATGTATATGAATAGTGTACAACCAATTATTCATTTTTTTCACCTTAGGAAAATGTATATTAGTGTTAAAATGATTGAAATACTAGTTAAAGATTTTTTTAATGGTTTTAAAGTAGCATATAGGCAACGCGCAGGCTACGATTATACAAATAATATTCATACTTATTATTTATTTTAAAAATAGTATATATAACAAAATATAATTTAAAAAAATATCTTTGGCAATATGATACCTTTCCACTTTTAGAATATTCCATTATATATGATGCAAACAATCTTGAAATGTTATGGATCAAATTTGTAACAAACGATTCATAACACGAATATATTATTCTAACAATATTTTCATCTAGTGTTCGAGTAATTCTTGATATTTATGATATTTAACAGATCAGGCAGCAGGACCTAGACAAAGCAATAGCAAGCGCTTTGGAAAATGGTTACAGACACATCGACACAGCTTTCGCCTACAACAATGAAAAGGACATTGGAAATGCCTTGAAGAAATGGTTTGCTAAAGGCGGCAAACGCGAAGACATTTTCATTACATCTAAGGTAATTAAAAATTAATTAAAAGTCTCGTAAATTCAGTTACGAATATATACCGAGAAAATTTTTAAAGTAAAAATCATTTTATTTTCAAAGTAACACTATTGTGATTATTATTATATTAACTTTTGTACAAAGGTCTAGTATCTGTATAGTTTTATATTAAATAAATATAAATAAGTAAATAAAGACTAGTTCATACTTGAAATATAATAAATTTTACTATGTTTTATGATAAAAATTTAATACTTATGTCTTATAAATGTATTTGTAAATACTGTTGTACTTCAGATATGTCCTAGCGTTATTAAAAATTGTAGTAATTTTGATTAAAAATGTTTAATTAATTGCAGCTGCCAAGTCATGGTAACAGGCCACAAAGCGTTGAGAAATATTTGAAGCGGTCACTCGCGGATTTGGGTCTAGATTACGTCGACATGTATTTGATACACACACCATTTGGTGTCCAAGAAGGTGACAATTATGCACCTAAGGAAGTCGACGGTAACGAAGTTTTCGAATACGTCGATCACATTGCTCTTTGGAAAGTACGTATATACGCATAACTCTGTATGTATACATAATATACAACACCAATCATTATCATGTATTAATTTCTCTCTCTCTCTCTCTCTCTCTCTCCTTTTTTTAATAGGAAATGGAAAAGCAATATAAAAGTGGACGCGCAAAATCAATTGGTCTTAGCAACTTCAATCAATCACAAATATTAAACGTATATAATAACGCAGAAATCAAACCCAGCAATCTCCAGGTATAATACACTAACGTCATTCGACCATTTATCACATTTTATGTAATAATACTCAGCGTTTATGTATATGAATAGTGTACAACCAATTATTCATTTTTTTCACCTTAGGAAAATGTATATTAGTGTTAAAATGATTGAAATACTAGTTAATAGATATTAACATTTGGAAAATAAGAACCGACGCGTTTCGTAATATGCTTATTTATCATATTCTTCTTTTTTCATTAAAAATTTGTATTTTTTAAAGTTACAATTACGTAAAATTATATATATATAAGCACGGTTATTAATTATTGTTTGTTAACGTGATTGTAGTCGAAGAAAAACGATCGTTTACGTAATATTGTAGATAGTTTAGTCGAAATTTGCATGTATAATATTTCAATCAATGCAGGATGATTTACCATTATTTATGTTATTATTCGTACACGAATTCGCAGGGTAAAACTGATTCGTTTAACAATGTAAATAACGGAATTAATAATGTTAAATAATAATATTTAAACGTGTAGGTGGAATCTCACGCTTACCTTCAACAAAGGCCACTGCGCGAATTCTGCAAGCAGCACAACATCGTGTTCACCGCTTATGCACCATTAGGATCGCAAAGCGCGAGAACTTCGTTACACAGTGGTACGGAAAAGGAATTGACGCCACTTTTCGAGCTTCCGTTGATCAAAGATCTTGCCAAGAAATATGCCAAATCTCCTGGACAAATCTTGCTGCGTCACACGATCCAAAGTGGTTTAGTCGCTATTCCCAAAAGTTCGAATCCTGCGAGGCAAAAGGAAAATATCGACATTTTTAATTTCCAACTGACTGATGAAGAAATGAAGCAGATCGATGCTCTCGATAAAGGCGAGAAGGGACGTGTCTTCGACTTCCTTGGATTTTACAAAGAGTAAGATTTCTCACTTTTTTTATATATTGAATACATGTTTCGATTATATAGAGTCTCGCATACGAATGATACATTTTTTAAAAAAGGGCTTATAATTTTTTATATATAATTATGTATACACATATGTAACATTAAACATTTTTTATTACAGCCTGGACAAAAATCCACAATATCCATTCGGCGGCAACCTGTAAACTGTGATAATTAAAATAAATGTCTACAACTACTAGCTCATCGTAAATAATTTTATAAATAGAACAATCATTTTATATCGATAATTTTCTCACATAATTTACCGTTGTTTCGTTAAAAATTTAATAAAATACATTACAAAATATTTGAAAATCCCTGTTTATTTTCCAAATGTGCGTGTTCCATCATTTCTTCTTGTTTATTTACATATTGGTTTAATTGAAAAGTTGTTGTATATATCGTGACTGATATATTCAATATTATTATTAAATAAACAGTTCCGAATATAGAAGCATAGAAGTAAATACAAATGGGTCTACGAGGTTTAAAAGGTGCGTAAATTTCTCGAAAAACTTCGGGAGGTAAAAGACGCGTGAAAAAGAAAATACGTTGCGTAACGCATGAAAAAATTCGCAACGACAAGAAAATCACGTCGGAAACTTACGGAGCACGTTGAACGCACTCGTCTTTTGCAATAACCGACCACTTGCTCATAACAATTTCACGCAGTTAAAACGAATCCGCTTTAACGAGTCTCGAGAAACTTTACGTGGCACGTGTATAATTTAGCAAATTGTCGATAAACCGTCAATTGTTGAAATTAAGGTGTTTGCTAAACGTCGTAGATCGTGTCAGATGTTAAAGTTTCTACGTCTCCCTTATAGTTCGACTGTACACCTGTAAGTTTAGGAAAGGTAAGGTAATAACGCGTATCCGCGTCTATAGAGCAACAGGATAGTTCGTCGATCGATCGGCAAATAGACGGATGAAACTACTTGACTAATTTGAAAAGTTTTTTTCTTCTTGTCGCTTGCACTATAAGATTTATTTTGATTTCAACTTTTCGCAGACTATTACGTATAGTTGACAACTGTCAAGTATACGTAGAGTACACGCGTTTACGCAGTGTTTTTTTAAGTACGTAGATATAATTATTATGTTAAAATAAATTTTATGCGCGAAAAAAGTGAACGTTAAATTATAAAGAAAGAAGAAAAAGAATGGAAGAAATTAAAGATAGCGAAGAATACGATCGTTTAGTTTGGCCAATGATGACGAGTTGCCGAATTTTTGCTTGTTGGCCCGAACGCGATGAATCCGACGGTGAAAAGAGCTTTTGGACACATTTACGAGCTTTCCGTCGATTCGCCACTTTTGTCTGCTTGACGTTAACGGCTTTAGGTACCAGCACGGAGGTTGTATACTTTTGGGGTCAAGATATGAACGAGACTATCGAATGTAGCTTAATAACATCAGCATTTTACGTAACTTTATTAAGAATTATAGTTTTTACCATACGAAAAAAGGATATGCTTTACGTTGTTGAGATGATGAGGAACGATTGGACTCGATCGACTTACGAAGAAAGGCTTTTGTTACGAGACAAATGTTTATTGGCTTTCAAACTATCCAAGTTCTTTTGTATCAGCGTCATGATGACTTGTTTCTCATTTATCACCATGCCGATTATCGAGGTTCTTTTTCATTTTTATACAACAAAAGAGAAAGTTTGTTACATTGTTCAACATTTTTTAAAAAAGGGCTTATAATTTTTTATATAATTATGTATACACATATGTAACATTAAACATTTTTTATTACAGCCTGGACAAAAATCCACAATATCCATTCGGCGGCAACCTGTAAACTGTGATAATTAAAATAAATGTCTACAACTACTAGCTCATCGTAAATAATTTTATAAATAGAACAATCATTTTATATCGATAATTTTCTCACATAATTTACCGTTGTTTCGTTAAAAATTTAATAAAATACATTACAAAATATTTGAAAATCCATGTTTATTTTCCAAATGTGCGTGTTCCATCATTTCTTCTTGTTTATTTACATATTGTGTTTAATTGAAAAGTTGTTGTATATATCGTGACTGATATATTCAATATTATTATTAAATAAACAGTTCCGAATATAGAAGCATAGAAGTAAATACAAATGGGTCTACGAGGTTAAAAGGTGCGTAAATTTCTCGAAAACTTCGGGAGTTAAAGACGCGTGAAAAAGAAAATACGTTGCGTAACGCATGAAAAATTCGCAACGACAAGAAAATCACGTCGGAAACTTACGGAGCACGTTGAACGCACTCGTCTTTTGCAATAACCGACCACTTGCTCATAACAATTTCACGCAGTTAAAACGAATCCGCTTTAACGAGTCTCGAGAAACTTTACGTGGCACGTGTATCAATTTAGCAAATTGTCGATTAACCGTCAATGTTGAAATTAAGGTGTTTGCTAAACGTCGTAGATCGTGTCAGATGTTAAAGTTTCTACGTCTCCCTTATAGTTCGACTGTACACCTGTAATTTTAGGAAAGGTAAGGTAATAAACGCGTATCCGCGTCTATAGAGCAACAGGATAGTTCGTCGATCGATCGGCAAATAGACGGATGAAACTACTTGACTAATTTGAAAGTTTTTTTCTTCTTGTCGCTTGCACTATAAGATTTATTTTGATTTCAACTTTTCGCAGACTATTACGTATAGTTGACAACTGTCAAGTATACGTAGAGTACACGCGTTTACGAAGTGTTTTTTAAGTACGTAGATATAATATTATGTAAAATAAATTTTATGCGCGAAAAAAGTGAACGTTAAATTATAAAGAAAGAAGAAAAAGAATGGAAGAAATTAAAGATAGCGAAGAAGATACGATCGGTTTAGTTTGGCCAATGATGACGAGGTTGCCGAATTTTTGCTTGTTGGCCCGAACGCGATGAATCCGACGGTGAAAAGAGCTTTTGGACACATTTACGAGCTTTCCGTCGATTCGCCACTTTTGTCTGCTTGACGTTAACGGCTTTAGGTACCAGCACGGAGGTTGTATACTTTTGGGGTCAAGATATGAACGAGACTATCGAATGTAGCTTAATAACATCAGCATTTTACGTAACTTTATTAAGAATTATAGTTTTTACCATACGAAAAAAGGATATGCTTTACGTTGTTGAGATGATGAGGAACGATTGGACTCGATCGACTTACGAAGAAAGGCTTTTGTTACGAGACAAATGTTTATTGGCTTTCAAACTATCCAAGTTCTTTTGTATCAGCGTCATGATGACTTGTTTCTCATTTATCACCATGCCGATTATCGAGGTTCTTTTTCATTTTTATACAACAAAAGAGAAAGTTTGTTACATTGTTCAACATTTTTTAAAAAAGCATTCGGTACATATAGATACTTTATTACTCCAAGTACAAGACATTGTTATTTAATGCAAATTCACTATGCAAATATTATGTTAATTCAATTTGTTCTATTATTCTGTGTAATGAAAACAAAGTAAAATCAACATATGAACATAATAATTCTACTGTAATTCATCGCCTTGTAGTACTATCAAGTGGATGTCGAGTCCTAGTTATAGGGATCTATTCTTTCCAACCCAAAAAATGCGATGAAAATATTAAATTATAAATCTAAAACTATATCTTTGAGTCTAACAAAACGATATTTAGAGAAAAAAAAGATTTTTTTATTAAAAATAATAAACAATATTTCATTGACAATGTTCAATCATAGAACAGATATTCAGAGTATTCGAAACATGATAATATTCGCGTGCATAGCTCTAACAAGGCTTGACGGCCAGAATTTTCCGAAAAAATTCTTAAATACATTTACATATATTTTACGCAAAAGATAAATGAATGGGAGGTTCGACATCCTATTAAAAATTATTAATATAAATTAGGAAAATATTATAATTATAGATACGAGGAAATCCACAAGAATCTGTGTTTCAACATGCGGAAACTGCTTCGGTACATAAATTTTCTTCACTTTTTAGCTTGAAGAGGTAAGCCTGAGTTAAAACGAAAAAAATAAGCAAATTTATGTTACCTTGTCAAAATTTTTTTTCGTCACTATGCATAAACAAAAAATTGAGGTTCAAGTGTTTAATAAGACTATCAATTTTCGAGTCGCTGAACCTCAAAATGTAGCTTTTAGGCCTTGCAATCGATACCTCAATTTCCTGAATTTTATCACTCTTTTGCTCGACGACTATTCAACCATATCGAACGTAATCAGGCTCAAAAAGATGAATGTTGACACATACTAAAACTTTTATAGATTACATTTTTTTAATATACGGTCTTCATTTCTAATTTGTGTACCAAAATGTCTAATAATTTATTTAAAAATTCTTAATAGCTACATATTTGGCGCACAATTAGAAGTAAAGACCTAATTAAAAACGTAAACGATAAAGTTTTAGTATGTGTCAATAGCTTCCTTTTGAGCCTGATTACGTTCGATTTGGTCCAATAGTTGTCGAGCAGAAGTGTTCCAAGCGATAAAATTCAGGAAATTGAGGTATCGAGCATAGGAATTAATTGCAAGGCCTAAAAGCAATATTTTCAGGTCCAGCGGCCCAAAAAGTGAAGATCTTACTAAATACTTGAACCTCAATTTTTTTGTTTACATAGTTACGGAAAAAATGTTGACAGCGTAACAAAAATGTGCTTATTTTTTCCGTTTAAACTCAGGCTTACCCCCTCACATACACAAATTATGGATATTTTTCACACAATTTCGATCAAAAGTAATTTTAAATTGAAAAGATTACCATCATAATTTATTAGTAAAAGTTTTCATCCCATCCCGATAAAAAAACTATTTTTCAAAAGCAAAAATTTGCTTCTGTGTGCTTTCAACTGCTATTATTATTGTAAGTGGCTTTCAATAAAAATTCAAATAAATATTGCATTATTATCGAAATCGCATTTTTGCAAACTACAAGCGCTTAAATAAAAATAATGATAGCATAGTTTCCGAAATGTTGAAATAACAAAATATTTTAATGGGTCAGTAGTGAGCACTAATATCGCTGATAAAGTTTTTCTATCCATATCATTTCGAACGAATTAACACTGATTTTTAAAAGATTTTCAAGAAAAAGTAAATGGTATAAAATAGTGTAATAATTTTTTATGATCTGATGCCAATTATTGAATTGTTGTAACGTTATAACGAAAGAAAAGAGGATGTCGGAGCCAAATTACAGGGATCTACACTTATCAACCCAAAATTTTTATGGAAAGTATTGAATTAGAAATCTAAAAAAATTTAGCTTAAAGTGTTTAATAAGACTATCAATTTTCGAGTCGCTGAACCTCAAAATGTAGCTTTTAGGCCTTGCAATCGATACCTCAATTTCCTGAATTTTATCACTCTTTTGCTCGACGACTATTCAACCATATCGAACGTAATCAGGCTCAAAAAGATGAATGTTGACACATACTAAAACTTTTATAGATTACATTTTTTTAATACGGTCTTCATTTCTAATTTGTGTACCAAAATGTCTAATAATTTATTTAAAAATTCTTAATAGCTACATATTTTGGCGCACAAATTAGAAGTAAAGACCTAATTAAAAAACGTAAACGATAAAAGTTTTAGTATGTGTCAATAGCTTCCTTTTGAGCCTGATTACGTTCGATTTGGTCCAATAGTTGTCGAGCAGAAGTGTTCCAAGCGATAAAATTCAGGAAATTGAGGTATCGAGCATAGGAATTAATTGCAAGGCCTAAAAGCAATATTTCAGGTCCAGCGGCCAAAAGTGAAGATCTTACTAAATACTGGAACCTCAATTTTTTGTTTACATAGTTACGGAAAAAATGTTGACAGCGTAACAAAAATGTGCTTATTTTTTCCGTTTAAACTCAGGCTTACCCCCTTCACATACACAAATTATGGATATTTTTCACACAATTTTCGATCAAAGTAATTTTAAATTGAAAAGATTACCATCATAATTTATTAGTAAAAGTTTTCATCCCATCCCGATAAAAAAAACTATTTTTCAAAAGCAAAAATTTGCTTCTGTGTGCTTTCAACTGCTATTATTATTGTAAGTGGCTTTCAATAAAAATTCAAATAAATATTGCATTATTATCGAAATCGCATTTTTGCAAACTACAAGCGCTTAAATAAAAATAATGATAGCATAGTTTCCGAAATGTTGAAATAACAAAATATTTTAATGGGTCAGTGTGAGCACTAATATCGCGATAAAGTTTTTCTATCCATATCATTTCGAACGAATTAACACTGATTTTTAAAAGATTTTCAAGAAAAAGTAAATGGTATAAAATAGTGTAATAATTTTTATTGATCTGATGCCAATTATTGAATTGTTGTAACGTTATAACGAAAGAAAAGAGGATGTCGGAGCCAATTACAGGGATCTACACTTATCAACCCAAAATTTTTATGGAAAGTATTGAATTAGAAATCTAAAAAAATTTAGCTTAAAATATGAGCGTATAGTTATAATATAAAGGAGGGCCTGACATTTTTAATTTTTAACTAAAATTAATTTTTGTTAATAATAATTAAATAAACATTTTATGGTCGGTAATTTTTAGTCACTATTATTTAAAACATATCTGAGGGCCTCACGTCAGGATTTTTTTTGAAAATTGATTTGTTTTTTTATAGAATATGTAACAAATGACCATTTTCTGCCTTCGACATATTGTTAAAGGAGAGAGTATTTTATAATATTTCTACATTTAGAAATCTTTGCTATCAATATTTATTATTTAAGCGTTTGCAGTTTAGAATAATGTAATTTAAAAAAAAAATGCAATAATATATATTTGATAAAATCCAC
Organism: Theocolax elegans; assembly: GCA_026168455.1. Classification (NCBI taxonomy): domain Eukaryota; kingdom Metazoa; phylum Arthropoda; class Insecta; order Hymenoptera; family Cerocephalidae; genus Theocolax; species Theocolax elegans. The sequence continues at coordinate 60,883,201 of CM047430.1, forward strand.
AATAACGATTTTAAAGGGTTAAATCCAGGTTGTAATAAAATTAACAACCAATTTGATTTTAAAAGTTGTACGACGTTCGTCTGCCAGGTTTTTGCATACCTCTTCAAGTACTAATTTATTGAACACAAAAAAATATAAATAAATATACAAAAAACTTTTTAAATAACAACAATTCACAAAAAACACTATATATAACAAAACAATCTTACCATAAATGGCAAACAGTTAGCAATGATCTTCCATTACTCGTAGATGAGTAGAGTCAAGTGAAATTTCAAAAATTGTTATTGCTATATATAACGTGTACAAAAGATTGACATATGTATAAGATTCGCAGAAGTACAAGGAAGTGCTCTGTCTAATGATTTTACAAAATCTAAGAATAATTTTCAACGGTTACAAGAAGTTGTTATAAATTCTACTCAACATAACAGTATCTTCTTTCTTATTAATAGTATTTTTAGTACTTTTAATATGAAGCATTTCAGAAATCAAACGTTTTTTATAGCAGTTTTCAATGTCTAAAACTTTAACATTTTCAAAATCGAATTCATGATTTTTATTCTTCTTGTGTAAACTCACAACAGACTCCGGATTACGTGACTTATTATGTTCAGAAATGCGTTCTCTAAGTGCTCTCTTTATTTCGCCGACATATGGTACAGAACAATTTTTACAATTAAATTTATAAACAGCACCACATATATCCATTTTTTTTAATTTATCTTTTCCTAATTGTATGATGTTACTGAGTTTGTTGCTTATAATTGGTAATGTAGATATATTAAATTTTTTTAACATGTATGAGCATTTTTTTAAAAAATTTGGATAAAAGGGTAGAGATAAAACTAAAAAGGTGCTTTTTTTATTGTCTTTACAGTTAACAGAAATTTTAATTTTTCTAAGTCTCTCATTAATAGCCTCGTCATAAAATTTATTGGAATAGTTGTTCAGCTTTAAATAGGTTTTATTAAATTTATATTATCATTGTGGAGATCTTGAAAATAATTGTTTGTTAAAACTGAAAAAACTCATACAATTGTATTCCATTATTTTACTATAGATATGGTGGACCACACTATTTGTGTATAAAAAAGAACATGGTGATGTGGTTATAAGCGTTTGCAATAGTTATAATGAAAAATTTTCAATTTACTTATGAATTGGAAAAAATAGCATTATAAACTTTTTAGATATTTCATTAATCAGATCAAATGACAGAATTTTAACTAACTGGTAAAGAAAGCCTTCAAATTCTGATAGAATACTTAATTTTTACTCAATCACTCTGACCGACAGAAGAAAATATAGTTTATAATTTAGTAGATAGAGCAATTTTACTGTCTCACACTGACTTCCACAATGAAATATAAATTTAATAAAACCTATTTAAACCTGAACAACTATTCCAATAATTTTATGACGAGGCTATTCATGAGAGACTTAGAAAAATTAAAATTTCTGTTAACTGTAAAGACAATAAAAAAACACCTTTTTTAGTTTTTATCTCTACCCTTTTATCCAAATTTTTTAAAAAAATGCTCATACATGTTAAAAAATTTAATATATCTACATTACCAATTATAAGCAACAAACTCAGTAACATCAACAATTAGAAAAGATAAATTAAAAAAATGGATATATGTGGTGCTGTTTATAAATTTAATTGTAAAATTGTTCTGTACCATATGTCGGCGAATAAAGAGAGCACTTAAAGAACGCATTCTGAACATAATAAGTCACGTAATCGGAGTCTGTTGTGAGTTTACACAAGAAGAATAAAAACATGAATTCGATTTTGCAAATGTTAAAGTTTTGAATTAGAAATCTAAAAAAATTTAGCTTAAAATATGAGCGTATAGTTAAATATAAAGGAGGGCCTGACATTTTTAATTTTTAACTAAAATTAATTTTTGTTAATAATAATTAAATAAACATTTTATGGTCGGTAATTTTTAGTCAATATTATTTAAAACATATCTGAGGGCCTCACGTTCAGGATTTTTTTGAAAATTGATTTGTTTTTTTATAGAAATATGTAACAAATGACCATTTTCTGCCTTCGACATATTGTTAAAGGAGAGAGTATTTTATAATATTTCTACATTTAGAAATCTTTGCTATCAATATTTATTATTTAAGCGTTTGCAGTTTAGAATAATGTAATTTAAAAAAAAAATGCAATAATATATATTTGATAAAATCCACAATAACGATTTTAAAGGGTTAAATCCAGGTTGTAATAAAATTAACAACCAATTTGATTTTAAAAGTTGTACGACGTTTCGTCTGCCAGGTTTTGCATACCTCTTCAAGTACTAATTTATTGAACACAAAAAAATATAAATAAATATACAAAAAACTTTTTAAATAACAACAATTCACAAAAAACACTATATATAACAAAACAATCTTTACCATAAATGTCAAACAGTTAGCAATGATCTTCCATTACTCGTAGATGAGTAGAGTCAAGTGAAATTTCAAAAATTGTTATTGCTATATATAACGTGTACAAAAGATTGACATATGTATAAGATTCGCAGAAGTACAAGGAAGTGCTCTGTCTAATGATTTTACAAAATCTAAGAATAATTTTCAACGGTTACAAGAAGTTGTTATAAATTCTACTCAACATAACAGTATCTTCTTTCTTATTAATAGTATTTTTAGTACTTTTAATATGAAGCATTTCAGAAATCAAACGTTTTTTATAGCAGTTTTCAATGTCTAAAACTTTAACATTTTCAAAATCGAATTCATGATTTTTATTCTTCTTGTGTAAACTCACAACAGACTCCGGATTACGTGACTTATTATGTTCAGAAATGCGTTCTCTAAGTGCTCTCTTTGTTTCGCCGACATATGGTACAGAACAATTTTTACAATTAAATTTATAAACAGCACCACATATATCCATTTTTTTAATTTATCTTTTCCTAATTGTATGATGTTACTGAGTTTGTTGCTTATAATTGGTAATGTAGATATATTAAATTTTTTTAACATGTATGAGCATTTTTTTAAAAAATTTGGATAAAAGGGTAGAGATAAAACTAAAAAAGGTGCTTTTTTATTGTCTTTACAGTTAACAGAAATTTTAATTTTTCTAAGTCTCTCATTAATAGCCTCGTCATAAAATTTATTGGAATAGTTGTTCAGCTTTAAAATAGGTTTTTACCTCGAAACGTCGTACAACTTTTAAAATCAAATTGGTTGTTAATTTTATTACAACCTGGATTTAACCCTTTAAAATCGTTATTGTGGATTTTATCATAACCATGAAGGGTGTACATTGTGAAATATATATTTGAATTATCATTGAAAGCCACTTTCAATAAAAATAGCAATTGAAAGCGTACGTCTAAAGCACATAAAAGCAAATTTCCGTTTTTTTTCAAATTAATATTAAAAATAATCTTTTTATCGGGCTGGGATAAAACAGAATGTGTTTTAAAAAGTAATTATTATATTTTAATTAAATAAGAAAAACTTTTACTAATAAATTTTAGTGGTCATCTTTTCTATTTAAAAATACTTCGGTCGAAAATTGTGCGAAAAATATCGAAAATATATCTATGGCTAAAAAATGAAAAAAATGTATATGCCGAGACAATTTTCGCGTGTTGGACCAAGGATTCATATCTTATAGACCCCTTAAAGTGAGAAAAGTCGCGTACTAGAGGTGCGCCTAAAAAAAAAAATTTTACACATATTTTGGGTACGTCAAATGGTAAATTTTCCGTGGATTTCCTCATCACGGAGAGAAATTTCATAATAAAAATTACTGTTTTTTCGAGTAACTAGGGGACATACTTAAATCTATTTGAAATTTCCTAACATTATTAACAATTTTTACTTTTTAAAGCAGTAAAAGTATTATACCTGATAAACAAATGACTTATGCATACATTTTTACTTTTTAAAGCAGTAAAAGTATTATACCTGATAAACAAATGACTTATGCATACATTTTTACTTTTTAAAGCAGTAAAAGTATTATACCTGATAAACAAATGACTTATGCATACATTTTTACTTTTTAAAGCAGTAAAAGTATTATACCTGATAAACAAATGACTTATGCATACATTTTTACTTTTTAAAGCAGTAAAAGTATTATACCTGATAAACAAATGACTTATGCATACATTTTTACTTTTTAAAGCAGTAAAAGTATTATACCTGATAAACAAATGACTTATGCATACATTTTTACTTTTTAAAGCAGTAAAAGTATTATACCTGATAAACAAATGACTTATGCATACATTTTTACTTTTTAAAGCAGTAAAAGTAATCTTTTTATCGGGCTGGGATAAAACAGAATGTGTTTTAAAAAGTAATTATTATATTTTAATTAAATAAGAAAAACTTTTACTAATAAATTTTAGTGGTCATCTTTTCTATTTAAAAATACTTCGGTCGAAAATTGTGCGAAAAATATCGAAAATATATCTATGGCTAAAAAATGAAAAAAATGTATATGCCGAGACAATTTTCGCGTGTTGGACCAAGGATTCATATCTTATTGACCCCTTAAAGTGAGAAAAGTCGCGTACTAGAGGTGCGCCTAAAAAAAAAATTTTACACATATTTTGGGTACGTCAAATGGTAAATTTTCCGTGGATTTCCTCATCACGGAGAGAAATTTCATAATAAAAATTACTGTTTTTTCGAGTAACTAGGGGACATACTTAAATCTATTTGAAATTTCCTAACATTATTAACAATTTTTACTTTTTAAAGCAGTAAAAAGTATTATACCTGATAAACAAATGACTTATGCATAGGTACATTTTTACTTTTTAAAGCAGTAAAAAGTATTATACCTGATAAACAAATGACTTATGCATAGGTACATTTTTACTTTTTAAAGCAGTAAAAAGTATTATACCTGATAAACAAATGACTTATGCATAGGTACATTTTTACTTTTTAAAGCAGTAAAAAGTATTATACCTGATAAACAAATGACTTATGCATAGGTACATTTTTACTTTTTAAAGCAGTAAAAAGTATTATACCTGATAAACAAATGACTTATGCATAGGTACATTTTTACTTTTTAAAGCAGTAAAAAGTATTATACCTGATAAACAAATGACTTATGCATAGGTACATTTTTACTTTTTAAAGCAGTAAAAAGTATTATACCTGATAAACAAATGACTTATGCATAGGTACATTTTTACTTTTTAAAGCAGTAAAAAGTATTATACCTGATAAACAAATGACTTATGCATAGGTACATTTTTACTTTTTAAAGCAGTAAAAAGTATTATACCTGATAAACAAATGACTTATGCATAGGTACATTTTTACTTTTTAAAGCAGTAAAAAGTATTATACCTGATAAACAAATGACTTATGCATAGGTACATTTTTACTTTTTAAAGCAGTAAAAAGTATTATACCTGATAAACAAATGACTTATGCATAGGTACATTTTTACTTTTTAAAACAGTAAAAAGTACTAGATATGCTAAATACGTGACTCGCGAGTCGCACCCGTCTCGATCCAAGTACAACTATTCGCATTAAAGGTTATGCTCGCGATACACGCACACTATTCATACGCACCGAGCCGCGCACACCGCGACTCGCGAGTCACTTATTTAGCATATCTAGTACTTTTTACTGTTTTAAAAAGTAAAAATGTATGCATAAGTAATTTGTTTATCCGGTATAATACTTTTTACTGTTTTAAAAAGTAAAAATGTATGCATAAGTAATTTGTTTATCCGGTATAATACTTTTTACTGTTTTAAAAAGTAAAAATGTATGCATAAGTAATTTGTTTATCCGGTATAATACTTTTTACTGTTTTAAAAAGTAATTATTATATTTTAATTAAATAAGAAAAACTTTTACTAATAAATTTTAGTGGTCATCTTTTCTATTTAAAAATACTTCGGTCGAAAATTGTGCGAAAAATATCGAAAATATATCTATGGCTAAAAAATGAAAAAAATGTATATGCCGAGACAATTTTCGCGTGTTGGACCAAGGATTCATATCTTATAGACCCCTTAAAGTGAGAAAAGTCGCGTACTAGAGGTGCGCCTAAAAAAAAAATTTTACACATATTTTGGGTACGTCAAATGGTAAATTTTCCGTGGATTTCCTCATCACGGAGAGAAATTTCATAATAAAAATTACTGTTTTTTCGAGTAACTAGGGGACATACTTAAATCTATTTGAAATTTCCTAACATTATTAACAATTTTTACTTTTTAAAGCAGTAAAAAGTATTATACCTGATAAACAAATGACTTATGCATAGGTACATTTTTACTTTTTAAAGCAGTAAAAAGTATTATACCTGATAAACAAATGACTTATGCATAGGTACATTTTTACTTTTTAAAACAGTAAAAAGTACTAGATATGCTAAATACGTGACTCGCGAGTCGCACCCGTCTCGATCCAAGTACAACTATTCGCATTAAAGGTTATGCTCGCGATACACGCACACTATTCATACGCACCGAGCCGCGCACACCGCGACTCGCGAGTCACTTATTTAGCATATCTAGTACTTTTTACTGTTTTAAAAAGTAATTATTATATTTTAATTAAATAAGAAAAACTTTTACTAATAAATTTTAGTGGTCATCTTTTCTATTTAAAAATACTTCGGTCGAAAATTGTGCGAAAAATATCGAAAATATATCTATGGCTAAAAAATGAAAAAAATGTATATGCCGAGACAATTTTCGCGTGTTGGACCAAGGATTCATATCTTATAGACCCCTTAAAGTGAGAAAAGTCGCGTACTAGAGGTGCGCCTAAAAAAAAAAATTTTACACATATTTTGGGTACGTCAAATGGTAAATTTTCCGTGGATTTCCTCATCACGGAGAGAAATTTCATAATAAAAATTACTGTTTTTTCGAGTAACTAGGGGACATACTTAAATCTATTTGAAATTTCCTAACATTATTAACAATTTTTACTTTTTAAAAGCAGTAAAAAGTATTATACCTGATAAACAAAACAGCTTATTTACTTTTTAAACAGTAAAAAGTACTAGATATGCTAAATACGTGACTCGCGAGTCGCACCCGTCTCGATCCAAGTACAACTATTCGCATTAAAGGTTATGCTCGCGATACACGCACACTATTCATACGCACCGAGCCGCGCACACCGCGACTCGCGAGTCACTTATTTAGCATATCTAGTACTTTTTACTGTTTTAAAAAGTAAAAATGTATGCATAAGTAATTTGTTTATCCGGTATAATACTTTTTACTGTTTTAAAAAGTAAAAATTGTTAATAATGTTAGGAAATTTCAAATAGATTTAAGTATGTCTCCTAGTTACTCGAAAAAACAGTAATTTTTACTATGAAATTTCTCTCCGTGCATTTAGATATAGTATAATATGTGATAACAATATATTATATTAAAGATGCATATATGCATGTACATATGTACAGTCGATAATCGGAGAAGAGGATCACAAAAGGTTACTACCATTTCGTGGTTATTATTTGTTCAACCATACGATATCACCTGTATACGAAGCCACGTACCTGTTCAATGCGATCATAGGTGCTGTAGGTTGCAGTACCATTGCCGGCGCAACCAGTTTTAGTCTTCTCACAACTATTCACGCAGCTGCCAAATTCGCCATCGTACAAAGGGACTTTAAAACGATCAATACGTTGGACTGGATTTCCAACGGGAAATTAGGAAAATGTATTAGACGTCATCAGGAGTGTATTGGGTAATGTGTGATGTATTATTTTGTAAACGTCAAGACAATTTATTTAATAAATACTTTTATCATGGCTGAAATTGTTCACTTCGCGTGTCGAAAGGAATTCTAAATTGATTGTTTCATTGGAATCACCAGCTCTTTCTGTCTCTCTCCTTCTTTCCTCCTTCCCTCTTTCGTCTTAAATATTACAAGGTACATATTATTACAAAAAATGCCTAAGCTCAATAAAGGAAACCACGTAATAATTGTCGTACCCAGTACATCGTACTTAAATGTCATTATAAAAAAAATGGTTAAACGCGCACGTTAATTACCTTAAATTTACATTTAAAATTTTATTTCAAGTGTGTACAATTCACAGAAATAAATGGATAATTATAATATATATAGTTTTGCAGAGAAGGTTGAAAATACGATAAATTTCTTAGCACTGGGCCAATTTCTTATAAGCACTGGATTGCTGTGTTTCGCAGGATTTCAAATGACAACGGTAATTTGTAATAAGCAAAACCTCGATATATTTCACTTTCATTTACGAAGTGTATGATATGTAATGATAACTGGAATGTGTAATAATAGATGATGGAAGATAAAGCTCGTTTAATGAAATATACATCGTTCCTCAATTCGGCAATACTAGAACTATTCATATTTAGTTACAGTGGTCAAAAAATTAAAACCGAGGTAAATAATTTATAGTCAATGCTTGTACGTAAGAACAATCAAATTACCTAATTATATAAAACGAATTTTTTTTTTCAATTAATACTTACAGAGCGAAGTCATCGCGGATTGTGCGTACTCGAGCAATTGGATCGGATGCTCTTCGCCTTTAAATATTAAATTAGTAACGATGCGATCGAGAAAACCGTGCACTATTACAGCTGGAAAATTTTACGATATGTCCCTCGAATCGTTTTTAAAGGTAATTTTATGTTTATATAAATTTCCATATATTTATGATTATTTACATAACTCGATGCATTTCAATTGAATCGGTTTCATTTTCTTTTAGGTTCTGAGCTCGTCTTTCTCGTATTTTACCCTTCTTTTAGCGATAAAAGATAATTAATTTGCATTAAAAATATCGTAACTTTATAATAAATAAAATTTTAATGAAAAGTAGTGTATTGCGTGGAAATTCATTTCACCTTTCGATTTACAGTTACCAATAGATTCTAGATTGATCGATGATCTAATGTTCGTGCGTTGTAAAAATTTGCTGGGTTGTCGATTTGAAACTTGCGCGTATACGTAAAATCTGAACGTGCATATTATAGCTTTTAACTTTGAGGCTGCGTCCCAAATGATAACATTTTTTTGTTGAAACTCGCGCGCTACTATACTAAGATGATAGCGTTAGAGAAAAAGAAAATAAAGAAATATATTATTTTTAGATCGCGATATGTAACATTTACCATGAACCAAATCATCCCGTATATACATACAACCGATAATAATTGAATTAGACTCTATGTTTAATTAAAAGCTACGCGTGATGCAATTAGTGCGTATTATGCAATTAAATATATAAATAATTTTATTCTATTTTTCTTTTCTTTAAATTATAAGTTATCTTAATCTTTGGAAATGCATTATTTAAATTAAAGCTTAAATTGTCAAATATATTTCTTTGTTTATGTATCGAATAAATGTATAATAATCAATATTCGTATACGATTAAAACATCAATTTGAATGCGATCAAAGTATTATTTCGAAATATAATTGTACATTGTATATGTAATGCAATGTAATCCACGTACTGCAGAACATAATTTTCGAGAAACATATACTTATACGTTTTACGCCGTTTATTTTAATATATGAATCAGTGCAAGTTTATAAAGTACTAACCAGCTGCTCGACGAGGAGACTCGAGAGTTATAGTATGTAGTAAAGTAATAGCCAGCAGTCGCGCCTCGACCGTCAAAGAGAGAGGTGTGTGTAGTACGCGCGTGTGTCAAATACTCGTACGACGAGGAAACATGGCAGCCTCGCGGCTCGGGAAAATTCTTCTCCTGGCGTCGTTTTTTGGTTGCGTATTTACCGAACTGGTACCTGTCAACCTCATCTCTAGCCTATTGACTCAAAGCGCTCTCAATTCCCTCAATGAAAATTCACCTACGCATCACACCTATAAGAACGGTGCACTCGTTGCAGCCCATAAATTGGTACGTATAAAAAAAACCGAGAGAAAGAGTCAGTGAGAGAGAGAGAGAGAGAGAGAAAGAAGGATACCGAGGGGTTTTTTTTGCGCGTTAGATTGTCACGTAGTGCGATTTGAGAGGAAATTGCGCAGGAATTCTCGATTTGTCGATGAAGTAAGCGTCTTCTGCTGCGCTTTTCCTTCGCTTATGTAAATTCTCTGGATCTTTTCCTTGGTTTCACGACACTTTCTATAAGCACTTATATATGCTCGCTTCTATTACGCATTACACTTATTTTCTTTTTTACGATAACAACAAGTTATCGAGACATTATTAATATACTTTTACGTACTATTTGTGTGGTGCTATGTTTAGTTTTTTTTATTAATATCCTACATCCTTATCATTTTTTAAATTACTTATATTTGTTGTTAATTGTTTTTTTTTTCTTTAAATTGACGCTTTTGTTTGATAAATACAAATCATGCTGAATCAGAGGTTTTTTTTGTAAACTTTCTCAATGCCATCTCACATTTTAAACATACCAAAACAATTGAGTCTGTTCTTTAAGTTTTTAATTACAATGTTTTTATCAATCATTTTTATCGGTAAGTTTATTATTAAAGATAACAAACACTTGTGATTCATGATTTCATTGTCAAAATAAATTTTCTTCCTTTTTATATTAATGTCAATTAAGTAAATAAATTATGACAGGTGTACTTTATAGATTTAATTCTTTTTGACAGATTTATCTTCTATTTAATTTATGTATCAATAATAATCAATGTGGTATTTATGTTCACCATTTAGTTAGGAAATAAACACTTAAAGTATTAATAATAGTAATAAATTATTTTACTACAAGTTTTTAAATTATTGCTTTATTTTTATCACTGTAGTATAGTGTATAAATTTAGTGTATAAATATTAAAAATATTGAAAAATTATTTAATATTTAATTGCAATTGAATAATATTACGTATTTATACCATTTTCTATTTTATTTTTCAATTTTCAAATAATCATATTGAAATCAAATATTAGGTCTTGATAAATGTTTGTTTTTTGTTCTTGTTCCAGATAAAGCCTCCATACATAATATACCGGCTTACATTAAATTTGGAACCAGTATGTAAAGGCACTCAAGAAAGTTGTCCTCGTGAAGCTTGTACTTTAGAAGTAAGACAACATGAGGAAGGAGTTATTGATGTTCTAAAAGAATCAATACAGTGTGTATACTTAGAGTCACAATCTGTACAAGATAGCGCTAAAGACCAAGAGGTTATTGAAAATATTGAAAAACAAATAATCAATCAGAGCATCAGTTTGGATCATGAAGTACAAACGTCAGCTGATCACAATGATCGTCCATTCATAGCAGTGAGAGCATCTCAATCCGAGTATTGTCCAGGATGTCCTTACGAATTAAATCCTTCACTGCCTGGATTGAATGCTTTTGGAAATCAAGTTTTGCAGTCCATGGATGAGGCTGGTATAAGTGATTTTAAGCATAAATTAATCAGTATTGTCAGAGTCACTCGTGCAGTTCCACCTAATTCCAATGTAGTGCAGTATCAGCTTCTAATGGAAATTGGAGAATCAACTTGTTTAAGAACTTCTCTAATTGAGATATCAGAATGTTCTTTGCAATCTAACTTGCCAATTAAATTGTGTCTTGTCACTTTTGAAGAACGTCCTTGGCAAGTGGGCAGTCGTAGAATAACAAAGAATAATTGCACTGATTTATTAAATACTGATAATGAAGTAAATGCAAGCATTGACCCACATTCATTGCTATTCGAAGCAGTTTCTCATTTCAAAGATGATGAGGTTGCTACAAAAACTGAATATTATGATCAAATAGCTCAGGAAGCACAAGAAGTATTCCACGTTCCGTATATTGATGTATCTACACAAGATTCCAACAATAGACCTGTTGATTCTGATTTTGTTCATGAAATACCACACAGCAAAGTTGTTTTAGCAAGACCAAAAGAAAATGAGCAAACTCCTAAATTTGTGGATAAAATAAAAGAATTTGATGCATTCTTAGAAGATTTTGATGTTCCCATTAAAACTGAAACTACAACTGCTAAAATCTTAGATATTCCTGTTACAGAGGAAATAATTAAAGCTGAAAGAGTTGAAGAGAAAATTGTAGATTATCCAACTACTGAAGCTCAGAACAGTAATCCTACAGAACAAAATGTAGATATTAGTAAAGATATTAATCAACCTGAAATTTCAATCATTAGTCCTACTGTTAAAACTATTAGATCAAAAGATCATCTGCAAAAACTGTTGAAAATAGCAAATTAGTATTAAGGAAATTAGCAGTAAAAGCTGTTGAATTGTTGGATGAAGTTGATGATGATAAGAAGAAGAAACATCTTATAGATGTAATAGATTTCAAAAGAGAAAGACAGGATCATGGAATTGTGTACCATTTAAATGTTGAAGTTGCACCTACAGATTGTAATGAAAATGATAAATCTACTGAATGCTTGGATGAAGTAATTCCTGGTCCAACTCAAATTTGCAAACTTGATGTTTCTGTAAATGAAAAGAAACCTTTACAGTCACCAAAGCTGCGACATTACAGCTGTGTATACAAGAGTAAACCAGAAAAGAGGTTTAGAAGACAAGTAGTAGGAGCCCCTCAGTCTCACAGTCCTGATGATCCAGAAGTACAAAGATTTGTTCAACTTGGATTAAGGAAGTATTCAGAAACATTTGAAGGTGAAAATGAACCAATGATTAGTACTGTTAAGAAAGTATCAGTTCAGGTTGTATCAGGTTTACTATATAAAATTACAACTGATATTGGAACTAGTACCTGCAGAAAGGGAAATACGGAAAATTGCCAATTAAAATTAGATGAAGGAGAGAGAAAGAAGGATACCGAGGGGTTTTTTTTGCGCGTTAGATTGTCACGTAGTGCGATTTGAGAGGAAATTGCGCAGGAATTCTCGATTTGTCGATGAAGTAAGCGTCTTCTGCTGCGCTTTTCCTTCGCTTATGTAAATTCTCTGGATCTTTTCCTTGGTTTCACGACACTTTCTATAAGCACTTATATATGCTCGCTTCTATTACGCATTACACTTATTTTCTTTTTTACGATAACAACAAGTTATCGAGACATTATTAATATACTTTTACGTACTATTTGTGTGGTGCTATGTTTAGTTTTTTTTATTAATATCCTACATCCTTATCATTTTTTAAATTACTTATATTTGTTGTTAATTGTTTTTTTTTTCTTTAAATTGACGCTTTTGTTTGATAAATACAAATCATGCTGAATCAGAGGTTTTTTTTTGTAAACTTTCTCAATGCCATCTCACATTTTAAACATACCAAAACAATTGAGTCTGTTCTTTAAGTTTTTAATTACAATGTTTTTATCAATCATTTTTATCGGTAAGTTTATTATTAAAGATAACAAACACTTGTGATTCATGATTTCATTGTCAAAATAAATTTTCTTCCTTTTTTATATTAATGTCAATTAAGTAAATAAATTATGACAGGTGTACTTTATAGATTTAATTCTTTTTGACAGATTTATCTTCTATTTAATTTATGTATCAATAATAATCAATGTGGTATTTATGTTCACCATTTAGTTAGGAAATAAACACTTAAAGTATTAATAATAGTAATAAATTATTTTACTACAAGTTTTTAAATTATTGCTTTATTTTTATCACTGTAGTATAGTGTATAAATTTAGTGTATAAATATTAAAAATATTGAAAAATTATTTAATATTTAATTGCAATTGAATAATATTACGTATTTATACCATTTTCTATTTTATTTTTCAATTTTCAAATAATCATATTGAAATCAAATATTAGGTCTTGATAAATGTTTGTTTTTTGTTCTTGTTCCAGATAAAGCCTCCATACATAATATACCGGCTTACATTAAATTTGGAACCAGTATGTAAAGGCACTCAAGAAAGTTGTCCTCGTGAAGCTTGTACTTTAGAAGTAAGACAACATGAGGAAGGAGTTATTGATGTTCTAAAAGAATCAATACAGTGTGTATACTTAGAGTCACAATCTGTACAAGATAGCGCTAAAGACCAAGAGGTTATTGAAAATATTGAAAAACAAATAATCAATCAGAGCATCAGTTTGGATCATGAAGTACAAACGTCAGCTGATCACAATGATCGTCCATTCATAGCAGTGAGAGCATCTCAATCCGAGTATTGTCCAGGATGTCCTTACGAATTAAATCCTTCACTGCCTGGATTGAATGCTTTTGGAAATCAAGTTTTGCAGTCCATGGATGAGGCTGGTATAAGTGATTTTAAGCATAAATTAATCAGTATTGTCAGAGTCACTCGTGCAGTTCCACCTAATTCCAATGTAGTGCAGTATCAGCTTCTAATGGAAATTGGAGAATCAACTTGTTTAAGAACTTCTCTAATTGAGATATCAGAATGTTCTTTGCAATCTAACTTGCCAATTAAATTGTGTCTTGTCACTTTTGAAGAACGTCCTTGGCAAGTGGGCAGTCGTAGAATAACAAAGAATAATTGCACTGATTTATTAAATACTGATAATGAAGTAAATGCAAGCATTGACCCACATTCATTGCTATTCGAAGCAGTTTCTCATTTCAAAGATGATGAGGTTGCTACAAAAACTGAATATTATGATCAAATAGCTCAGGAAGCACAAGAAGTATTCCACGTTCCGTATATTGATGTATCTACACAAGATTCCAACAATAGACCTGTTGATTCTGATTTTGTTCATGAAATACCACACAGCAAAGTTGTTTTAGCAAGACCAAAAGAAAATGAGCAAACTCCTAAATTTGTGGATAAAATAAAAGAATTTGATGCATTCTTAGAAGATTTTGATGTTCCCATTAAAACTGAAACTACAACTGCTAAAATCTTAGATATTCCTGTTACAGAGGAAATAATTAAAGCTGAAAGAGTTGAAGAGAAAATTGTAGATTATCCAACTACTGAAGCTCAGAACAGTAATCCTACAGAACAAAATGTAGATATTAGTAAAGATATTAATCAACCTGAAATTTCAATCATTAGTCCTACTGTTAAAACTATTAGATCAAAAAGATCATCTGCAAAAACTGTTGAAAATAGCAAATTAGTATTAAGGAAATTAGCAGTAAAAGCTGTTGAATTGTTGGATGAAGTTGATGATGATAAGAAGAAGAAACATCTTATAGATGTAATAGATTTCAAAAGAGAAAGACAGGATCATGGAATTGTGTACCATTTAAATGTTGAAGTTGCACCTACAGATTGTAATGAAAATGATAAATCTACTGAATGCTTGGATGAAGTAATTCCTGGTCCAACTCAAATTTGCAAACTTGATGTTTCTGTAAATGAAAAGAAACCTTTACAGTCACCAAAGCTGCGACATTACAGCTGTGTATACAAGAGTAAACCAGAAAAGAGGTTTAGAAGACAAGTAGTAGGAGCCCCTCAGTCTCACAGTCCTGATGATCCAGAAGTACAAAGATTTGTTCAACTTGGATTAAGGAAGTATTCAGAAACATTTGAAGGTGAAAATGAACCAATGATTAGTACTGTTAAGAAAGTATCAGTTCAGGTTGTATCAGGTTTACTATATAAAATTACAACTGATATTGGAACTAGTACCTGCAGAAAGGGAAATACGGAAAATTGCCAATTAAAATTAGATGAAGGAGTTAAGGAATGTATAATTGAAGCGTGGTCTCAACCTTGGGAAGATAATGGAAATCCTCGAATAACTGTTAAATGCAATCAGAATAGAAGAAAACGTGGTCTTAAAGGTCAAAATTATAGTGAGAAAATGCTTATGCAATCTAAACAGTTAAAAGAGGAAAAGCTGTTTCATGAATTTATAGGTAAATATAATAAGAAGTATACTAATCTTGAAGAAAAGGAAAGAAGATTTAAAATTTTTAAAGAAAACTTGGACATGATTGAAGAGCTGCAAAGAAATGAACAAGGTACTGGACGCTATGGTGTAACATTATTCACAGATCTTACAAAAGCAGAATTCAAAGACAAATACTTAGGATTGAAACCATCTTTAAAATCAGAAAATGATATACCAATGCCACTGGCCACAATTCCAGACATTGAGTTACCTCTTGAATTTGATTGGAGGCACTACAATGCTGTAACACCAGTCAAGAATCAAGGACAATGTGGATCTTGTTGGGCCTTTTCTGTAACTGGTAATGTTGAAGGCCAATATGCTATCAAGTATGGACAACTGTTATCCTTTTCAGAGCAAGAATTGGTAGACTGTGATAAACTTGATGATGGCTGCCAAGGAGGTTTACCAGATAGTGCTTACAGAGCTATTGAAGAATTGGGAGGGTTAGAATTAGAATCTGATTATCCATATGATGCAGAAGATGAAAAGTGTCATTTCAATAAACAAAAAGTAAAAGTCACTGTTGTATCTGGACTAAATATAACTAGTAATGAAACAAAAATGGCTCAATGGCTTGTTCAAAATGGGCCTATGTCTATTGGAATCAATGCGAATGCTATGCAGTTTTACATAGGAGGAGTTTCGCATCCATTCAATTTCCTTTGTAGTTCTGAAGACCTTGATCACGGTGTTCTCATTGTAGGCTATGGAATTAAATGTAAGTGAATTTGAAAATGAAATATACAAACAAACTAAGTAATTATGAAAATTAATAATGTTATAATTTAATTTAAATTAACTTTCTCTCATAAGACAAGGTTGAATTACTATTATTTTAAATCAAATAAAACGTCACTGTAAAGCTTATTTAAGTCCTGTTTATTTTTTATTTGAAGGATAATATTTTTAAAATAATAAGAATATACATATTTCATAAAGATTACAATCATACAAATAAGATTTTTCAAAATAATAATATTATTTATATTTTTCAGCTTACCCAATCTTCAAGAAAAAGATGCCTTACTGGTTGATCAAAAATAGCTGGGGTCCGAGATGGGGTGAGCAAGGTTACTACAGAGTTTACAGAGGTGATGGCACTTGTGGAGTCAACAAAATGGTTACAAGCGCAGTGATTGCTTGATAAGATTAAATTTGTACAAATTTAATTAGGCATTACTGCTAAGTTTACAAAAAAGTAAATATTTATATTGTTAGTGGTTTAAAGCAACCACTTAAAATTATAGCATTTATAATCAATAGTAATTTAAAACCAAATAGACAAATGTAAAAAGACCATTCGGAAGCATCGAAAATCCGTCGTCCACAATTCGATTTTCGAACGATTATAACTACATTAAATTTTTGCAAATATTAACTGAACTTAATTGCATTAAAACTAAATGACTCGTGTATCTCAAAAGAAGACACATGTTAGATAGTCGAAATTAAACTAATGTATGCTCTCTTAATATATTTGTTGCGTGTATCTACATTGACTTGTGGAATTGCAAAATGCGCTATTTAAAACTTAGGTTTTAATACTTTTTATAAAGCGATATTTATGTAAAATACGTTTACTATTATTGTTATTCCGAGAAAAAATTCTATTACACTTTTTTATACTCATAAAATAGTACTGTGCCAAACTAAAGCTTGAATGCATTTATAAGTTATTAAGTACTAATTCAAAATTATTATATGTATCACCAATATATCGAATTTCACTGTACGTACTAAACATACTTAATGATATCAACAATTAAACTAAGTTGTGATATTTTTTTAATAAAGATGAAATAAATAATATATAAACAAGATGGTTGTTTTACACGTATTTTTTTCAGTTAAAAAATTTTTATTTATTTCACTTCGTGATACAGTTATACGAAAACTATAAAGAATTTCATTAGAATCGTAAACCATTACATAGGTCGAATTGTTTACTCGAACGAATTCTCCAAATGCACGTGTAATCATAAGCGACTTCAAAAGATACTTTTTTTTCAATGTCTTTAAATTTATACTTTATCTTCATTATATATAATGGAGATCAAACGTTCGTTTTTACAAAGTGAACCTTCACACAGATTCACGTGGAAAAATTTAAAACAATGCGATGCGATACGTTACAACATCTTTTTTAAATTATCGCCCGCTGTGTCACATGCTTAATAAGACATCCTTGCAAATGCGAAGGAATTTTTCTTCTTGTTCAAGGGATCATCGAATACTCGAACTGACGGATTGAACCACACTGTGTGTAATAGATAGATAAATACATGTATGTGTATGTATTTATGAACATTCTTCCGACTCGAGATAAAATAATAGAGTAATTCGTAAAACAAGAAGGAAAAATAGCTTACAATGTCGATCAGTCGGAAGAAAAAAATGTACACATTCGTCAAATAGATTATGCGCAAATATACATGAAAATATGGCATCCGATACGAGATCGATGCGACCACCTTGTTCCCATACTTTCGGATGAAAGATCGGTTCTGCGAGAGAACTTATTTAGTCTCAAGCGATACGATTTGTTAAACCAAGTCTTTAATAGTAATTGTACGAGCCCCATTGATTGTAAGGAGCGTATGCTTGTGGTCCACTCTGTCCATATTGCCAGTTTTGATAATTTGCATAATTGGGATCAGAAGGTGGAGGATACTGTTGGTAACCTTGCTGATAATTGCTTTGGCTACTATATTGACCACCTTGGAATTGTTGCTGCGACTGGTATGGTGCAGTACTGCTACTGTATTGGTAAGATTGTGAACCGACCTGTGCTGGTGGTGCGCTCGATGTGTCCGTTTTGGTTTTCTTTGGAGGAGTCGCATCGCTAAAACATTATAGATATTTTATTATTGCTCATAGATCATTAAATATTCACCAAATAAAATTTAAAATACTAGCTACACTTAAAATTAAAACAAATATTACAATGGCATTAATAAATATTAAGAATAAAATAGTTTCATTTTTTTAAAGTGTAGATAGAAAAAAAACTTACATTTTACTATCATCTGATTTTGTCTTTTTCCTTTCCTTCGCTTGTTTTATACATTTTTGAAACTGTTCATGTGCTTTCAGTACTTGTCGAATATCAGTGCTGAAATCTTCAAGGAACTCAACTTTACGCTGGGCAAATAAAACACGTTGTTCTGCATCAGCGTGTTCACGATCTATAAATAAGTCCATGTAACTAATAACTTCCTGAGAATCAATAGGATTTCTTTGTAGACCAAGATCTATTAACTGTAGATATAATCTAGGATTGTCTTTATCTTTCTCTGTCGCCTTTAAATAAAAATATAAATAAAATAATTCATTATAAAGAAGAAGAAATGATAAATGATTAATTAAAGATAAGTTTAAAAAAATGTACCTTTAACAAGACTTTAATGGCCTTATCCGTGTCGTTTTTAATTTTACACAAGAATCTAGCGTATTTAACAGCTATGTTATTAGCAATTGTCCTATTTTTACTACTGCCAATGTAAGATTCATAAAGAGAACAAGCTTTATCCAAATCGCCACGTCGGCGTTCAAGGTTGATTCTGCGATAAGCTATTTGCAACATATTAGGTATAACGTTGTCGATATTTTCGAGAATACTGGCTGCCTTGTCGAAATTTCCTAAACTTTCTTCAAACGTAGCCCATTGTAAGTGTAGATTTGGCTTTTTAGGATGATGAACTTTGCACGCTCTTGTATATACGTCTCTTATTTTTTCAATGTTATCTCCTTTTAATGATTCCAAGTACCTTACAAACTGTTAATGTAATAATTTAATTAATTAGTAATTATGCATTTATTATTTATTATCAACAAAATTAAATCTTACCCTCATCCAAAATTCATCGTATAACGCACAAGCAATTAAACAACGTTCAAATAAAATAATTATTCGGGTTTGATCATTCTGCTCTATTTCGTAATCTAAATATTCTTTCCAATTCTTTAATTGACACCTTTCTAAAGGTTTAACGTGGAAATAAGGCCTTTTGATCTGTAAAAATAAAATTATAGTTGAATTGATCTGCCGTTTTATTGTATTATACAACAATAATGATAATTTAATGAATATGAATAAAATAATATTAGTATTTAAGAAAATAAAAATTTGTTGTCATCTTTCAAATTTCTTACAGGGTTTTTTTGAGTACATAAAACATACTCACTCCTTCTTCATAAGTCCATCTTGCAGCCACAGCATTAACGTTCGACTTGTGCATTTTTCGTCTACTGCTGATAATTTTTTCACGAATAGCACGCGTTTCTTCATCGGTCGGTAGTGATTCATTGGGTGGTAAATCTTCACCTGGAGGCGCATCATCCGAACTTGCAGTAGTGTCTTCGGTTTTGAGAATAGACTTGACCTCGGAGCGTAAAGCCAAAAAGTCATCAACGCTTAAAATTTTATTTGGACTGTTAGATGTGACAAATTCTTGAAAAGTCTCGAAATGTGACATGTAACCAAGGGTTGGTGTGCAGAGTAACCTGTCGTAGATATTCATCACTTTGTTGAATCTTTTGTTTTCAGTCTCCCATTTAATGTAACTTTCCCATAATCTATCAGACCTACAAACAGTTGTTTCATCGTATTTTATTTTGAAATAGCATGAAAATTACATGTCCACAATTTCAAAAGTATTTTTTTTTATAAACAAGTAAATGTTAACCACTGTTTCAAGAAGTAAACTGAATCATAAGAATTACCTAAATTCAAGACCACAGGATTTGATAGCTCTTTCATACTGTTCTCTTAATTTTTCCTCGTTTTTCTCGTAAGCGACTTTACAATGATTGATATAATGTAGCCACAAATCAACACTCAAAGATATTGCATTCAAGCCTTCATCGAATACCTGTTAAGAATGTTAAAAAAATTAAGGGTTATTGATGTTAGTTCGAACAAAGGTAAACCGATCCTGTGGAGGTAACCCAATCGGTGGGCTGGATCGGTGTACATTATATATATATATATATATCTTAATTAACTTAATTATAATACATGATGATGTTATCTTAATTAATCCTAGACACTGCTTTAAGCGAAATACGGTGATGTATTTTTTCTATTATATTATTATATAATTGTAATGTTTTAGTATAGGTAGTACTTTGTTTTGGTTGTATTACGTTATGATACTCACATAGTTTCGTACGCGTACTGTAAAGTAAATAGTGGTAATTAACACAGAGAGATTGCAGAGCATTGTGCATTCACCTTTAGAGTCGGGGGACGAGTTCCGCGATCGAAGTGCCTGCTCCGCGTGCTCTCTCTTCACATAGCCACTCTTTTCTTCCCCTCTGTTCACGATGGCCCGTGCCTGTCCCAAGTCTTTGTCTCGTGACTACTTTTATTTACGAGCGACAATTGTCTATCTTAACGAGCCCTCCCGCGACACAATCGGAAGGGTCTTTACACGGTTATATCATATTTATATAGATATAGTTTTACAATACTTATGTCTCAGATTATAACGGCATATAGATAAATTATACGTATATAAATATATACACAAAAAACGCTTATATACATAATACAGCACAGACTTAATTAATAATAATAATGATAATAATAATAAGAATAAAATAGTTTCATTTTTTTAAAGTGTAGATAGAAAAAAAACTTACATTTTACTATCATCTGATTTTGTCTTTTTCCTTTCCTTCGCTTGTTTTATACATTTTTGAAACTGTTCATGTGCTTTCAGTACTTGTCGAATATCAGTGCTGAAATCTTCAAGGAACTCAACTTTACGCTGGGCAAATAAAACACGTTGTTCTGCATCAGCGGGTTCACGATCTATAAATAAGTCCATGTAACTAATAACTTCCTGAGAATCAATAGGATTTCTTTGTAGACCAAGATCTATTAACTGTAGATATAATCTAGGATTGTCTTTATCTTTCTCTGTCGCCTTTAAATAAAAATATCAATAAAATAATTCATTATAAAGAAGAAGAAATGATAAATGATTAATTAAAGATAAGTTTAAAAAATGTACCTTTAACAAGACTTTAATGGCCTTATCCGTGTCGTTTTTAATTTTACACAAGAATCTAGCGTATTTAACAGCTATGTTATTAGCAATTGTCCTATTTTTACTACTGCCAATGTAAGATTCATAAAGAGAACAAGCTTTATCCAAATCGCCACGTCGGCGTTCAAGGTTGATTCTGCGATAAGCTATTTGCAACATATTAGGTATAACGTTGTCGATATTTTCGAGAATACTGGCTGCCTTGTCGAAATTTCCTAAACTTTCTTCAAACGTAGCCCATTGTAAGTGTAGATTTGGCTTTTTAGGATGATGAACTTTGCACGCTCTTGTATATACGTCTCTTATTTTTTCAATGTTATCTCCTTTTAATGATTCCAAGTACCTTACAAACTGTTAATGTAATAATTTAATTAATTAGTAATTATGCATTTATTATTTATTATCAACAAAATTAAATCTTACCCTCATCCAAAATTCATCGTATAACGCACAAGCAATTAAACAACGTTCAAATAAATAATTATTCGGGTTTGATCATTCTGCTCTATTTCGTAATCTAAATATTCTTTCCAATTCTTTAATTGACACCTTTCTAAAGGTTTAACGTGGAAATAAGGCCTTTTGATCTGTAAAAATAAAATTATAGTTGAATTGATCTGCCGTTTTATTGTATTATACAACAATAATGATAATTTAATGAATATGAATAAAATAATATTAGTATTTAAGAAAATAAAAATTTGTTGTCATCTTTCAAATTTCTTACAGGGTTTTTTTGAGTACATAAAACATACTCACTCCTTCTTCATAAGTCCATCTTGCAGCCACAGCATTAACGTTCGACTTGTGCATTTTTCGTCTACTGCTGATAATTTTTTCACGAATAGCACGCGTTTCTTCATCGGTCGGTAGTGATTCATTGGGTGGTAAATCTTCACCTGGAGGCGCATCATCCGAACTTGCAGTAGTGTCTTCGGTTTTGAGAATAGACTTGACCTCGGAGCGTAAAGCCAAAAAGTCATCAACGCTTAAAATTTTATTTGGACTGTTAGATGTGACAAATTCTTGAAAAGTCTCGAAATGTGACATGTAACCAAGGGTTGGTGTGCAGAGTAACCTGTCGTAGATATTCATCACTTTGTTGAATCTTTTGTTTTCAGTCTCCCATTTAATGTAACTTTCCCATAATCTATCAGACCTACAAACAGTTGTTTCATCGTATTTTATTTTGAAATAGCATGAAAATTACATGTCCACAATTTCAAAAGTATTTTTTTTTATAAACAAGTAAATGTTAACCACTGTTTCAAGAAGTAAACTGAATC
Organism: Theocolax elegans; assembly: GCA_026168455.1. Classification (NCBI taxonomy): domain Eukaryota; kingdom Metazoa; phylum Arthropoda; class Insecta; order Hymenoptera; family Cerocephalidae; genus Theocolax; species Theocolax elegans. The sequence goes on from CM047430.1 coordinate 60,906,341, forward strand.
ATAAGAATTACCTAAATTCAAGACCACAGGATTTGATAGCTCTTTCATACTGTTCTCTTAATTTTTCCTCGTTTTTCTCGTAAGCGACTTTACAATGATTGATATAATGTAGCCACAAATCAACACTCAAAGATATTGCATTCAAGCCTTCATCGAATACCTGTTAAGAATGTTAAAAAAATTAAGGGTTATTGATGTTAGTTCGAACAAAGGTAAACCGATCCTGTGGAGGTAACCCAATCGGTGGGCTGGATCGGTGTACATTATATATATATATATATCTTAATTAACTTAATTATAATACATGATGATGTTATCTTAATTAATCCTAGACACTGCTTTAAGCGAAATACGGTGATGTATTTTTTCTATTATATTATTATATAATTGTAATGTTTTAGTATAGGTAGTACTTTGTTTTGGTTGTATTACGTTATGATACTCACATAGTTTCGTACGCGTACTGTAAAGTAAATAGTGGTAATTAACACAGAGAGATTGCAGAGCATTGTGCATTCACCTTTAGAGTCGGGGGACGAGTTCCGCGATCGAAGTGCCTGCTCCGCGTGCTCTCTCTTCACATAGCCACTCTTTTCTTCCCCTCTGTTCACGATGGCCCGTGCCTGTCCCAAGTCTTTGTCTCGTGACTACTTTTATTTACGAGCGACAATTGTCTATCTTAACGAGCCCTCCCGCGACACAATCGGAAGGGTCTTTACACGGTTATATCATATTTATATAGATATAGTTTTACAATACTTATGTCTCAGATTATAACGGCATATAGATAAATTATACGTATATAAATATATACACAAAAAACGCTTATATACATAATACAGCACAGACTTAATTAATAATAATAATGATAATAATAATAAATAATAATAATAGTAGTAGTAATAATAATAGTAATAATAATAATAATATATGCATGTATACGGTAATCGTAATAGTAGCGTAATAATATCCATAGCGGTGATGAGCGACAATGTTGTATTGCATAAGGAGACATAAAGCTTGAGACCGACTTAAGTTATAGCATAGTAATAATAATAACGTTCGTTTAATAATAAGTAATAGCATTGCTGGTAATAATAAATCATAACGTGATAACGATAGCTTTCTAGTTGATAAGTCGCACGAGTGGCTAATCGGTTAACGAGGAGAGTCGCATAGGTGCCGCAAGACGTGCTAGGCTGTTGGAAGGGAAAACCATAATTTACGTGCGTGCACAGACAGAGTCCACGCGCCTTCCTACCTCGAACTAGGTTGTTTTATATTAGATATTAAAGATTACGTTAATTATTATTATTAATGTATTATCATTCTTAATGTATACACGATTAGATAAAAAAAATTGTAATAGTATTCTTAACGTACTGTATGCTAATTTAAACTTCCACAATAAAGTGCGAACTAAAAAACTCACCGTTTGCACGCGATTGGGGTCGCCTTTTTTCTTCTCGTAATCGGCGTATTTGCGCCAGTAGCCATAGCAATAAGGATACCGTTCCAAAAATTTATTATAGGCATCGCGAGCTGCTTCTGCATCGTTCTGAAAATTTAATTTAATTTAACATTAATTAAGTGGTTAGCTACTTCATGGATTGATCTACTTTATTCTAGGCTTTTAAAATATTAAAAATTTAATTTAAAATTGTATTTATTTATTACTAACCTCTTGATCTACATACTGAAGTAAATACGTCCATCCTGTGAAATCTGATGGATCATCGTTAACTGCTTTCCAATATTTTTCCAATTCTGGTAACGTTTTCTTTTTAGGCGAACTAGGTTTTGCATCTGATTTTTCATTTGCATCAGCGTCGGCTGAAATAGCTGCCTTTTTAGAAGGAGTTTCATCATTATTTTCGGAAGTAGGTGAACTGGGATCATATTCACCTTCAACTGGACGCTTACGTTTATCTAAATAAAAGTATAATATTAACAATATGTATACATATAGATTTTATGTAAATTTCAAATACATTACTTGATGAATCAGATTTAGATTTCTTATCGGATACTTTGTTTGTCTTACTCCCTTTTCTTTTTTTTTCACTTTCAAGTGGCAATTCGTCTTCAGAAACTGATTCTGTTTCTCCAAGGTCAGTTGGTTGCTCAGCAGGTAATTCCTCGTCTGAAACTGCTTCCGTTTCTGGTTCCTTTATTTTGGAAGGCACAAATATAAAATTTTTATATTTTCAGATGTACAATGAATATAATTAGTAAGAAGAAATATTAGTATGGTTTTAGATAAGTTTCATCAGTGAGTAGGATGTACAGTTGTACCTGAAAAATAGTGTCATTTGGAATAAATTCGTCATCCGACACTTCTTCTACATCGTTACAACTGCATTCAAAATGCTAGGATTAAATAATGATTGAGGAATGAGTGGATAGTTAGGAATTGTTATAAAAATAAATTTCTGTACAATATTAGTGCATCATACTACCTTAGCAGCTGCTTCAGACGGGAATTCATCCTCGGAAACAGCTTCGGTATCTGGTTCTGTTTTCTTTGGTGCTATTTCACTTTCATGATCACTGATTTCTATAACTTCCTGAGATTCACGGTTCTGTGAGTCATCTAATTTTTGCTCTGAAATAAATTAATTTTTTATTTGTTATAAACTTTTTTATTTTTTTTACTATGTATGTAGTGTCTTGTATTACCATAAGCATTGGGCTCAGCATCATCCAATCCAAAATCTTGGTCTGTATCATCTTCAATCAGAATGCATTGATCATCCATATTGTCATCCTATAAATAAAATAATTTAAAAAATTATATAATATCTGCAATACATTTTTAAGCAACACATTTTAATAACAAATGTACCATTACTTCTTCTGCATTTTTATTGTTTAAATTGTTGGTATTGTCATTATCAGGTAGGGTTTCATTTGTCTCCACTGGAGTTTCTTCAATTTCAGGTACATTTTCATTTTCTCGCGCTATTTCCTCAGGATCAAATTCAGGTATTTCATCTTCATTCATTTGTTCTTCTTCCATAGGTAATTCATGGATCTGCTCTTCACCCTCCTGTACATCATCTACATTCATTTGTTCTTCCATATTGATATCTGTTCCTTCCTGTAATTCATTTGTTTCTTCTGGTAATTGATTTAGTTCTTCTTGATATTCGTTCAATTGATCTTCAGGACATTCATTTAACTGATCTTCGGAACACTCATTTGTATATACTTCTTCAAACTGGTTTGGAATCACTTCTTGATTATCACATATTTCCTCTTGAACTGGTTCTTGCGTATCATCCAATTGTAACTGAATAGTTGAAGAATCTTGTTCTTCTAGTACAGGTTCCGGCTGCATTCCATTTTCTGGTGCTCCATTGTCTTCTTCCTCGATTGGACAATTTTCCTGAAATAATATAGAATCATATTTTTTAAAGCTGATGATGATATGAATAACCATTGTATATACCCACTTTTTTTTTAAAGAATTTTGGTAATGTGAAATTTCTAAAAAATCAAGGAAAACCAATTGTTAAATGAATATTAACTTAATTGTCTATTATTTATACAAGTTTTGAAAAATCTCTTTTAAAAGAAATGGTAAACTGCATTGTTAAAATTATATTAAGGATAATAATTAACAACGAATTATGCCGAAGTAATTGTAAATTTAATTTTATTCTTTATTATATTTGTGAATAATACAATTTTTGATATATTCGAGTTTTCAACTTTCACAGTTAAATTTTTATACTTTTTAATATTTCTAATTATATTTACATTTGATTTCTATAAATATAACACGATAGATAATCCACTAAATTCACAAACACATTTAATGTATTGTAAGTATTAACACAAATTTTAAATGACATCAATATTCTTTAAGTTCAATAACCATTATAAAATTTGTATAGTTATACATTTATTGTTATTTACATTGTTTCAATGAGAAAAAATGTTTGTTTTCGATTGAACGATTGACATTCAAATAATTTAGGTAGAGACATATTCTGTATTATAATATAAATAATATAAAATAAAATAGATAACATACATCTTAATAATAAGTACATGTATATGTATTCAGAAAAAAAAATTTTTGAATCTTAACTTGTATTAAAATTTCTTTTATTGCAACTCTCAAGGTATTTAATTACACTGAAATAGAACCTGAAAACATCATAGAATTTATACAAATATTTATCCAATGAAATGTTTATCAAATGAGGGCAATACCTGAAACTAATCAAATTTTAACTAAACTAAATGTTAACTAGTCAGAATGTCAGAAATAATTATAAGTTGCTAGGTTTGAAGAACTTAAATCAAAACAAAACATACCTCCTCAATCTCTTGAACGTTCTTACTAGCACGCGTAGCTCTAGTTGTAGGTTTTTTAACCGGTGTTTTCTTGATCGGTGCTGATTTGACCGCCCGTCCGGATCTCGTTCGCCTCACTAGATTAAAAAAATGACAAAATGATCAATGTGTCGAGATTGGTGAATTTAAATGAAAAAAGTAGGTAAACTCGATAAAACAGCGGGGTGCGAGATAAATATTTAGCTCGCGTGTACGCAAGACGCCATTTGTTTCAATGGCGGGTTACGGGCGTTCGCGATACAACGTGCACCGGCTACTACCAGGTTGCTTCCCAATACAACTTTAATCTCGAGTGGTTCGTAGACTGTTAAACATTTCCTTCTGCCACGACTTACCAGGCTCATTCTCGACGATTTCGTTATTTTCGTCACCGCTCAAGGACGACATTTTTCCGTTTGTCGTTGGCAACGTCTGCGACGTGTGTGTTCACTGTTCGTTCACGCAATGCGACGCCGTCTGTGGCCGTCTGATGATATTCGTCCGCCCTCTTTCACACTCGCGCACCCAACTGAACTCCGAAGACTGCAGAGTACTCTATAGTTTATACTACTTATTAGGTATTTACTAACTATATCTATATATATACAATATACGTATTATAATCGTTTACAGCACCAGTTTCCACTTCCCTGTGACGTGCTATATATATAGAGTATTAGATTTTCCATTTCACTATAATCTTTTTTGTATTACTTTTTTATGTAGGTATTCATACATACAGGTTATGCTTTACAAGTCATACTGGTTTATATTTTATTTTACAATTTGAATAATAGTTGCTCATAGTTTTTTCGATTCAAAAGTTTTGTTTTCAGACTCTTTCGTTATAAATATTTCAAATTGGATTATAACTACGGTGAGATGCTGATACTTTAATGCCTTTTTTCATTTGAACATTTAATCACACAATTTTTATTATTAATAATAGAGTAGCTAGTAAATTATTTATTCATATATGTATATATATATATATTTAGAAGGAAATGCTGAAAAAACATAATTCAAAAAGTGAAGTTTATTCAAATTTTTATTCATTATAAAATACATGATTTACAAAATTTATACACTTTACAAATTCCATATAAATATATAGCGCATAAAATTTACTATATTGTATCATGATAAATATGTTTAAATTTTTAATCTAATCATATATATTATTATTGCCATTTTAGTTACTTTGTGAAGATAAGTCAATATGACTAACTGGGAATCAGCCGACAAATGTGTTAAAAAGGAAATTTTGCATCCAGGAGATTTCAGTAACAAGCCAAGAGAGTTATCGTCTTGCTCTGTAAATGTTGAATCTGCTCTTATAGAAGAAACTGCTTATGAAAACAAATCCATGAGTGATATTTTCTTCAGTGATATAATAAATGAAATTGGAAAAAAATCATTTACAATTGGAGATGCTTGTTCAAGAGTTGATAGATGTATAGAGAGGGCAATTCAAACAATGTCCATTAATGAAAAAAGTTTAATTATAATAAGAGTTCCTGTTGATTGTAAATCAACTAATGATCTTGTTACGCTACTCGTAAAAATTACATTAGAAAATTTTGATATTCAAAAACCTATTTGGGAATGGTCTACAATAGAAAAATATGAAAATGCTCTAAAACATAAAGAAAAAGGAGTTCAACTTTTTAGAGATAAAAGATATATTGATGCATTCTATAAATTTAGTAAAGCTTGTAAAGTTCTTATAACATTAGAATCATTGGAAGAAGATGATCCACACATACAAAATGTTTGCAATCTTAAATATATTTTGTACAATAATATGGCTGAATGTCAATTAATGAAAGAAAATTATGAACATGCACTTAGCTTGTGTAATAAAGTGTTAATTAAAGAACAAAATAATATTAAAGCACTATATAGGCGAGGTGTTGCATACGGTAGTTTAAAAAATTATGAACAAGCTGTTAATGATTTGAAAATTGTAATTCAAATGGAACCTAGTGACAAAAGAGCACAAGAAGATAAATATTTAGCTCGCGTGTACGCAAGACGCCATTTGTTTCAATGGCGGTTACGGGCGTTCGCGATACAACGTGCACCGGCTACTACCAGGTTGCTTCCCAATACAACTTTAATCTCGAGTGGTTCGTAGACTGTTAAACTTTCCTTCTGCCACGACTTACCAGGCTCATTCTCGACGATTTCGTTATTTTCGTCACCGCTCAAGGACGACATTTTTCCGTTTGTCGTTGGCAACGTCTGCGACGTGTGTGTTCACTGTTCGTTCACGCAATGCGACGCCGTCTGTGGCCGTCTGATGATATTCGTCCGCCCTCTTTCACACTCGCGCACCCAACTGAACTCCGAAGACTGCAGAGTACTCTATAGTTTATACTACTTATTAGGTATTTACTAACTATATCTATATATACAATATACGTATTATAATCGTTTACAGCACCAGTTTCCACTTCCCTGTGACGTGCTATATATAGAGTATTAGATTTTCCATTTCACTATAATCTTTTTTGTATTACTTTTTTATGTAGGTATTCATACATACAGGTTATGCTTTACAAGTCATACTGGTTTATATTTTATTTTACAATTTGAATAATAGTTGCTCATAGTTTTTTCGATTCAAAAGTTTTGTTTTCAGACTCTTTCGTTATAAATATTTCAAATTGGATTATAACTACGGTGAGATGCTGATACTTTAATGCCTTTTTTCATTTGAACATTTAATCACACAATTTTTATTATTAATAATAGAGTAGCTAGTAAATTATTTATTCATATATGTATATATATATATATTTAGAAGGAAATGCTGAAAAAACATAATTCAAAAAGTGAAGTTTATTCAAATTTTTATTCATTATAAAATACATGATTTACAAAATTTATACACTTTACAAATTCCATATAAATATATAGCGCATAAATTTACTATATTGTATCATGATAAATATGTTTAAATTTTTTAATCTAATCATATATATTATTATTGCCATTTTAGTTACTTTGTGAAGATAAGTCAATATGACTAACTGGGAATCAGCCGACAAATGTGTTAAAAAGGAAATTTTGCATCCAGGAGATTTCAGTAACAAGCCAAGAGAGTTATCGTCTTGCTCTGTAAATGTTGAATCTGCTCTTATAGAAGAAACTGCTTATGAAAACAAATCCATGAGTGATATTTTCTTCAGTGATATAATAAATGAAATTGGAAAAAAATCATTTACAATTGGAGATGCTTGTTCAAGAGTTGATAGATGTATAGAGAGGGCAATTCAAACAATGTCCATTAATGAAAAAAGTTTAATTATAATAAGAGTTCCTGTTGATTGTAAATCAACTAATGATCTTGTTACGCTACTCGTAAAAATTACATTAGAAATTTTGATATTCAAAAACCTATTTGGGAATGGTCTACAATAGAAAAATATGAAAATGCTCTAAAACATAAAGAAAAAGGAGTTCAACTTTTTAGAGATAAAAGATATATTGATGCATTCTATAAATTTAGTAAAGCTTGTAAAGTTCTTATAACATTAGAATCATTGGAAGAAGATGATCCACACATACAAAATGTTTGCAATCTTAAATATATTTTGTACAATAATATGGCTGAATGTCAATTAATGAAAGAAAATTATGAACATGCACTTAGCTTGTGTAATAAAGTGTTAATTAAAGAACAAAATAATATTAAAGCACTATATAGGCGAGGTGTTGCATACGGTAGTTTAAAAAATTATGAACAAGCTGTTAATGATTTGAAAATTGTAATTCAAATGGAACCTAGTGACAAAAGAGCACAAGAAAAGTTTAATGTTTATAGTAAAAAATGGCGCACTTCAGTTGAAAGGTATCACAATATGGTACGCAAAATGTTTAAAGCTTAATAATCTTGTGATAAGTTTTATAATGCATTAGAGATAAGGAATAAAATAAAAATTTTTTATGTTTTGTTATACAAAAATACACGTTTATTTCCACTTATAATCATTTACACCAAAATTATTCTATATATATATATATATTTATTTGTTTCTTATACAATTCTGCTTCATGTATAATAAAAAAAAAGAATTATTTTATAGGTTTTAATTGGAACTCAAAATTTAGTATCGTATTATAAGTGTCTATAAAATGTTTTTTAATAAGAAAAATGTTACTACTCATAATTGTTAAATTATTTATTGATATAATAAATTAAATAACGACCTGTTTTTCCACAATAAATAGTAAAACATAAAATAACAATAAGGCAAGTGATATTTCTAATAACGTTGGGAACCGTCACCAATATTTTACAATGTTATGAAGTTTCAATTTTCGTTCTTTACTGACCTATCCATTATAAAAAATGATATTAGTACCATATATATTGTTGTATATATATGTATATATATATTCCATATAGCTATTGATGACAATTGTACGAAAATTATATCTAACTTACATAGAAGATTTTGCAAAAATATTACAACTACAACAATCATTTAATGGCAAGATTCCTTTTTGAGATAAAAATCCAAATAAAATTTCTATATACTACTAATCTATGATACTATGGCAATATGTTTTTATAAATTTAATGAGAGATCCTGGTATATTATAGAAGTGTAATGAAGGGTCTGTCACATATACACAATTCGTTTATTACAAAGTATTTTTAATACAATGCTTTATACGTAGAAAGTTTGTGGCACAATAACACAGACTCACTTGGTACTGTTAAAATGATCATAATGTATCAAATTAAATAAAGACAAAGTAATACGAAAATTGTCAGACTTTAATAATTCAAAATCAACAACAAAAAATAATTAATATATCTATCTACGCTTTATATAAAAGTTTACAAGGATCGTCTCTAAAATACGTAATACCAATATAATCATGAATGAAACATGCTATATGATTTTTTTATACAAAATCATGCAAATTTTTCTATAATTCTTTCAAAACCTCACAAACATAGTTTAACACAGTAGAAATTATGTTACTTTGACATTTATATCACTAACTAATACAATGTTTTTTTCTATAACAATATATCATATTTGCGATGTTATTAATCAAATTTTTTTTTAACAATCTAACACTGATTCATAATCAGAATGTACTATACATGCGTTCATAGTTACGACAGCTAAACCGATAGTAACGATGTCTCACAGTGGTGGCCAATATTTTCTTTCATTTATGTAAATCCCAGTTCTAAATCCTTTTCTTTTTATAATATAAAAAAGTGTATTTTTTTATCAACAACCACGCAAGAATTTTTTTTATCAGCCTTTGTATACGTTGAAACGAAATACCGCTGATACTTTTGTTCCTTTTTTTAAAATGCCGTTTTTGCAACACAAAGCGAGAGCAAACATTACGACAACTTAGGCTTGCCGTTGGCAGTGACAGTGGCACACAACGTTGAATTTGTAGCTCTCAACGTTGAGTTAGTGGCTATTTCGGCAGCCTGTGCCACCGCAACCGATACAGATTTCTCCACGAATTGCTGGTAAATCGGTTTCATGAACTAAACAAAAATAAGAAAAATAATTATGTATGTTTGTATTACATGTATATAAATATTGTAAAACATTCAACAACATCAATATTTACTTGACGCTCTTTTCATTCATATATTCGTAGCAGAAATGGACAATGCTAATTATAAAATAATGTATCAAAGGTATCTTGAAATAAAATATCAGTGTGCATGCCCATCACTATTGCATTACATCTATTTCAGAAGATAAATTATAATATATTTATAAAGACGCTAAATGTTATAAAATTATTTTAAAGTGTTTTCAGATATGGACATTTAAATGTTTAATTAGTGCGTATTTCTAATGAAAATAAAAAGTGTATGCCCATAACTGTTAAAGCAAGAATCTTTTAATGTCTTTGTTATTTTACTTTATAAGCAAGCAATTGAGAAAGCATTTAATTAACCACGCAATAACCGTCATACCTTTATTGAGCATTGATCCTCATATCACTTGAGATTGTTTAGGATTTTAGTGACAAATAAATAAATAAAATGAAATTGGAATAATGAGAGATGAATAAATAAAAATTTATGATAGATTTGATGATAATATGAATTTGAGCGTTTTTAATTACAATGACAGAAATTAAAATAAATAAAAAAAGTGATAAAAAATCGAATTATTGGTGAAAAAATATAGCGTTGTATCAGATAAAACGATGTTTGCGCAGATGATGGTGAAACAAAGTTATAAATGGGAAGGCAAAAAATATTACAACTACAGAAAGGATGAGGTATCTTAATTTATGTACGAGATGAGCGCATTGCCAGGCCTGTAGGAATAAAAAGTGCTACATGTTAGTTAGGCCTTCAGCAAATAGGTTATTAAAGATTAAAATGTTAATAATAATTAAGGGATAGGTTATTAAATATGTCAAATTTGTAAATAAAAAGAAAAGTAAATTACGCATTAATTTACAAGAATATAAGACACTGTAAAATTGGCCAAGGGTTCATGAAATAGTACTTTGTAGAGCGTTTCTTACAAATATATAATTATACATAAATATCAAAAATAATTTTGTATCTCGAATATTTAAAAATTTTAACTGCTTAGTATATTAAATTTGAATTGTGTTTTACTTACATTTTCCCACATTGCAGTTGCAATGTCATCAATTAATGTTCCCATTTCACGAAATTCTCCGCTATACCTATTCATAAAAAATATTGATGTAATTATTTTAAAATTATCAGAAAGTGGCAAATAAAGAAAATTTGTGGATACCTTATGTAGGCCCATGTAATTAAAGTCAACAGAGCCAAACCCATTATGGTATTGAATATGTAAGCCAAGGTGGTCAAACCAACAAGACTAAATACAGTAGATCCTATATACATTGCAACAGCTATTACGAAAAACACAGCGGGAGTTCGTCCAGCTTTAAAAATATTTTTGCTTTCGTTGTGCGCTTTAAATTGTTGGAAGGCGTCTTCAATGTCCTGAAACAAAAAATATCGACAAATTACAATTACATCCTTACAGATAGTCTTAAATATAAAAAGAATCTATCGGTACTAATCAGCGATGGAGGTCAAACGATGTCTTCGTGAAGAAAGCACTGATATAAAATAAATTTCCACGAAAATACAAAAAAATACATTCAATCAAGTAAGACATTGAGGAATGCGATAAAAAAGAAAATTTTCTAAAACTACATTATAAATAAATTGCAGTAATTACAATAATCTACAACAATATAAAAATTTATCTAAATCTGATATAAAAAATACCTTTTGCAATTTTTCCATGTACGTTTGACTAAATTCATCACCTCCCATTTTCCTTTTATTTTGAAATTGGTGTAAGGCTTTATCAACACATCTATGGTGTTCAGATTCCAAATGGGCAGTTGCTAAAAATGGTTTTGCTCCACCACAAACGCATTCCATCATTTGTAGATACAACTCTTTTGCCTCCGCTACAGCCGATAAATTATTTGCTTCAGCAGTAGCCTGTAAACAAACATAATAACCTCGTTACAATCTGCGCAAAATCATATAATTTCAAATTAATGCATAGTTTAAAATAAACTTTCTGGGCAATAAGATAAAACTTACCACAAGCATACTTTTAGGTTCAGGCAGCTCATCGCCTTTGTAGATTTTGATATAACTTTTAAAGTATTCGAGAAGCTCCTTCGCTTTGACTACTTGACCATTGATTTTCTTTGTAATAAGATTCTCTGGCGCAAGTAACATTGGTATCAATTCCTTGAGCTGTGATTTAAATTCATCTTCAATTTCTGACAATCTGCCGTCGAAATCTGGATCGGTAGCGATTTTTAACCCTGGATGGGGCATAAGGAAGCATGATATTTTTGAAAAACACGAGTTTATATGCTTCCTCAAACTTTGCAATTCCGGATGCTGCATATCTGAGATCTCTAATCTTTTCTTTAGTATTTTCTCTCCTCCTTCAGCTCCATATGGTGCTTCGTATGGATAGCTCCAGTCTCGCACAAGAAATTGCAGCCTGTCATTAAAATTTAACACGTTTATTAAATTTTATTTTGCTAGATTTTTAATATATATATATACTAATCAGATAACTATTGGCTTCGTTTAAGGCTTAGGCTTAAAAATAAATAAACTAAAATTAAATCAATGTTCAAAATAGTAAACACTTTTCGATACTTTAGTTTTCAAATTAACAAAATATGTTTTAAATAAAATTAGTAAAAATAAAAAACGTATATGATAAAGCACCTTTGGAATGGTGTACTGCCCGATTTTTCCAGCGCGAGTCTTCCGTATTCCGTAAAGAGTTGCAAATGTTGTAAATCATCTTCTTGAATATTTTGAGAAAGATTGTATATTTGTAAAGATGAAAGCATAGTGCTAAGTGCGAAAACAGTTGCGCAGTCTCGTACCGTCGATTGACTGTCAAAGGCACCCTGAGTATCCATCAGTATTATGGCAACTTTTTCACCATTTGATAGCGTTGCTGGAAACACTTTGGACCACATCAGGATACCTGTAGTCTCACGTTCCGAGCCACCTCGCCACGAGAATCCACGAAGTGGTTCTGTTTCGGATCCCAACCACGATTTCGAATCTTCATTCCTGATGTACTGCAATTTATAAATCAAACCGAACGTTAAATAACGCCAAACAATTTCTCTCGTTAATTAATTTATTCGGTAAATAATTTTAGATATTTTGGAATATTTTGACAAATAGCATTTGAAAATAATATCAGTGTATGATTAAGCACCTTGCTGTTCATGTAACGAAGAAAAAAGTCGAGTAAAAAGCTTTTGCCTTTTCTAAAGGCTCCCGCAACGGAGACGACAACGACGCTGCGATCCTTAACATCATCCTGAAGAAGAATCTCGGCCAGAGCTTCTTCGTTTAATTCAAAAGTATGATCTGGATATGCCTGGACGACTTGTATAGATTTACCAACATCATCGCTTAATTTTTTGTCCAATGTGAGTTTCTCTATCCTTTCTCCCCTTCCAAGGGAATCTATATATTTGAAAATTATACATTTTAAAATTGAGAACATAATAACAACCGTTTATTTTTGGAGTTTATTATTTTTCGAAAAATATAAATACTTGTAACTGTACATTTTGCAACATGTTAAATTATTCATTTACATTCGTTGTGTTGTATAATCATTTCATATATCCGCTATTTTAAGCAATTTAAAACTTAGTAAATTTATAAAACAAATTAAAAAATATTAATTTCTATACTCCAGAAAATACTCATTAGAAGATTTGCAAGTAAACAAATTTTATGGCTTTACATCCGATAAAGAATAAGCCTTCAAAACGTGAATACATTTTTGCACGCATCTATAGTTTTATAAATAGGTAAATTTGAAGATGTTCAATTTTTTTCTTCTCGAAGGTAAATAGTGTACGTGATACATTATTTTGTCGAAGAGTTTGGCATTTACCGTGCGCGATATTACACATAGTCAATCGAAGCAAATGATGACTATGCGTGATTTATTAGTCGTGCCATGTATACTCGTACGCATGCAGAAACCGATCGATGAGTGTAAACCTGCATAGAAGGAAACGACTTTGCGAGATTCCCGCACGTGAAAATATACGCTTCTATAGAGACGAGGGATTATCCTTCGTCGAAGTGTGCGTACGCGTCCTTGTCCAAAATTAATTTAAAACATAATTAGGAAGTATTTTTTTTTCGTTTTAATGTAATCCTATAACATTTTAATTATTTTCAGAAAATAACCGAACACTATTTTCGGATTAACGAAAAAATCAATTTTTTGTAAGAAAACGGTGACGTCTTAATTGTTAATGACAAAAATAGTCAACAAATTAGCATTAAACGCGAATATCTTTTCCCTCTTAACGTCGTTCCTAAATTTAGCAAACGAAGCAAAATCGTATCGAAAACTCTGAATCCTAATTTATACTTCCTAATTGCATATTTCGCTCTTATAAACTAAAATTAGAAATATACTATAAGTTGAATCGAAGAAGATTCGAAAATAAGGATGAGAATGAAATAGAAAGAGAGAGATACTTACCGACATTTTCGGGTTGTGTCATTCTGTCTTGTCTGTACCGCACGTGGTTCACATTTTCGTCGTACGATGTCATCGGGGCTTTTGCTGCTACAAACAAAACACGAGAATTGAGGAATCAAAAACGGAAAAAGGGAAAAAAAATCGTGGCGAAGCGAGCCAACACGGATAAAGACTTGTTCATGCGTATCGAGTTTGACTGTATAACGGAAATTAAAAAACGCTCTAACGATCATTGGATGTTTGATTTCAACGCCTGTCTCCTCCACCCCTTTAATCAATCGGTCGAGTTTTTTTAAGCTTTTTTTTTTCTCGAGGAAACTTTCGAGTTTCGAGGTTATTGGTTCGATCGGTAAACAGCTGTTGAAGTTTTAATCATTTCTCTTATTAATACTGAACCAAAGCGCTTCAACGTCTAATAAGATCGCTTGGTTATCGTATACGGAAGAGAAGATTAACAGGGGGATGTATTTGATGGTTGTTGTATTTTTTTATTTAAGTATTTTCGTTGTAAAGATTATTAAAAAAAAAGTTGAGGTTCGAATATGAAGTATTACCTAATGTCAACTATATATACGTTTTGGGTATTAAAATACTGTTAATGTTGAATGTGCAATTAGATGTAAGGTGACGCAAATAAATTATATATAAAAAATTACGTCTCTCCCGAGGAGATCCCGAATGTTTCATAACCCTTGGAGGTGGTACCACCGTCGCTCTCGCCAGTCCCATCCTCTCATTATTTTCATTTCGTTTATGGGTCTCATCTGGCTGTCGTTTAGGGGGCCCGTCATCCGGACGCTTGTGCAGTATCAACGTGCGCTTCCTTTCGCTCATGTCTTCTCTAGCGCATGACTTTTCTTCCGACGACTCTGGTTTTTCTTCCTACCGAGATCGTGAAAAAATCCGTGTGACGCGAATCGTTCTTTTTTTTTCCTCTCACTCTGTAATTTGTAAGAGGTTGCACTGCTAATCTTCCTCTCTACCTCTCTCTCTCTCTCTCTCTCTCTCTCTCTCTCTCTCTCTCTCTCTCTCTCTCTCTCTCTCTCTCTCTCTCTCTCTATCTTGCAAACTCGAGAAATTGCATGGAGCGTAATACTTAGTGGCGTGCCAAAAATCACCGAAATAACTTAGACGCGCAGGGACTCTCTAATTTACAGAAATAACAATGAAGGAACGAGGAAATCCTGAATTATTTCGAATGGCTTGCGAACGACGACTTAATTAAATTCCGTTTCGTTTATTCGGGTTGGATATTTTTTTGTTTCGCGCTTCTTTGTGTTGTTGTTTGAATTGATTAATTTTGACGTTTACGTAGACGTTCACTTCGACACGACGACCGTGATGTAAAAATGGTAAAAAATTTCTCAAAGTACTCAAGTTGTCGTGTACATATTTAAATAAGTTGTACGTATGCATTTTAGTAAGTTTAAGTGTATAAATATTAATATATAAATATAGTAAACAAAAAATATTGACGATTAATCGTTAAAGTCAATGTCACTTTTTGCACACGTATTACATTACTGTTTTACTTGATTATAAAAAAATAGTAATTACCGAGTATTGAAAGAGTTAATGATGCGGTGTCGAAACGGTCAGAAATTTAGTAAAACTACCTTGAATCTTGCATTTAGTGCCAAAGTATATTATCCTATTTATGATTAATATTACCGCGGGGTTAAGTCATACTAATATTTTTTAAAATAGATTTAATAACTTAAATTGTATTATCGATATTGTATACTCAAACGTTTGCTCGAACAACAAGAAGAACAAAAACATAATAAAGCCAGGAATTGAATTGAAGAAAACAAAGTGTACGTTTCGAGATTAAATTTACTGTCAAAGTGCATCGTACGAAAAACACCTATTTTTATAATAATCGCTCCAAGAATTTCTCGATTTCGTTTACATAACGATCGTAATACATGAATATCCTCTTACCAATTAGTTGAAATGCGTCACCGTAGAGTCGCGAGGAGAAAAGTATTAATTAAATCGCGAACGGAAAACCAAGGGGAAAAGCCTCCGGATGGTGATCGCGCGCTGGTTCTACTAAAAGCTTGAGACAGACGAGACGGTGATATTCACCGGGTTCACTAGAAATATCTCCCGCAGATGGCGACCCGCTCAGCGGGCAAAAACTTGGCATAAGAGCATAGTCACGTCGGGACTCGCGCTCGGTTTATAACTATGTCTAAACACTCATCGATTTTACCGATTATCAAGGTAAAAATATCGAAAATCTAGTGCTAGAATACAATTAATCGTTTTTGTGAATTTTTATACATATTGCGAGATCAATATTTATATATAAGAGAGAGAGAGAGAGAGAAAGAGTGCTTCTTATACGGAGATGTGCTATTGGCTGTGCTTATGGGTAGGATAAGTAATTGTATATTTAGGGAGTTATTTTTTTAATTCTAATCATTACGAGAAAATGAAAAAATATTATACTACTTAAATTATTGGTAATTTTTATCAGTGATTACTTTCATTGTGATAGGTAGGTACATTTCGTTTGGAATATTATTATTGTATACTTAAACATTTAAAAAAATACAGAATCTAAATTTTCCGAATAGAGAGAAAAATATTTTCAGATAAAATAAACGTTATTGAATTACCTGTTGAATGTTTAGCCAATATGCAAAATTATCATATTTTTATTTAAATACTAAACAGAGACCAGTCGGACAAAGTTTGAACGTCAATTGTTTCAGTAAAATATATTTAAATTAAAACAAAAATTTTTTTAGAGACTTTACACGTCGTTGCGGTGTAGAAAACGTTTTTTAACACACTGTAAAATAAAAAAATTGTTCTCGTTAATGTATGCTCGAAATAATTTTAATAATTCGCGACGATCATCGTGTAAAAACAAAATTGAGTATGCGTGAGAAAAAAACACTGTTGGCTTTATCGAGGAGACTATTTTTCCTGACTTCAATAGTCGTTGAATTATTTATCAACCGGCTAATTTTAATTGACATTAATAATGAATAAATTTAAATACAAAATATTTATCAATCTTTATTAAATATTCTTTTGTGTATTCGGTACAATCGCGTCGAATAATAAACAAAGACAAAAAAATTAAAAGATATTAGTACACAATGAGTCGAATATAGTTTTTATTTCGTAAAATTAAAAGATTAATTTGTAGATCGCGATCGTTGTAGATTTGTTTATTCGACCGTTTGAAATTGAAAGAAAAGTTAGTGTCTATTGAAGTACATCAAGTTAGCATTAGCAAATAATGAAAGTACACGGAGTTTTTGAGGTAGGACGCACATACTGTAAGTTAGGAAAGTCCAAGCACAGTGCTCCTCGGGTGCTTTTGTCAGATATTTATTTAAGTACAAACTGCAGAAGGGAGTATATATTTTACGAGCAAACGAGCGTTATATCGGCCCGCACTCGCTATAGTTAAGATCGTTAAGGGAGCTTCGCACGGGGACACTTTTGCCGCGTGGCTGGGGGAAAATCCCTCGATTTACGGAGGATTTCTCGCCCTTTCCGGATTGCACAATCTTCTCTTTCTCTTTCTCTTCCTCCCCTATTCCCTCTCCCAACCTTTCTCTCACTCTCTCTCTCTCTCTCTCTCATTTTATTTCTTACAGACTCTTCTATTTTTTCTTTCACGCTATTTGGTCCTTGGTGCAATCAAAATTGCAAGCCAGACGGATTATTCCGATCGTATATGGCCGACCAATTTACACGGTTTTTATGAGATTTTAAAGTGAGTCGTTAGAGGATTTTTCTAGCTTGTTTGGCGAGGTTGCTACAATTTTTTAAAATAGATTTAAGACATTACAATATAATTTAATGTAACGTTTACTCATTTCTATAAAACTGTTCACGCACTTTAGTTTTTTCTCGTCGATTTTGTGTAAACAACTAATCTACGCGTGTATTCATAAAACAAATTTCAATAATTAATATCCTACTAAATTATATATTATATATTTTATAGTAGGTAATTAAAAACAATTATGTGAACAAATTTCTTATACGCTTTAAAGGAAAAGAACGAATAAATTTGATAAAAAAATTCAATTACATTAGTAAAATCTGGTTCTGATTCGTATCGAAACCTAGTGAATAATAATTAACGAACAACCCACGCACATAGACGCACTGAATATAACATACAGTGCCTGTGCTACAATTCAGCTTTCACTCGCAAATTCAAACGTATCGCATCGAAGTACCGGTGATCCGAGTCTAACACACAATGTTGTTGACTATACACGCTGATTCGCGATTGTGAGGACTGTCAGATAAAACATAGACCCGCTGCAATTATTTTGTAAATGTTAATCCGGGACACGTATATTTTTGCACTCGCACGTAACGTGTATTGTTCCTTGACAAAATAAAAATATTTTTTTTTTAATATCGAAAGTAACTATCAAAAATAGATTGTGTAAATATATTAAATAAAAATATTAATGAGTTAATAATTAAGACATTAGAAAGCATAACAGTGGCTCACTCGTAACTTTCCTAAATTGTACCGAATGATACGTATTCGTACGCGATGAGAATTCACATATTTCGTTAAAATAAAATAATCTGTCTGATCGTACAACTGTATTTTGGAAGGGCCATCTTGCTTTTTCGTGGAAATAATGTGCGTACGAGTAATAAACAGCTCTTGCAAGAAATTTGAACTCGCGATACCGATGTTATCGAGTGGGCCAACTGCAATTACGATAGTAGAAATTCGTGCCGGCTGTTTATTCGACCTATCGTTCAAGCAATATTATGTCTTTAATATTACGCACGAGCAAACTTAATTGTACAATGTCATCATCACTATTTTAATCCACACAATTACGTAATTATTGTAATAGACACCAACAAGTTCAATTAAACGCTATAATGTAAGAAATAAAAATCGTAGGATTCAATCACGACTGTTTACATCTAATTTTCAAGCTATTATACGCGTTATTTTAAAAGAAAATATACGCGCGGTATGTAAGTATAACAACTCGTGCCACAAAAAAAACATTAACGACGCGAAGAAGTGACACGAAAATAAAAATTACTCTATAAATTACAAATACCTATCTTGTGAAAAAAAATGTATAGCGTACTGTATCGCAAGGTGAACCGGTGAAATGTACCTGTAGATATACAAAATTACTAGGTTTAATCGAATAAAGAAGAAATCCAAGTCGCGCTGTGATTTCTCTCATTTTTACTTATTTCATTCATGTATTGGGGCATGTGATAGGTGAGCGTATAATGCGTGCTTCGAAAATATACGTCGGGGTCCGGAGATCATTCGTGGTCACATGACGCAATCATACAAAATAAAGACGACGTTTCTTCGTATATATATATATACACGCAAATTTTAGTTTAACACGCTCCTCTTACTAATGCACGCTCGCTTAATTTATTATTCAGCTTAAATTATTTTTCTTTTACTACTTTAAATAAATCAATTTTAACACTCGCGTGACACGGTTAAAATCGATAATTCGCAAGGAAAATATACCATGACGTACCTATGTACACATGTACGCTTTGTAGAATATCCTCGTAAAACAAGCTACCGAGTCAAGATCAATGGGTATAGGTTAAGAGGAACTTCGATCTAACAGCAGAATCTGTTTGAATTATTAGAATGGAATTTAATATTTCTAAATAATACGTATGACACTCGCATGATGTTATTCGTACAAAATATTACAATATGGCATCTCGCGCGATTCCGTATAAATGTGCGAATGTGAATAATGTACAGATATACACAAGTATGCAAACTAAATTTTTGAATCAGCGATTGTGAGTTTTGATCATATAATAGCTGACAACTCATATTAAGTAGGCGTATACTAAAAGTAAATTAAAATTTAACATGTGGAAAGTTTTCAACGCGCGATAATAAAAAAAAAATCAAATTACTAACAGGTCGCTATATTTAAATGTTATTCAACATCGTGCAATTTAATAATATTAAAATTCACTGCAATTATGTCGACGAAAGATTAGAAATGATATAAGATATTTTGTAAATCAACAACAGGAATGTATAACACATCGCAAAACATTTAAAAATTTTACGAATAAAATATATGATACATTAAAATGATTTTCATTGATTTGAGAGTCAAAAACAAAAGCGTGTACACATTACTTTTCGTTTGTATATTTAATGGAATACCTTACCGTTTAAATTATAATAAATTAATTTAGCTTCGTCACGAATATCTGCATATACGTATGTATACCTGTGTCTCTAAGAATTGCGACCGAGAGAGAGAGAGAGAGAGAGAGAGAGAGAGAGAGAGAGAGCCAGAGGATACATAAACACACTGAGAGCTGCGACGAAAGAATTCCATATGACAATTGTCGATCACGATGTTACACCTTGATTGAAATCGTCAACAACAAATGCAAAACATATGTAACGACGGTGGTAAACGCGAAACTTCTTGAAAACTCAAAGCGCAACTTGTTTACACACGCACAAAGGGAACACGCACGAAACAAAATCGATTATACGATGCATTGCTGTTTTGATGCCGGTGTCTAACGCAAGGGAACCAAAAAAATAATGAGAATTTCGCGGAAAACAAAGGATATACCTATAATGTATAACGGTAGAAAAGATAAGCACGCGATCGAACGCGCGTTGACAGTCGCGACGTAGAACGATGACACGAGGTTGATGCGCTTGCTAAATCACGTATGCTATCCCAATTCAATTGACGATATATATCTACGTTCGATCGGCTATTTTTACAGATGCTAAACAACACGACAAGCGAGAATCGTCGACTCTAACCTCAATTTCTCGGGACGTATGTATGTGGGTCTTTCGAGACTTCGACAGACTCGTGACGCGTCCTTGACGAGAGTGACTGGAAAGGGGGAAAAAAACTGTTCAGTCACGGCTCGGAATGCAAGGCTCTGAAGAGCACCTTTCGCTCTGTCACACGTTTCTCGCATTCACGAACACGGTATAAGGAAAACGTCAAAAAAAATGAAAAAAAAATGATTGAATTAGACGTGTGAGTGGTGGAGAGGGTTAAGCGGATACAGGTAAGACGCGATGGGTGCATCGACCCTTCGTAAAACTCGAGATAAACAAGTCTTAGCGGTTACGAGCGTTGTCGATACCTTGAGCGATTAAAAAACTTACCCACATAAGAGCCGTCGCAGCCTCCACTATGTTTACGTTGACTCGACTCGGCCATATTGGACTGCGCGTGGCGGTGGTTCCGCGAGTGCGCGCGCAACTCGGTCGCGCATATCGCGCCATCGCTTATACATATATATATATATATATATATATATATGTCTGGTGCTCTCTGCTGGTGGTAGTGGTGGTATAGTTGTATAGGCGTATAGGCGTATAGGTAATAATCTACACTCAGGGTATACGGCTCGCTCACTACCTTGAGAGAACCGCGAAATTCGTCTTACGAATTTTGATTCTCATACGAATACTAATTTATAATCGTAACTCTAATTATAATTTATATAGTATTTCGGTATATTTATCAAACAAATTTAAATTGTACGAAAAAATAAATAAATATATATATTATTTTGAAAATTGGATGTAATTTATAATGACGATAATATATTTTTAACGAAGTATTAACTAACATGAAATATTTAAACAATCGAAACTAAAAAAATATTTACAATATGAAAATTGTTATAGATTATAGCAAAATGTGTATATGGTGTCAAAATTAATGTACTATTTGGAAAGTAGAGAGAAGGAGGTTGTACAGAGAAGAGAAGAGAGAAAAGGAAGGGAAATATCGGAGGAAAGCTCATTGCGCAGAAGCTCTGCATAGATTGCGCGGGCGAACTATTTCTCTCGGGCGAGCTTGAAAGCGCGTTGGTCGTCCAATACTTTTCTTTCTCTTTCACGTTGACGCGTATGCATTTAACAACGAAGAGAGAAAACAACACGGAGAACGCGTGCGCCTCGCAAGCTGCAGCTCCTCGTACAATCTCACGCACGTGTTACTTTCCTTATAAAAATATTATTATTTCTCGCTTCGTGTACTCGTTATACGTAAGTAATTATCGATCGATTTATATAATCTGTCGGGGTAATTATTCAATTATGTTATCATTGTACTTGTTATTTTATTAAATTCATACGTAGTAACAATAAAGTCAAATAAATTAATTTAATTGATTTGATATGTAGCTATTGTAATGTTACAATTTATGCTGATTGATAAATTGTTATTATTTGTTAATATAATTTTAGTGTATATTTTAAATAAAAAAAATTAATTTGCAGCAATGTAAGAGTTGACAAGGAGCAATATAAATATAGTATTTACTTTATGTACATTTAAATAAAGTGAAAATTGTTTATCTAAATTATATATGTTGTATCATTTTTAATAATAATATAATTTAATTTAAGTACCTAATTAATACGCAATTATTGATTCTTAATTCTTAATACTTAATTAAAATGTACATTTTATGTAAATAAAAGAAAAAGATTAACAATAAGTGACACGATGATCGTCAACCCTCATCTTCAAGATATGGTTCTTATTTTCCGTAAACCTATAGTCCAAAGGTAAGTGTCACAATCGACTCGCCAACGCGAATACACGTTCGTCCATACTCGTCTAAGCACGAGAAGATGAAAGTATCTATATAGAAGGGTGATAAATAAATAATGAATGGGAAAGCGCGTCAAAATTTCCCGCCAGGTTTTCCACGCAGACGCGCGAGAATTGCACGGAAGCCCTGCAAGTATGCGCGGAAGGAAGGCCGCTAGCTAGCGGTCCAGCGGTGGTGGTCCGTTCTTTACCGCGCTTTTCACGGGTTCGTATGGCTCTAATAAGGTGGTATTAACGTGTAGATGTGCGCTGAGAAACTTGACCTTCCGAGTGATACGATTCGAGCTTTGGTAGAGGAAAACCCGAAAGCTCTTTAATTCGACCTGCGCAAACACCTGTGCGCTTCGTCGCTTCGGTTGGATACCCACGCTCCTTCGGTCCACCCGCGAGAGGGAGTGCGAATTTGTAAACAAACCTTTGACAGCCGGAGGACACACTGTATATGCAATTTCGTCATCTTCTTCTATTCTACGATCGTGCGTTTTACACATTTTTCTACGATTTTCCGTGCTTTCGGTGACTAGAGGTTCATGTAAGTAGATCTAGTTTATCGTAATGTAAGACTAATACTATATGTGATCCTGGTGGCACCTGATTACAATTTTGTGCTTAAGCCTACTTATCTCCATGTAGCTATATGGACACTCACAGAACTATTGTGTGTTTCCTTATACGGTTCCATACAAATTCAAACTCATTTTAAAAATTTTTTTGTACCCGCGAAGTTAGTGCGTATAGAAATCTATGTTACGAATCTTGTTGGACCACCATAGGTTTCGTTCCACTGCTGTTAAAACGAGATTCTAGCGTCCATCCGTCGGTACATTTTGTCGTTCCAATATGTATGTACCCTGTATATATTTTGCAATCTAATAGAGTCTAATGACTATTTTATAAATATATATTTGATATTTGATATATACGCCAATATTTTAAATGCTCAAAAATTGTTTACTGTTTATGTAATGTATTGTATATGTTATCGAATATTCTTTTTCATGTTTTTAAAAAATTATTTTGAAAGGGCCGAAACGTTTTGTTTCCTTTATTTCGCCATTATTATCGTAAACAATAACTCGTTTTATATCATTGTGAACAAATATACACCCATTGTATTAATAAACTAACAAATATAATATATTAAATGCAATTATTATTATTATTATTATTATTATATTTTCCTATTATTACCACTTTTTTTAAATATTTTTAGCCTTATCCCTCTGAACATGTTAAAGTTATTTATTGCAGTTAACGCGCAGGAAAAATTACTGCCGAAAAAATACTCAAGAAGTGTCGACATCCTACTAATTGTGAACGACCGTGTTCAATTTGATACATAAATATGTATTAAAAGCATGCAATTTCCTTTCGCTTATCAATTAACTTCAATTATTTTTGTCAGTTTATATAAATTTTATTAATCGATCTGAGAGTCGTAATCTTTCATCTCCCATATAAAAGCAAGTTTATAGTTACTATGAAATTAAACACATTTTTTAATTTTCGATTTCTTTTACATACATTTTTTTATTCAAAAATTCATATTTTTATTTGCAAATAAATTTTATTTTGTGATTACAAATATAATTGAATAAATAAAAAAACGACGCGAAATAAAAATAAATAAGAGTAGGAATATAAATGCATTAGACTCGGAATGAGCGATGCATCCATACCAAGTAAAAACTGAAAAAAGGCACTTGATCCAGTTGTTGAAAAAGGAAGGTGATGCTAAGCGTTACGCGAGGATCTGGTGGTACTTAGAATGCAATTGAAATTTCTCACTGAATTCGTGACGTCAGACATCACGAGTGTCCGATGCATGCGCTCCTGTGCATCGCCAAGAGCTCATTTGCGCCCTGCCAGTTGCACGCGCGCGCTCACGCACTTTTTCCGCAGCTCGGTCTATACAATTCTTTCTTGGTATAGAGCCCTTTCGAACATTATTGCAATTATGTATTTCACCCCGTACGTATTTTTAGACAGAAATAACCTATGGATTTTTTCGCGTGTTTTATTTGTTGACAACGTAACTAGTATTGTTAAATATTTTAAATTTGAAAGCATCCATTTCATTTTACTATAATGTATACATTATTTTGTACAAAATAATGAAATTAAAAAAAAACCAAGATTAAGCGTGTAGAGATAAAAACAATTTTGACGAAAAAGAAATTTTAGGAAATTCAAGTGCATTCTAGAGTGTTCCATTAATCACGAGTTTCGTACGTGTACATATATATAGGTATATATATATATTTATATGTGTGTGTGTATGTATATATATTCATATGTATATATGTATATGTACGGATGTATATACATGTACCTCGAGCAGTAATCCTGGAAGCACTTTGTAAAACAAAGTTTCGTTTGTCCGTTCCCGGTCTTTTATTACACTCCAGTCACGAAGTTGCGCTCGTGACCTTATCCTCTCTCTCCGAGTAGACGTCGATTCGTCCCACAACCGCATTTTTGGCATACAAGTTCACTTTTTCGATATATATCTGTTTTACTTTTTCATCATTCATTCTTTTACTCGACGAACGATAAGGTCTTACTTTTCTTGGATTTTCCGATTTACGCAAATTCTATATAAACGGACTATTAGAGAAAAGTTCACCTTATGTATATAAAAAAAATTTATAAATTGAATCAAAATAATTAAAGAAACAACAGACGAATGTTTACCTCTTATTACATTGTAAAATAAATTCTTTGCTATTTATATAACAATAAATAAAAAATTTCCTTTAACAAAATTTATATTATTGGCATACCTGATCAATTAGTTTTTCATAACGAACGACCATAGTTCTCTTTGTACACATTTTTCAATATTTATAAATATTTTTAATAGTTATATATTATTTTACACAATGTTTTTTTTTCCTGGAAGTTTCAAACTAATAAAATAAATTAAAAGTAAATTTTTTATTGAATTGATAGGGTTCTCCTACAATCAAAACATTCTACAAACTTTATGAAAATTTAAATAACGTAACCAATTTTTTTTTTGAGCCGACTGAAAAAATTTGAAGGATAAAAAATGTTACGAATGTCGTTGTGCAAAAGAGGTTTAGTATTGGTATGTATTTAACTTTACATTTTTGCGCTCGATGCGCTATTGTATTCTGAACATTGTCTCCGTCGGTAAGATAGTAAACCTAAATCTTGATAAAATAACTTAAAAACTCTAGTTTTCAAAAATTCGTTGTTCTTATTAATGTAATTGTATCGTAAATCAACGTAATTAACGAAAACAAAGTCAACAAATAAAAAGTTTCTTGACGTTAGGTTCTTGACCCGTGATTGAGTAAGCTCGACATCCCTTCGGAAAGTCAGGCTAGCAGGTAGTTTGGGGATAGCTAGGTAGATAGAGAGAAGAAGAGAGAGAGAGAGAGAGGGAGAGAGAGAAAGAGAAAGAGAGAGAGTTCGGACACACGTGCCACAGGGGCCCTCACGTTTCGCCGCATAGTCATGTTGGAGACGTACCAACCAGCGCAAATATAGCGGGCCGACCGCGCGCAAGCTCACCCAGTCGATGTGCGAACTTTCGCTCGAATTCGTAGAGTTTTATTTACACGCCGGCGTGCGCGCGACCCCCACGTGTCTAGCCTCGAACTTTGATACGAGAAGAGCTAAAGAAACCGCGTGGCTTATACTCGAAAATACTCTCGTTTTATTCGTTCCTCTGCGTGCTTTCGGAATATACTCGACTGCTTATACATGTACATACGTGTTCATACGTATATTTATCTATACAGATATACACTCGAAAGGAGGACTCGTTGAGAAAGTGTTGACTGACTTTTCCATTTTTGAGTGTCTTAATGTTCCGCGTGCTTCCTATATACTTGGATGACATCACATTATCCAAGTAAGTTTAGTTTTCTTTCTCTGGTTTATTTATTCTATCATTCTCTATCGTTGCCGATTCGACCGTTTATCACTTTTAAGAGTGTACATTACCATCAACTTTTCGTTTCTCTAAGTTGCTGTTAACCGTCGGTCAAAATCACATATATTTAAATTATAGTGATATAGGTATATATATATACGCAATAATATATATTTGTGCACGAAATCTTTTGATAATAATCTGAGTCGTTTACTCACGTTGATTAACTTGCAAAAGGAAATAATAATTATGACAAATTTATAATTTTAAATTGTGCAATATGTAGTACGAGTAAATATATACTATTTCCTAAAACCGGCGATTCAACGTTCGTAACGGTTATTTTAATAACAAACATCATTTGAAATAAAATGATCGAGATATTTTATCGAGTATAAATGAAAGGCAATTAATGTATACTCGTAAAAAAACGAATTGGATTATCGTAAATACATGTGTACATATAGGGGTATTCTCGAATGATTCAATTAACTGTAGAAGTTGGGAGATTCGCAGCCGCGTCGTGTCAATTTCGTCGGGGTGCGTTTGTCGGTGGATTTTTTTTTTGTAAGGCAAAGCTCGTCTGGAGGCCGTGGGGCAGTGGGGCATTCGCTTTCCGCAACGTCGTCTCCGTGTGCTTAGGTATAATTACGGTGACGTCAGGGAATTACGAAAGGGTTCCAAATGCCGCGAGTCTAATGGACGCTGTTCCCGTTGCCAAAATGCCAGCTGCGCTATCAATTTATTAATTCACCCGACGTTATAAACGAACCGGCGGCCGTCGCCGTCGTCGTTTAATTCCGAATCACCTATAGGTACCTATACATCCATGCTATCTCTTACTTCTACATATTCATTGCACTGATTTTCTTTTTTTCTTTTATTTTTTCTACGGAATTAAGTTTCGAGCTATTACAACATGGAAATAATCCTTCGATGTATTGGTGGAATATGCATTGTTTTGTCTTTACATGCGATCAATATTATTAAATATCATACTTCATTTTTTCAAAGATCGTTTTATGTTAATCTTACCTAAACTTATATTTTCCAATCTCAGCGTATACAATTAGAACTGTACGTAGAAAGGTATACCTATATATTTATTGCGAATATTTACAATTGAAATGGAAAAAACTGAAAAATATATTTCTATTTTTTTTGTTCTACTGTAACAAAATAAACTGGTGTAAACCGATAATTTTAATTCATACATTTCTCTTAAGTTATTAATTGGTAATTTTTTACTCGAATTTAAAATTTATAATTTTTACCAACACACAATTCCGGCGTAATATAACATAATTTCCGATTCACATCTGCGAGTTACAAAAATATATTACCTGGAAAGTAAAAATAAAGAAATCGTTCGTCGAACATAATAAATTATAATATTAAAAATTATAATAAGGAAAAAAATAAAGATTACTAAGATAAATTGAACGTTTTGATTGAAACGACGAGTAATTTTTTTAACGTATATGCGCGTGCTACATTCGTAAACTTATATCAACACAGTCAGTTGACAAAGCAAATAGAGTAAATAAACAGTTGTATCTTTTTCTGTAAGTACTGACGAGTTTGCTAGTATAGAAACTCACACAATCCAGATCGAAACTCGGTACGACTTTACTGGTCATTTTGTCACTTGTGCACCAACGATGATAAACCTTTGGAGCTGAAGGGCAGAGTCAAGCAAAAACAAAAAAAAAAGTGACAGTAACGTTTTAAATAGAGGACTGTTTGAGAGAATCGTAATCCGAGGGATTAAAATTCTTTCACGTTTATATTTATGCTGTCATTAAATATATCCATCGAGTGCTACAGGAATAATGATTGATAGTGCGGATTCGGCCTAAAAGCTTCACAAATTCAAAATGATGAGCGCAATGTATATATATACACACATCTATGCGTTTTGTATAGACATACCGAAATATCGATGAATTGTCACTCGAAAAGATTTTGAGAGTTATTAAAAAATATTTGTTAATCGATCGGATTAAAGGTGGATCGGTGTACATTTGAAACGGGAAATTTCTTGACGATCGTGAGTGCACCGGGCATAAATAGCATCGGGAAAATGTTTTGCCGTCGTGTGCACATGTCGGAAGATGCGTTCTCTTTCACAAAAGAAGATCAATTTACAATTTACTCGAGTCAGCGTTTAACCGCGTCTATGGATGTGCCTCGGTTACAAAATTTACATAAAACCATATCAAAGCAAACTGGCATAAAATCGACGTCACTTTCAACTTGCCGCGCGGCATGGAGATTCACGATGTCAGCGCTTTTTGAACAAGTGCAGCATATATAAGTTCAAAGACCATCCTCTTGTATATTTCACGGCACGCGTCACCTATTTTCTTCTATCTTCGCGATTCGCGGAAAATAAATATAGCCGCAACCGTATAACGCAAGATTGATCGAACCCATTACATATTTTAATAAAAATTCTTCTTTTACCGCATTTTCTTTACAACGAATTTTAGCTCTTGTAACCGCATGGTTGTATACTTAAGGTTTAACGTAATAATAATAAATTAGTGCATTGTATAATAAGCTGCTTGTATGAAACAAGAAGAAAAAAGAAAATTAATGTATCTTATGGATGTAATAACAGTGAAGCTTTCGATACCCGTTACTTTTAATAGGGTGATGAAAAATTAATTAGATTTTAAAGATTTCGTATGACCATATGTGTTCACAAATATTACCTCTCTCTCTCTCTCTCCCTCTCCGTTACTCTATACCTCCTCCGTTTTACAAAATTAAAACGAGATATAAAAAATTGCGTGGGAGCATAAAAGTGTAGTTAGCCATTAGAATGCAGGTATTGTAAAATCATCCGTTGTATCGATGTACACGTAAATGTGTAAGTCTTGAGCAGGCTGCAAGAGTTTTTACAGATTTCCGACAACTCTTTTCTTTTTTAGTTCTCATTCAAGTAGTTCAATGCGTACTGCACACATGACATTTCAGCTGTTCAACAAAATTTAACGTAAAAAGTCACATTTATACGAGGAAACCGTTATACTTCTTGTAAGAAAATAAAAGGTCACATATTAATGATATATATTAAATTTATTTTAGGTAAGACGCGAGCTAAAAGTACATAGAAGAAAAAGATATAAAATAAAGATGTGGATATATAGGTGTTGTTGGTAGATGAGGGATGCGCGAAAGTGAGAGAAGAGAGAGAGAGAGAGAGAGCGGAGAGTGTCTGAACTTATCCGCGCGCGACGTACCTACACGCTCGGTGGCAATGTCTTGGGTGCATATATTACGGTCGCGGGACGCTCTCGTCTCTCTTTGGACCTACGAAAATAGTGAGTGCTATTTTCGTGGAAACTGTGTCATCCGGCGTATTGCCTACGTGTACACGCTCAAACCGTATATATACATATATATATATATGTCGTACCGAGTACAGTCTCGCGCTTCTAACGCGAACGCGCGATCTTGAATTCCGATTTGTCCCGGTGGAGGAGCGCGTGAAATCGTGTTTACTTTCTTATAGATGGTCTTATAAGAGATCTATCGAGTCAAGGAGCCCAGTTCCTCCTTCGGTTCTATATATATATATATATGCATGTAGCTAAGGAAACCTCTAAGCTGAACGTTAACGCGAGAATCCGATTAAGTTTCTTGCCTTGCCTCGCCTCGCCTCGCCTCGCCTCGCGACTCTCGAGTCTCGGGATTATGACGAATCTCTGGTGTAGTCGGTGGTTACGCCTATACCTCTACAACGATTCACTCCTTTAACTACCTTCGTAAATACCTAACCCAAGAATTCACTTTGTTTATTTAGATTTTGGTTCAACATCTGACGTTTATGAGTTTCGGTATCATCATTCTCACTGAATAACCATACACCCTATAATAAAATTTTTTTAATTACAGTAGACTTCGCGATTATTCTGTTATTGAATAAACGTTTCTAGATCAGTCTGGAAAAGTGAAGAGGACGAAAGCAACATTAAATAGAGTCCACATTCAATTTTATAAAAATTGCATGCTCGGTTGAACAGTGGAGAATGCTAAATGGAATATAAATTTAATCCTAAAATCTTTCTCGAAAAATTTCATTCAACTGACTGCATAAAGATGTATTATAGTAAATATATAAATAAATAAACTGTAATACCCAATTAAAACTTATCAACATTGGGAAAATATAATACATCGTAATTATCAATTAGGCTGCAGTACGAATAAGCGACTTATCGGTAGGTCGATAAAAAGAAATAGACGTACGTCAATGAAATAAAAGAGATGTATGACGATATTTAATATGATGCATCGGCGCTGATAAAAAAGAAATATATACTTATTACACGAGCGCAAAAGTTTCCTGACTTTATTCATGAGGCCCGTCAGAGTTGTCGCGTAGGACATTGCGTTCACTTCATCATACGTTCGTTCGCGAGACCGACGCATCTATCACGACCTCTCCGTGATTCCAATTAAGAGGGAAACGTCACGTTTTCGCACGCTCTTCGTAGAAAATGTCCCGTTCCCCTCCGACACTCGTAATCAACGTCCAAATCCCGAGCTCTTTCTATTACCGCAATTCATAATTTGATGGCTCATTCGCGTCACGAAGGACAACCGACTAAACCAACCGAGATATATAACTATAGGTACATATATATATATTCTTGTGATAACACTCCGGCAAATCGATGAAGCATTTTGGAGCTAGAAATTACACATTAGATATATATATATATAACTCGACCGAAAAAATCAATGTTTTCCAATAAATGACGAACTAATCAGCATCTTGTCTATCGTGATGTAGCAATTAAAAATGTCTCTCTATACCATCGTCTCGGTGATTCGTGAAACAATCGAGGATTGAATCTTGGGTTGACCGTTATACAACTGGTTTTCGTCCGGCAATTCCAAACAAGTCCTTTCAATAGTCCTCCACTTCATCATCTAAAAGCACACACAGCTGACAGACGATAAATACAATAGCCGAGCGGCACATTTCTCGATCCTTTGCGAAGTCAAAGAATCGTCGGCCACCGGTATTAATCCCATCCTACACATGTATATAGACGAGGTAGGCAAATAAGGGTTGGTGAATCGAACGGCGTATTTCAGGGTTCCACCCTCTCCTCCCCCGCCGGCTAGCCTGTTCTTCTTCCCCCTAGGTGGATACTAGAATGGGAGCAAAACTTCAACATCCGATCCGTGAAGTTCCGATGGCGCGTTCGCGCGAATTTGCTTAAAGCCGAATGCCGATTTGAATAAGGGCTCGCGTGGAATGCCAACGCGATGTTTGCAAGTAAACCGACTGGCGAATATGATTTCCCGAATCCAGAAGATTCGCCGATTGTTCATCTCTCTCTCTCTCTCTCTCTCCCCCTCTCCCCCCTTCTCTCTTTCCCTCGCCCTCTGTGTTTATAACATTCAAGCGAAATAGTCAGTCAACTTGACGCCGTTGCCGTTCAGATGGATGCTTTGATTTACGTTACAACGGTGAATAATTAGTTGTAAAACAATTCTAGCTGAGATATACATTTTTTTTAAATTATTTAAAGTAAAGCGCATGGATACGATGGCTTAACGATCGTAATACAATTGAAACTCTAAATGTGAAGATCTGGAGATGCACGGATGATAAAAAATCAAATCGTAGTTGAACAGAACACACTTTAACAGACTTTGTATACACAAGCGCAGGGAGATCGGGGGCGCGTTAATCTCGAGGTCTCGAGGGAGACTCGCTCGCTGGACTATCTCGAAAGGATGTATATATACATACATACACACGCAACACACACGCACACACACATACACGTTCGACTAGGAATAACTCCGTAATCCTTTCGTAGGTTAGGGGCTTCAAATCCGGTGCGTTAGGATGTTTTGGACGGTAGCCAAATTCCACGTCAACGGCGATGAAACGCGACTACCTCGTGGAATCGTGAGATATTTACTTTGATTTCGCGCCCTCTCTTTTCAACCCCGCGGTTCTCTCTATGTAAATCTGTACCTACGTATGTGTATATCTCTCTGTGGGTGTGTGATGTCTCTATGTTTGTATTTGAGAGAGAGAGAGAGAGAGAGAGAGAGAGAGAGAGAGAGAGACGGAGAGAGAAAGAACGATCGATGATTTACCGCAGCTATCTCGATAGAGTATTTCATACGTACCACCAGTCCACTATTTAAATGTGTGTGAACATTTCCGCGCGTGTAACTGCATTCTAACTCACAAATTTTTATACCTGTGGCATGTTTGCGTGATTTGTTCTTCTTTTATTTTTTTTTATTTCTTTACTTGGTATTCGTTTGGTCGTTCTGGTTATTTATTTCGTGAGCTAACTTATTCAAGTGTAAACACGTCGCAAAATGCGACGATGCAGTATGAAAATGGGAATCAATATTATATCGTATTGAAAGTTTAGTTTTGATGTCAATGATGCAAGCGTGAAATAAAGGTCCGTCAACAATTATAGAATTATGGAATGAAGATCACTGTGAATATTCAGTAGAAAAGTATGAAGTTAATTGTTCGGCCAAGATAGTTTCTCAGCGTAACACGATCTATCCAAATAAGAATCCCAGGAAAAAGAGAAGGTATAGACGAGGAAAATCCTTTTTTCGGGTTCTTAAAACACATCGAGTCTCGGAAATCTGAAAAGCATTTCTCTTCGTGACGGAATTCGCAGCCGGTTCTTTTTTCAGTCCTCCGAGAAAGGCGACAATTCGTACGCGCACTCTCGAGGCTCGTAAATCTTGCGGAGCAAATGTAGGCCTGACAACGTACGCCCGGTGCGACTGGAGGGTTTTCGCGACGCAAGTCCAAAATCATTAGTTTGATCGATGGAAATTAATCGAGGAAGAGAGAGAGAGAGAGAGAGTAAGAGAGAGAGAGCAAGAGAGAGAGAGAGAGAGAAAGAGAGAGGGAGAAACCAAGCAAGGCGTCGAGGGAACGAAAACTTTTGTCTTTCACCTCTATATCCATACTACGATATCGGTGTACGTGCGCGCGTGTATAATGCGTCTTCGTCGTCCTGGTGATAGGGTACCAGAGTACC
The DNA here is from genome assembly GCA_026168455.1 of Theocolax elegans. Lineage (NCBI taxonomy): Eukaryota > Metazoa > Arthropoda > Insecta > Hymenoptera > Cerocephalidae > Theocolax > Theocolax elegans. Next base: position 60,940,326 of record CM047430.1, read on the forward strand.
CGAGGGATTGGACTTTGACATTTCTCTCTGGTGGTGGTTTGCTATTCGCGTGAATAAAAATGACGACTGGGCAAAGACTTGTCGAGGGGTTGCATTCGCTCTCTATAGTTTTTTTTCTCTTTAAAGGGGATTCTCCTATTCTCTCTCTCTTTCCTATTTAGGCAGATATATATTCGAGGGTGGATTAATTCTAATTTCTCTACTTAAAGGGTGATCGGTCATTATTCATCAGTGCATTCGCGTAACTCTCAAATTTTAAGATGTTTCGTTCATACGAAATTCACGTTTAGTACAATAGTATTGCAATAACAATTACAAATCGGAATTCTCGACGACGGTTGTTAAGTTGTATACTTGCGATGCGTATACGCGACTAAAGTTTCATCCGAAAATTCTCACTTTACGGAGCTTTGATAAACGACTCGTAGACATGCAGATGCGAGAGGAAGCTTTTTTATTTTAGTAAAAGCTTGAGATAGCTCATTCCTTTCGGTTTCTCGATACTGACGCGTAATAACTCGAGCTCTCGCAAGTTACTGCTATATATTCGTTCTCTCTCTCTCTCTCTCTCTCTCTCCCTCTCTTTCCCTTTCTCACTTTCGTATATATCCAAGTACGATGAAATTCCCGCGAGTATGCGAGTACGTATAGATACTTGCGAGTTCGCGCTCGTGCGTTATGTACTTTGGATACATTGTTCGAAACTACACGAAACGAGATGCAACCCTGCACTAAACATCTATGTGACTATATACCTTCACATCTTTACGGTTCACGTTTCTGAGGATGAATCAAATTTTCTTCTAGTACGTTTTATTTTTCCAAGATACTATATAATCTATATCCATGTTTATGTAAGATTTTATAATTTAAAAATATATATTATAACAATGAATTCGTTAATTTATTATCGTTAACTGTATAGAAAAGTTGCGTGTGCCGTAAATCTATCGGAAAAATTACTCGGTAAATATAGGGTCGGTAAGTTGGAAGTAAGCAATCAATCCGCGTTTTTATTTACATCGTAATGTCGTTGGAAAAAGTGAAGTAAGCAAAACGTCGCGTCGGGAGAACGTAAAATGTATGTATACGTCCGTGTGTAGCAAAAATAGACTTTTATCGCGCTCGTTAATTTTCTTAACACCCTTTCGCGCCCTTCCTCCAAGCGTTCTTTACCTCCCTCTCCCTCCCTCTCTCTCTCTCTTTCTCTCTCTCTCTTTTTCTTCTTTCAATTGCACATACCACGCTCAAACGTATCCCCGAGGGATTAATCTCTGGAGGTTTATATTTGTGCCTTGGTCGCTCATTCTCTCACCTGCCGTGTCACGCGTACCCCAAGCGGAATGAATTTCTCCTTTGGAACTTCCATGTCAACAGAGAAAACCTGACACTGGAAAATCAGTATCTTTGACATGCAAACGCGTTAGATTTTTTTTTATCGGATTTATCCACTTTCAGACAACTCTGCATTTCGTATAACACTCACATATTGGTTAACTATAAAGTTTTCGTGTTACAATGATGGTTATGTTTGCGCTTCAATTTATTCTATATTGATTAGTGAAAAAATTTCTTAACCAATTTGTCAGAGTAGGTATCGTTGAAAAAAGGGGAATACGTACGTATATAATGGTAGCGTGTTATGCAATTGTAACGATTTTTAATAGCGTAGTCACATTAGCGTGTCACCATCAGACATATAAAAATTACTCGGTGTAATGTAAATTTTTCTCATTTCTGTAATTTACAATTTAAAAAAGAGGGAAACGGCAGCAGATCACAGATGGTATGTAGATTGAAAATAAATGAGTTGCGCTTTGATGAACGGAAATTCATTATACCTCGTTAAAATGTGAAGCCTGTTAATAATTAATTAAATTGGCTGGTCGGTATGGCATAAAAACTTTTTAATAAGAATTAAAAGGCTTTTTAATAAGAATTGGATTGGATGCTTATTATGCTCATTCTTCGGAAAAAATATTTCACATATTTCTACCTCCGTTCGAGGACTTTCGAATTAATTAACGCAAATTATTAAACAAAGGGATTTTGATAAAAAAAAAATATTCAATGAAAATGTATAAACGAGATGTGCGGGAGGGGCAGGTGGGGGGGGGGGGAATTTCAAATTCTCGTGGAACACCAGAAAATTGACCGGTTTTTCGTCCAAAAAAAGAAAGAGAGAGACAGAGAAGGAATCGTAATGAAACGAGCGTCAGACTTTTGCCTTAATTAGTCAAATGAAAAGTCAATAAAATCAGCGATATGTGGAGGATCGAGACAAGGTAGAGCGGGAGGAAGGTAGGGTGACACGAGTGGGGTGGGGTGGGGTGGGGGGGGGATGGGTTGGTGGTACATGCGGAAACTGCCCAGATACGCTCGACGAAGCTTGCTCGTATTCGTCGGTCCGTGTGACAGGAGGGTACGAGAGTACGCATGAAGACCGTATGTGTAACGGACCGAGGACTGCGTCTGTATAGGACACATGCAGGCGATGTTCGACGCCACTTTTGGGGTCGAAGGGGAGGCAGCATAAATTAATGAATACCGCTCGGGACCTCGGTATTCTCCCATATAAAAGGAATCTCGACCGTTTTTGCGTTTCGACGTGTACTTTATGTCATTCCGTTTGTTATACTCTTTCAACAAAATTTTCCACTCCCTTTATTTGTATATTATTATACTCTGTGCATAATAATCTTTTAATTTAATAAGTATTGTAAAACTCTTTACTGATGTGAGAATAAGGTTCACAATTTTTTTAACGCTAAATATTCTAAAGATTGGTAAAATTATCTAATTAGAATTTTCAAATAAGTTATGTCTCAATGTGTATATATAAAACCCGTATTTTTGGATTAAAGTTTTGATAGCTATTATCAGATTATTAAGGTTGAGAAGTAACGGTACGATATACATATATATATATATATAGGTGTACAGAAGAGAGAGAGAGAGAGAGAGACCGAGGGGAGAGAAATCGAGCAAAATACGGAGATGCAAACGAGATGAATGCGATGTGGGTAAGTTGGGTATATAGAAAAGGTCCGAGGGTATACTCCCTCGTTGGGACAAGAGGGTATATACATTAGATGCCAGTATCAAGTCGATATTGAGTTATTTGCTCGGAGGTTTTGCAGAGGTGCTTGTTTTCCGGTTGTCTTATAGGAAAAAGCTGCGAGCATCGTACTAGAGGACAGGTGAGTTCGCCTAAATGAATATTAGTGACACCCTCGAGACCGAATTAATCCAATGCTCCATTTCTCTCGGCTCCAATATTCTCTTTCTATCTTTATTTGCGAATGCGCGACTCGAGATTTCGAATTTCCTTTTGACACTTGGTTACTTTCTTTCCTGTTTATTTTATTTTTTACCTACTTTCTTTCTCTTTCCCTTAAATCACGCGAGTTTATTTTTCCTCTACTCCGATTGGGATTACGATAAGCTTTGGCAATTCTGTTTTTCCGTTGCCCATTTTCTCTTGGATTTAAACTATTTCACGTCTATTTACATGGGTCTCTAATATTTCTATAGTTTATGAGATTTTCACGAATTTTAATATTCACTAAATTCGTTGAAGTTAAAAAATTACTCGATGCGCACGCCAGAAATGAGTCATTATATTTTGCAAAGCGATAACATATTTCACCCGAATTTAGTAATTTTTCACTCGAAAACGAAGAAAATTAAAGTTACGTTTGGAGTAACGATTTCATTCTTTAAGTTTGATACTTTATCTTGGTTAGGAATAAATTCTGATCGATTTGAGTTTGATTTTGAAAAAATAACATATGGCTGAATTCAATTGACTTTTATTCTTTTCAATAAGTCGAAAGCACATTTTTTAAATAAAGGGATTTTGATAAAAAAAAAATATTCAATGAAAATGTATAAACGAGATGTGCGGGGGGCAGGTGGGGGGGGGGGGGAATTTCAAATTCTCGTGGAACACCAGAAAATTGACCGGTTTTTCGTCCAAAAAAGAAAGAGAGAGACAGAGAAGGAATCGTAATGAAACGAGCGTCAGACTTTTGCCTTAATTAGTCAAATGAAAAGTCACTAAAATCAGCGATATGTGGAGGATCGAGACAAGGTAGAGCGGGAGGAAGGTAGGGTGACACGAGTGGGGTGGGGTGGGGTGGGGGGGGGATGGGTTGGTGGTACATGCGGAAACTGCCAGATACGCTCGACGAAGCTTGCTCGTATTCGTCGGTCCGTGTGACAGGAGGGTACGAGAGTACGCATGAAGACCGTATGTGTAACGGACCGAGGACTGCGTCTGTATAGGACACATGCAGGCGATGTTCGACGCCACTTTTGGGGTCGAAGGGGAGGCAGCATAAATTAATGAATACCGCTCGGGACCTCGGTATTCTCCCATATAAAAGGAATCTCGACCGTTTTTGCGTTTCGACGTGTACTTTATGTCATTCCGTTTGTTATACTCTTTCAACAAAATTTTCCACTCCCTTTATTTGTATATTATTATACTCTGTGCATAATAATCTTTTAATTTAATAAGTATTGTAAAACTCTTTACTGATGTGAGAATAAGGTTCACAATTTTTTTAACGCTAAATATTCTAAAGATTGGTAAAATTATCTAATTAGAATTTTCAAATAAGTTATGTCTCAATGTGTATATATAAAAACCCGTATTTTTTGGATTAAAGTTTTGATAGCTATTATCAGATTATTAAGGTTGAGAAGTAACGGTACGATATACATATATATATATATATAGGTGTACAGAAGAGAGAGAGAGAGAGAGAGAGACCGAGGGGAGAGAAATCGAGCAAAATACGGAGATGCAAACGAGATGAATGCGATGTGGGTAAGTTGGGTATATAGAAAAGGTCCGAGGGTATACTCCCTCGTTGGGACAAGAGGGTATATACATTAGATGCCAGTATCAAGTCGATATTGAGTTATTTGCTCGGAGGTTTTGCAGAGGTGCTTGTTTTCCGGTTGTCTTATAGGAAAAAGCTGCGAGCATCGTACTAGAGGACAGGTGAGTTCGCCTAAATGAATATTAGTGACACCCTCGAGACCGAATTAATCCAATGCTCCATTTCTCTCGGCTCCAATATTCTCTTTCTATCTTTATTTGCGAATGCGCGACTCGAGATTTCGAATTTCCTTTTGACACTTGGTTACTTTCTTTCCTGTTTTATTTTATTTTTTACCTACTTTCTTTCTCTTTCCCTTAAATCACGCGAGTTTATTTTTCCTCTACTCCGATTGGGATTACGATAAGCTTTGGCAATTCTGTTTTTCCGTTGCCCATTTTCTCTTGGATTTAAACTATTTCACGTCTATTTACATGGGTCTCTAATATTTCTATAGTTTATGAGATTTTCACGAATTTTAATATTCACTAAATTCGTTGAAGTTAAAAAATTACTCGATGCGCACGCCAGAAATGAGTCATTATATTTTGCAAAGCGATAACATATTTCACCCGAATTTAGTAATTTTTCACTCGAAAACGAAGAAAATTAAAGTTACGTTTGGAGTAACGATTTCATTCTTTAAGTTTGATACTTTATCTTGGTTAGGAATAAATTCTGATCGATTTGAGTTTGATTTTGAAAAAATAACATATGGCTGAATTCAATTGACTTTTATTCTTTTCAATAAGTCGAAAGCACATTTTTTAAATAGTAATTTACTTGACATTTAGAGTTGCAGAGAAAAGCTAAATATTGTGAAGAATTAATGAAATGGAACTACCGAGATTATAGATGTTGAACGAGTTTACCGAAGGGTGCAGCGTGTATCTATTTGTTGTAAGGTACACTCTTTACGTCCACTGGGAGAAGGAGAAGACGCGTTGTATACACATATACAGCGAATAAGTCTACTCGGTATTTTTCTTGAATGGTGAATGGAAAAATTCCAAGTGAGAAACTCGTGGCGAAACGAGTAAGGGGCAAAGGGGGCGAGGGGGTGAGGGGCGAGCGCGCAGGGTGTTCGGTATAAGCGTGAACGCGCGTATATAAGCCAAGAAGTGGCTTTGGGTCCGAGTGTGTATATACATGCAGGTGAAACGAGGTATACAGAGACCGGTCCTATTGCTCGTAAACCCTTTACGGCCCGCTACATTTACCTCTTTCCTATTTTTCCCTATCGCGCGTTCTTCTTATTTCTCGAGTTTTCTCGCGGGTTTACGACCGGAGCTCTTCGATTATTAAACCCAGCACTTCATTCCCCATTACTCCGACTACCGTTGTTGTTGTTGTTGTTGCCGGTGGTGCTCCTAGTATAGAACCATCCGGCTAATAAGTGTATGAAAGGAAAACCGCTCGTATAATTCACAGGGAGGTAAACTACGAGGTGAACGATCCTGACAATGTCCTCCTGATGTGATACCTAAACCAATTGGCTCGTCTTAATTTAAGTACGTGTATCCCACGGCTCTTCAATCGATTAATTACCTTTTTACGACGACTCAAACTGCTCCTCGAATTTGTTTTGTCCCTTCGTTCACCTTTTCCCCAATTAACCGTTTATCTCTCTGTAATTTTCATCGGTGAATCTTTCATTACACCTCTTTTTAACGATTAGTTTAAAATAAAGAATCTAATAAACACATTTGCGTGTTACGATTATTACCAGTCAAGGACAACTTTCACCTGTTACCGTTTCAGTAGATGGACCGTGTGTTAAGTCAGACGAGAAATGTCAAATTGTGGAATATCTTCCATCGACGAATATTCAATAAATAAAAGAGTATCCATACTGATTATCTATTCACTTTTACTCCGTGTTCTTCGAAATAGAACAATGCGCAGAACGAAAATGATATTTTTATTGATTTTCTTTGTAGCGTATGAAATCCTTTGTTAATATCGATGATCAAACTTATTTATATTTACGAGCTCAGGTATATGAATACAGTATATAGATCAATTTTCACAGGATAAGATATTTTCGAATGAACGTGTCGAAGCATGTTTTATTTTACCATCACAAAGCCTCGGCGTGGAAGTATAAAAAGAAATAAAAAAAGGTGTAATTACGGTGAATTGCACTAACTCGTGTGGCATTTAACAATAACAATCAAATGTCAAGAACGATTGGGAGTCATTTGAAATTGGGGCGTGACGATCGATATATACGAGAGAGAAATAGAGATAGTGAGAGGAAGAGAGAGAGAGAGAGAGAGAGAGAGAGAGAGAGAGAGAGAGAGAGAGAGAGAGAGAGAGAGAGAGGAGAGGAGAGATTACAGCCCTCCAGCAGACGTCCCCCGGCAACTCGATCGTGTGGTTTAATTTATTAGAGGGATCGATGGACCTTGACTAATCGATACGAGCTTACCGGCCGAACAGTCCCGTAATACAGCGAATGTGCGCAGGATTTTCGTTCTTTCGCGAGAATAACCGCGTGCCGATTGTTTCCTTCGATATTTTTAATCAGGCTATTTATCTCAATAGAATATTTTTTTGTTGCCAATGAACCATTTAATTAATTGTAATTGCAGAGTAAATTTAATTGCTTAGGTTCACGTTTCGATTTAAATTAATTGAAATGTATTTCTATATCGAACTAGCGGACGCTCGAATTGTCCAATTGTTCGAGCGATACAATTTAGTAAGAATTATTTTAGCTATAGGCTTTCCCGGTTAAATCCACGAATGTACGTAGCATTGCGATTTACTTGTTTCCATGTAGTACGCCGTCTAAAAGTTAAGCCGTATAATTTTTCGTCCGTGTCCAACTTTCTACGAGCTCTCGTACATATCTCTCGGATTTCTATTGCCGAGACAAAGTTTTGCATTGATCGGATACAGACCTGAAAGAGAAAGAGACAGAAAGATAGATAGTGTTTTCGGGATTCGTTCTGTTTTTTACCGAGTATATCTAAATTTTATAATGTTTACACTCTCAATAATCTATTACATTATTTATTTAAATTAAAATAATAATTATAGGCTAAATATGCCATTGGATAGGAGAATATAATCCTCCTATACACGATTAACTTCAGCAAGCAAAACGTGCTAATAAAATTACTATTTTATTGAGTAATTTAGATACAGATTGATACATTGTAAAAATTACTAATTTTATTTTCTCAATTACTTAATAAAATGGTAATTTTTACTAAAATTTTTTTCTCCGTCTGGGTGGAGTTAAATTTAACTGTGATATATGTCAATTTCACTCTATGCGTGATAGTAAAACTCTAATTGGTATTTTTTCAACTCTATTAAAGCACATATTTTTTTTCAAGCTTAGAGTTAAATTCATTATGGATTTGAGTAAACACCAATTAAATTACAGTTTTTTAACATAAAATTATTTTGAATTGTTAAAAAAAAACTTTTATTTATTTCTAATTATTAATTGTAGTATTTAACATTAGTGCAACTATTATGTGTTCTTCGCAATTACATCGATATGAAGTTGTAATAACTTTTAAGTTCCGGATGAAACTCAATGTGTTATAATGCTATTTAATTAAAATATCAAATGTATAATGCAGAGATATATCCGATGGAAATAATTGTCAATCTTATATATTATCCGTAATATCCGAAAGGTTGCTAATTTTATTTACACTGGCTCTATTTTAATTTATTGCAAAGAGTAAATTAGTTAATATATTATATTATTAATAATAATTTATAATACATTATAACATTTAATTATTATTAATTTCTTGTAAGAAAAACATTCTTATTGGGGTTGGTGTATATAATATGTATTATTTTCTATTTATTGCTATTAAATATGTTAATATCGATGATCAAACTTATTTATATTTACGAGCTCAGGTATATGAATACAGTAAATGATCAATTTTCACAGGATAAGAAATTTTCGAATGAACGTGTCGAAGCATGTTTTATTTTACCATCACAAAGCCTCGGCGTGGAAGTATAAAAAGAAATAAAAAAAGGTGTAATCTACGGTGAATTGCACTAACTCGTGTGGGCATTTGAACAATAACAATCAAATGTCAAGAACGATTGGCGTATGTCTATTTGAATTGGGGCGTGACGATCGATATATCCCGAGAGAGAAATAGAGATAGTGAGAGGACAGATGAGAGAGAGAGGAGAGAGAGAAGAGAGGAGAGGAGAGGGAGAGATTTCAGCCCTCCAGCAGGACGTCCCCCGGCAACTCGATCGTGTGGTTTAATTTTTATTAGAGGGATCGATGGACCTTAGGACTAATCGATACGAGCTTTTACCGGCCGAACAGTCCCGCATACTACAGCGAATGTGCGCAGGAATTTCCTGTTCTTTCGCGAGAATAACCGCGTGCCGATTGTTTCCTTCGATATTTTTAATCAGGCTATTTATCTCAATAGAATATTTTTTGTTGCCAATGAACCATTTAATAATTGTAATTGCAGAGTAAATTTAATTGCTTAGGTTCACGTTCGATTTAAATTAATTGAAATGTATTTCTATATCGAACTAGCGGACGCTCGAATTGTCCAATTGTTCGAGCGATACAATTTAGTAAGAATTATTTTAGCTATAGGCTTTCCCGGTTAAATCCACGAATGTACGTAGCATTGCGATTTACTTGTTTCCATGTAGTACGCCGTCTAAAAGTTAAGCCGTATAATTTTTCGTCCGTGTCCAACTTTCTACGAGCTCTCGTACATATCTCTCGGATTTCTATTGCCGAGACAAAGTTTTGCATTGATCGGATACAGACCTGAAAGAGAAAGAGACAGAAAGATAGATAGTGTTTTCGGGATTCGTTCTGTTTTTTACCGAGTATAATCTAAATTTTATAATGTTTACACTCTCAATAATCTATTACATTATTTATTTAAATTAAAATAATAATTATAGGCTAAATATGCCATTGGATAGGAGAATATAATCCTCCTATACACGATTAACTTCAGCAAGCAAAACGTGCTAATAAAATTACTATTTTATTGAGTAATTTAGATACAGATTGATACATTGTAAAAATTACTAATTTTATTTTCTCAATTACTTAATAAAATGGTAATTTTTACTAAAATTTTTTTCTCCGTCTGGGTGGAGTTAAATTTAACTGTGATATATGTCAATTTCACTCTATGCGTGATAGTAAAACTCTAATTGGTATTTTTTCAACTCTATTAAAGCACATATTTTTTTTCAAGCTTAGAGTTAAATTCATTATGGATTTGAGTAAACACCAATTAAATTACAGTTTTTTAACATAAAATTATTTTGAATTGTTAAAAAAAACTTTTATTTATTTCTAATTATTAATTGTAGTATTTAACATTAGTGCAACTATTATGTGTTCTTCGCAATTACATCGATATGAAGTTGTAATAACTTTTAAGTTCCGGATGAACTCAATGTGTTATAATGCTATTTAATTAAAATATCAAATGTATAATGCAGAGATATATCCGATGGAAATAATTGTCAATCTTATATATTATCCGTAATATCCGAAAGGTTGCTAATTTTATTTACACTGGCTCTATTTTAATTTATTGCAAAGAGTAAATTAGTTAATATATTATATTATTAATAATAATTTATAATACATTATAACATTTAATTATTATTAATTTCTTGTAAGAAAAACATTCTTATTGGGGTTGGTGTATATAATATGTATTATTTTCTATTTATTGCTATTAAATATGTTAATCGGGTTTATTTCACTACAATTCATAGCATGTTTACATTTAATTAGTTTTAATAGTATGCACGGGGAAAAAAATTCTAGTAAATTTGACTAATTCAGAATGGCAAAACGCAAAAAATGACTGAACTTTTAGTAAAAATTAATAGACTTTCATTCAAAATGTATAGAAAGTTCAGTAATTTTTTAGATTTAGGCGGTGTTTTACCGCGTTGGTGAAAATTTGGTAAAAATTACCGAAATTTTTCTCTCCGTGTAAATTAATAGTTATTATACGTATCCAAAAATCAGATTATCGAACGAGTCAAATTTTTTACCTTCTGAGATTCTAGCTGAAGTGCTAGCTAGGAAGTAGTGATCAGATCTGCGTCAATTAATTGTTGTGATGGATTTTCTGCTTAAAAACTTTCTTCTAGTTCCGTTGTATTTTATTATGATAGATAAACATTTTAAAGTATGATCTACCCTTTTACTGTTAACACAGTTTTTACGTTACATACATTAATTCAAGTAATTTTTCGTTACATTTTTACATTGATTGAATTGAGAAACTATTTAAACACCTGTAATTTTTTTATACATAAAAAAGGACTAAATATACCTCCTTAGGATACCTCAATAGGCAGATCTAAAACTTTCGTGCAATGATTTTGTAAATATAAATTTTATGTGTGAGACAAATTTTATATAAGACAAGATCGATATTAATGTTGTCGAATGTACCTTAAGCATGTAGGAAACTGCTAGAATATCTTTTTCCAACAAATGTTTCCTCCAGTTTTATTTTTAAATTAGTTGAATGGTCTATTGAAGATATACCTTTACGGAATCCATATTGATCTACTGACAAAATTTTTTGGTCTTTAATGTTAACACTGCAGATAAGTATTTCAAAAAGTTTATATATATATACGTACGTACAGTTTTTATAGTACGCATATCTACATCTTTACAGTGTTCTATATTCAGATCCCACCATAGTACTGGTTATTATTTTTTCTAGGTGTACATCTTTTTATACTATTAGACAACGTGAATTCATAATATTTTATACTACGTAATTCTTTTTCAAATTCAACAGACAATAACTATGCAATAGAAAATACTGCAATAGAAAATTAACCTTCGGTACCAAGATTTAAATTCCAATAGTGAATACCAATATTGGTCCAACGTTGGATACCAAAGTTTAAAATCCATAATGGGTACCAATATTGCACCAACGTTGGATACCAACGTTCCAAACCACAATGACTATCAATATTAGATAAACGTTTGATACCAACGTTCAAAACCTATAATGGGTACCAGTATTGGTTCAACGTTGGGTGCCAACTTTCAAACCAATAATGAGTAGCAATATTGGTCCAACATTGGGTACCAATATTGATTCAACGTTGGGTACCAACATTGGTCCAACGTTGGGTACCAACATTGATTCAACGTTGGGTACCAACATTGGTCCAACGTTGGGTACCAACATTGATTCAACGTTGGGTACCAACATTGGTCCAACGTTGGGTACCAACATTGGTCCAACGTTGGGTACCAACATTGGTCCAACGTTGGGTACCAATATTGGTCCAACGTTCGGTACCAATATTGGTCCAACGTTGGGTACCAACATTGGTCCAACGTTGGGTACCAACATTGGTCCAACGTTGGGTACCAACATTGGTCCAACGTTGGGTACCAATATTGATTCAACGTTGGGTACCAACATTGGTCCAACATTGGGCACCAATATTGATCCAACGTTGGGTACCAACATTGGTCCAACGTTGGGTACCAATATTGATTCAACGTTGGGTACCAACATTGGTCTAACGTTAGGTACCAACGTTGGTCCAACGTTGGGTACCAATATTGATTCAACATTGGGTACCAATATTGGTCCAACGTTGGTGACCAATATTGATTCAACGTTGGGTACCAACATTGGTCCAACGTTGGTTACCAATATTGATTCAACATTGGGTACCAACATTCCAAACCAGCTATGGCACAGGGATGGGCGATTCTACTCGATTCTCTAAAATTTATTCGATTCTTTTTTTAAAGTATCGATTATTTATTCGATTCTTGAAGAATCGATACTCCAGAAACAAAGAATCGATACTCCAGAAACGAAGAATCGATACGACTATATACGACAGCACTTATATGAATTACGAAAATATTCTGTATTAAGTGGTTTACAAAACTTAAAACACGACAAGTGGTTTACAATACTTAGAACACGAAAAACGGCAAAGAAGCACTGAGCAGAACAGGATGATGTAAAAACCATGCGGTGCCCGACCGTATTCCAATTTACGACGTTGAAAAATGTATAAGAATCAAAGACTGAGTACTGATAATATGATAATATAAAAATAGTAATAGTGAATTAGTGTCTATAAGTAAACAGAGATCTGTATAATCATAGAAGCTATTACATATTAGTATGTACAGCTATTACATATTAGTATGTAGAAGCTATTACATATTAGTATGTACAGCATAGATTAACGAAAAACTAATTTTGAAAACTTAATCTCCAAGTATTTTCAATTTCAAATTTTCAACCCATTTTTTTGTATAAGATTATATAAATGTGTATCTAATACAACGGCAAGTATTTTTTAGATGTCCAAATACAATGGCAAGATGTATTTTGTAGTATTCTTTTATTTATAGAACATAGAAAAGAGAGAAATTACTTTTTTAATAATTATGCTTATATTAATTTTGCACAAATGAATTATTATTATTCTATAAAATTTTTTATCTACTGATGTAAAGCACGGAAAGGATAGACATTGTTTATTTAAAGAGAATAAAAAAAAAGAAGTTCCCTTTTTATCAGTTTTGTGGAAATTAATAAAAACTTTTATTGGAGTTTATGCAAAATATATAAAAGTTTAATTTAAAAAAATACAATGTATTACATGGTAAAAAATACTTGTCGATTATTCCGCTTTGATTTCAGTACTTTCTATTGCAGAAACTTTTTACAGAGTTTAAACAAAAAAAAATATATAAATATTTAATTAAAAATAATTGTTGCTTATATCGATTTGATTTCAGTATTTTCTATTGCAGAAACTTTATGGAGTTTAAGCAAAAAAAATATATAAATATTTAATTAAAGATACTTGTTGCTTATGTTGATTTGATTTCAGTATTTTCTATTGCAGAAACTCTATGAAGTTTAAGCAATATATAAGTAGAAATAGGATGGGAGTAAGAATTAAAGATTTTTTTATCAGATAACATTTTTATAAGTGTGATTGAAAACCATACTTGCGAATGTTGACACCTTCGTGGAAGGTGTTTTATATAAAATACTGTCTAGAGGCACAAATTCTATGTGGAATATTTAATAATGAATAATAAAATTACTGAAAGTGAAACTCTAATAAATATATAAAAAATTTCTATTGACATCTACAAAATACTTGCCGTTGCTATTTTGATTTCAGTAGTTTCAATTGCAGAAACTTTTTATGGTTAAAATCGAAAATTACTTCAAAATGAAATCTATAGGTCGAAAAATCATTTTTTACGGATTCGGAAAAATGAAAGGAAACTACTTGTCCAACCCACAATTTCTATAAGTTTTTAACAAATCAAAAAATTTTACTATTATATAACTGCCTCGTAAAGGAATTTTTTGTTATAATTTTAAAACGAATATTTTATAAATTAAAATGTTTCATGTATAACCGATACATTTGAATTTATTATGAAAAAACGTGCTTTAGTCGTCTTTTCATTATGCTCATTGCATTTCGATTTTGTATGTTATTTTTGAAAGAAAACTGTTCTAATCACAAAGAACCTAATACGTAAAAGTTTTGTAATTTTGAGACGAACATTTCGTCCATAATTAGTGTTTACCGACACTTTTCGAAATAATCCACATAATACGATATAACAATTAATAGTCTTTTTAGTGATATAGACAGGAATAGAATCATATACTTTCCATATTATAAAAAGAATAACCCCATAAATTTCAGTAAAATCGATAAAAATTTGGCCGAGTTATTACGTACATTCATATAATACACTTTAGTTAGTGCCTTGAACGATTTTAAGTTACATCATTTTTGTTTTTACGTTAATATTTTTTATTTTAAGATGTGATAGCTAAATTACAGGGATCTACTTTTAAAATCCAAAAATTTTCTGCAAATACGGAAATAAAAATCTGAAAAAAATTATACGTGATATTTGTTTCACTAACCTTGAAATAAAAAAATCCTATACCCATTAGTTCATATAATTATTAAATATTATACAGTTGCCAAAGAATCAAACACATATGTTGGGTTTATATAGAAAATAATAAAAAATTGTTTTAAAGTAGCTATAATAAGGATGGAGAATGATAAGGCATCCACTTGATTATACTATATTTTTTAAATTATGTTAGTCAATGTGACTATCATTCATATTACACAGCATTGGAATAAAAATAATCCTATACATATGTTATAGTTCATATAATTATTATAATATTATGTACTTGGCAAAGTATCGAACAGATATATTGGCCTTATAGAAAATACTGCAATAGAAAATTAACCTTCGGTACCAAGATTTAAATTCCAATAGTGAATACCAATATTGGTCCAACGTTGGGTACCAATATTGATTCAACGTTGGGTACCAATATTGGTCCAACGTTGGGTACCAACATTGGTCCAACGTTGGGTACCAACATTGGTCCAACGTTGGGTACCAATATTGATTCAACGTTGGGTACCAACATTGGTCCAACGTTGGGTACCAATATTGATTCAACGTTGGGTACCAACATTGGTCCAACGTTGGGTACCAATATTGATTCAACGTTGGGTACCAATATTGGTCCAACGTTGGGTACCAATATTGATTCAACGTTGGGTACCAACATTGGTCCAACGTTGGGTACCAACATTGATTCAACGTTGGGTACCAACATTGGTCCAACGTTGGGTACCAACATTGATTCAACGTTGGGTACCAACATTGGTCCAACGTTGGGTACCAACATTGGTCCAACGTTGGGTACCAACATTGGTCCAACGTTGGGTACCAATATTGGTCCAACGTTGGGTACCAATATTGGTCCAACGTTGGGTACCAACATTGGTCCAACGTTGGGTACCAACATTGGTCCAACGTTGGGTACCAACATTGGTCCAACGTTGGGTACCAATATTGATTCAACGTTGGGTACCAACATTGGTCCAACGTTGGGTACCAATATTGATTCAACGTTGGGTACCAACATTGGTCCAACGTTGGGTACCAATATTGATTCAACGTTGGGTACCAACATTGGTCCAACGTTGGGTACCAACATTGGTCAACGTTGGGTACCAATATTGATTCAACATTGGGTACCAATATTGGTCCAACGTTGGTGACCAATATTGATTCAACGTTGGGTACCAACATTGGTCCAACGTTGGTTACCAATATTGATTCAACATTGGGTACCAACATTCCAACCAGCTATTGCACAGGGATGGGCGATTCTACTCGATTCTCTAAAATTTATTCGATTCTTTTTTAAAGTATCGATATTTATTCGATTCTTGAAGAATCGATACTCCAGAAACAAAGAATCGATACTCCAGAAACGAAGAACGATACGACTATATACGACAGCACTTATATGAATTACGAAAATATTCTGTATTAAGTGGTTTTACAAAACTTAAAACACGGACAAGTGGTTTACAATACTTAGAACACGAGAAAACGGCAAAGAAGCACTGAGCAGAACAGGATGATGTAAAAACCATGCGGTGCCCCGACCGTTTCCAATTTACCGACGTTGAAAAATGTATAAGAATCAAAGACTGAGTACTGATAATATGATAATATAAAAATAGTAATAGTGAATTAGTGTCTATAAGTAAACAGAGATCTGTATACTCATAGAAGCTATTACATATTAGTATGTACAGCTATTACATATTAGTATGTAGAAGCTATTACATATTAGTATGTACAGCCATAGATTAACGAAAAACTAATTTGAAACTTAATCTCCAAGTATTTTCAATTTCAAATTTTCAACCCATTTTTTTGTATAAGATTATATACATGTGTATCTAATACAACGGCAAGTATTTTTTAGATGTCCAAATACAATGGCAAGATGTATTTTGTAGTATTCTTTTATTTATAGAACATAGAAAAGAGAGAAATTACTTTTTTAATAATTATGCTTATATTAATTTTGCA
This sequence comes from Theocolax elegans, assembly GCA_026168455.1. Classification (NCBI taxonomy): domain Eukaryota; kingdom Metazoa; phylum Arthropoda; class Insecta; order Hymenoptera; family Cerocephalidae; genus Theocolax; species Theocolax elegans. Next base: position 60,957,168 of record CM047430.1, read on the forward strand.
CAAATGAATTATTATTATTCTATAAAATTTTTTATCTACTGATGTAAAGCACGGAAAGGATAGACATTGTTTATTTAAAGAGAATAAAAAAAAGAAGTTCCCTTTTATCAGTTTTGTGGAAATTAATAAAAACTTTTATTGGAGTTTATGCAAAATATATAAAAGTTTAATTTAAAAAAATACAATGTATTACATGGTAAAAAATACTTGTCGATTATTCCGCTTTTGATTTCAGTACTTTCTATTGCAAGAAACTTTTTACAGAGTTTAAACAAAAAAAAATATATAAATATTTAATTAAAATAATTGTTGCTTATATCGATTTGATTTCGTATTTTCTATTGCAGAAACTTTATGGAGTTTAAGCAAAAAAAATATATAAATATTTAATTAAAGATACTTGTTGCTTATGTGATTTGATTTCAGTATTTTCTATTGCAGAAACTCTATGAAGTTTAAGCAATATATAAGTAGAAATAGGATGGGAGTAAGAATTAAAGATTTTTTTATCAGATAACATTTTTATAAGTGTGATTGAAAACCATACTTGCGAATGTTGACACCTTCGTGGAAGGTGTTTTATATAAAATACTGTCTAGAGGCACAATTCTATGTGGAATATTTAATAATGAATAATAAAATTACTGAAAGTGAAACTCTAATAAATATATAAAAAATTTCTATTGACATCTACAAAATACTTGCCGTTGCTATTTTGATTTCAGTAGTTTCAATTGCAGAAACTTTTATGGTTAAAATCGAAAATTACTTCAAAATGAAATCTATAGGTCGAAAAATCATTTTTTACGGATTCGGAAAAATGAAAGGAAACTACTTGTCCAACCCACAATTTCTATAAGTTTTTAACAAATCAAAAAATTTTACTATTATATAACTGCCTCGTAAAGGAATTTTTTGTTATAATTTTAAAACGAATATTTTATAAATTAAAATGTTTCATGTATAACCGATACATTTGAATTTATTATGAAAAAACGTGCTTTAGTCGTCTTTTCATTATGCTCATTGCATTTCGATTTTGTATGTTTATTTTTGAAAGAAAACTGTTCTAATCACAAAGAACCTAATACGTAAAAGTTTTGTAATTTTGAGACGACATTTCGTCCATAATTAGTGTTTACCGACACTTTTCGAAATAATCCACATAATACGATATAACAATTAATAGTCTTTTTAGTGATTAGACCAGGAATAGAATCATATACTTTCCATATTATAAAAAGAATAACCCCATAAATTTCAGTAAAATCGATAAAAATTTGGCCGAGTTATTACGTACATTCATATAATACACTTTAGTTAGTGCCTTGAACGATTTTAAGTTACATCATTTTTTTTTTACGTTAATATTTTTTTATTTAAGATGTGATAGCTAAATTACAGGGATCTACTTTTAAAATCCAAAAATTTTCTGCAAATACGGAAATAAAAATCTGAAAAAAATTATACGTGATATTTGTTTCACTAACCTTGAAATAAAAAAATCCTATACCCATTAGTTCATATAATTATTAAATATTATACAGTTGCCAAAGAATCAAACACATATGTTGGGTTTATATAGAAAATAATAAAAAATTGTTTTAAAGTAGCTATAATAAGGATGGAGAATGATAAGGCATCCACTTGATTATACTATATTTTTTAAAATTATGTTAGTCAATGTGACTATCATTCATATTACACAGCATTGGAATAAAAATAATCCTATACATATGTTATAGTTCATATAATTATTATAAATTATGTACTTGGCAAAGTATCGAACACATACAGGGTGTGGCAAAAGTACCGGAACACAAAAATATCTCGACGGGAGTGCATTTTTGGGAAAAATGTTTAAGACAAAAGTTGTAGGATTTTTCCCTGGCTATTTGATGGCACCTTGGATTTGACCTTGATATGACCTTGAAGGTCAAAGTCAAGGTCAAGTCTAGTTTTTCAAATGGAACACCCCATTTTTGACCCCGGAAATGGAAAGAGCGGAAAATTTTACATCCAAAACCGTTTTGGTCGATTTTTTAAATTTGACCTTTGAAGGTCATTTGAAGGTCAAAACAATCACGATTGCGGAAAAGCAAAGTAACTCTGAAAGAGTGGTTTTCCGGAAAAATGTCGAATACATAACTGATAAAATTTTCTCTTGACTATTTACTGATGACCTAACAAGATCGATGTTTCCTGGCCATTTGGGACGAGCTTGAAGTGTCCCGGACATTTAAGGCAAGGGCGAAGTGTCCCGGCCAATGTAAGGCGAGTGAATCTGAATTACAACTTGTGTTCAAACTGTTCTCCATTGACGGTTTGACAATGTGCTAAACGGAAATAAAAATTATCAATGGCACTCCTTATCATAGCTGGTTGTGTTTCAGCACATGCGTCTATTATCCGTTGCCTAAGATCTTGCAAGTTCTGCGGTTTAGTAAAATAGATTTTAGATTTTATGTGTCCCCATAGAAAAATCGAGTGGAGTTAAATCAGGTGACCGTGCTGGCCAATGGACGGGTCCTCCTCTACCTATCCATCTGTTAGGAAAAACATTATTTAAATATTGCCTTACCATTAGTCGGAAATGCGCCCCCGCACCGTCTTGTTGGTACCAAATGTCTTGAAAGTTCTCACCAACTATCTGATGTATTGCTGGAACTATTTCGTCAGTGAGAAGTCGCAAATACTCTACACCATCCAAATTTCCGTTTATAAAAAATGGCCCAACTATTCGATCTTGAAACAAACCTGCCCATACATTTAACTTTTCAGGATATTGTGTATGATTTTCAAGAACCCAATTGGGATTTTGGTCACTCCAATATCTACAATTATGCCGATTTACTTCGCCGGTAATTTGAAAAGTCGCTTCATCTGAAAAAACAATGTTGTATAAAAAATTAGGGTTTTGATCAATTCGTTGCATCATATCATCACAAAAATCCACACGATTGTTGAAATCCTCTCCTATCAATTCTTGAACAAGATGGATTTTGTAAGGATGAAATTTCAAAATTTTTAGATTCCTTCCAACAGAACGAGAATTCATTTCAAGCTGTTGCGATACTCTTCTTACCGACAGACGAGGATTTTCAACAAACGACAAAGCAACTTCAAGCTGCTTTTCTTCGGTTGTTTGGCTTTTAGGTCTTCCAGATTTAGGTCGATTTTTGTTAGTTCCCGTTTCTTCAAAACGGCGAACCGTACGGGAGACTGTAGACTTTGAAATACCTTCTTCTCCATTACGAAAAGTTTCATTAAAAAGTAATCTAACTTCATCATACGTCCTCTGCCTATCGCCCCAGCCCCGCATCATCAAGAGTGAAACTCTCTCTTGCTCCGTAAGCGAAGCCATTTTAAATCGCAAATAAATTCGAAAATTAATAAACGATACACCAAGGAAATGGAAAAAAGAAAACCGAAGAAAGCAGCAAAGTTCTGAAATATGCTTTTTTTATTATGAAGATGAGTATTGACCAATTTTCAAACGAAATGATCACAAATGATAATACTTTGTCCAATTGATCTATCCCAAGTAACGGTGAAAATGAATGTTTTGCAAAGAACTAATACCGGTTACGAATCGTCCTTGTAACAGCTTCACGCAAAATTTTGCGTTCTTTTCTATTTCTGAATTTTACCAATAAGTCCTATTCTAAAAAATTCACTTGGCTTTGACCTTCAAGATCATGTCAAGGATAAATCCAAGGTCATCAGTAAATAGAAAATAATATCAGCGCTATTTTCGATTTTTTTTCGGAAAACCACTCCCTCAGAGTTACTTTGCTTTGCTCCGCAATCATGATCGTTTTGACCTTCAAATGACTTTCAAAGGTTAAGTTTCAAAAATCGACAAAAACGTAACTAGATGTAAAATATCCCGCCCTTTCTATTTCCGGAGTTAAAAATAGGGTGTTCTCTTTGAAAAACTAGACTTAACCTAGACTTTGACCTTCAAGGTCATGTCAAGGTCAACATCAAATAGCCTGGTGAAAATACTATTCATTCTGTACTTGAAGTGTTAGCGGGAAACCATTTCTTCAGAGTTACTTTGCTTTTCCGCAATCGTGATTGTTTTGACCTTCAAATGACCTTCAAAGGTCAAATTTAAAAAATCGACCAAAACGGTTTTGGATGTAAAATTTTCCGCTCTTTCCATTTCCGGGGTCAAAAATGGGGTTTCCATTTGAAAAACTAGACTTGACCTTGACTTTGACCTTCAAGGTCATATCAAGGTCAAATCCAAGGTGCCATCAAATAGCCAGGAAAAATCCTACAACTTTTGTCTCAAACATTTTTCCCAAATGCACTCCCGTATATTAAGTAATTTAATTAGGATAGAGAACGATAAAGCATCCACTTAATTATAATATATTGTTTTTTAAATTATTTTGGTCATGTGGTGAACATTGAGATATCATGAGGGATTCATTATAAAAACACAAGCATAAGTTTAAGTACTTACTTATATATTTCTCTAATGAAAAAGATTCATATGGTAGTTACTGGCGATTATGGACAAGCCAGAATAGTATATGATAGAATGAATATAATGACACTGTTGCGGGATGGTTTTATATACCTTACTTGATGTTCTTACGTCTCACGCGCAAGAACAACCTCAGCACAATAGCACTTACCACACAATCTTGAAATTTAAAAAGAAATTGATGTTCTGAGGTTAGTCTGCTATATAAAATTTGTAATAAATAAGTTAAAATTTTGCTTTGTATTTCAGTCATTTATTAATTTTTTTTTCATTATGACATTAAAATACATAAAATTAATAAACATATAAAACATAAATAAATTTTGCTGATAAACAATATTTTTTTATGTTGCATATCATATGTGCAATTTAATCCGCTATTTTACAAAAATGGACGGAGTGAACAAATCATATTGTTGTACAACCTGCATTGACTGGAATAGATACAAGTATAACTGAGATTAAACTTTTTTAATTTTTATTTTGTGTATAATAATTTTTATAATATGCATTCAAGCAGCGCCAACTAAAGTTTATAAGTATCCTTGTACATTCTTAAATGTATAAACTACATTGCTTTTGCCTTGGTAAGAAATTGTTGGTCTTCCAGGCACCACTTAAATTATAATTAAATTTATATTTTAATGTTTTTTTTTTTTTTTTTCATTTATTAGTATCTCAAACCTTACAAAGAGTACTTTGTAAATAGGTTTATGTTTGCATTACAATGATATGTACATAGTAGCTTATAATCTAACGGTGATATATAATACGCTTTTACATTTGTTTCTTTTTTTTTCTCTTTCTTTTTTTTCTTTTCTTTTTTCTTATTAATAATACAATGCAAATTAAATTTTTAATTTGCATTGTTTCAGTAATAAATGTACATTCTTAGACGCTTTTACATGAGGTTTTTTTATTAGCATTTCAATATTGAGGGACAAATATAAACGCAGTTTTTTAAGATTTACTATTAATTTTTTTCTTTGGTTATCATATAAAGAGCATTGCCACAAGACATGATTGATATTTTCCTCATATTTGCCGCATGGACAAATTTCGGAGTTTACTACATTTATTTTCGCAAGCGATTCCGCTAACTGATAGTGATTTGATCTAGCTCTGTTTATCATTACCGTAATTTCTCTGATTAGGTTTGTTGTCGCAAACCATGGTTTTGTTTTTTCGTTGAAATACAGCTTAAAATACAAAGCTCCTTTCTTTTTTGCTTCTTCTTTGATAGTATTAAACGTATTACGATAAGTATTTTTTCGTAAATTTTCGTTGATATCAGAGAAAGGAACTTTGATACAATCATTATACCTATTATTTGTGGCCTCTTTTGCCAGCTCATCTGCTCTTTCATTCTGTCTGATTCCTGTATGCGATGGTATCCATATAAATTTTATTGCGGTGTTTTTATTTGTTTTGAAAAATGTATTATATTTTTGTTTTATTGATAAGATGTAAGGGTTTAGTGTAGCGGAATCAATTTTTGAATTAAGTCATTGAAGAACGCTCAAGGAATCAGTCAGTATGAGTATAATAGCTATACACTTTGCCGTGAAGATAGAGGCCATGCTGTTTATTGATGTACATGATTTGATATTTAATTCGCTTGACAAACACGCAGCACCTACACTTTTTTTGTTAGAAATTTTGCTACCATCCGTGTATATGTTGTAGCTGTTTTTTCTTTTAATAACCCTGCTGGAAATGTGAAGATAAAAACTAGGAATTAAAAGTAGTCAGTTAATAGGTTAAATGAAACGTTTTTTCCCACTGCGTTCGTCGATTTAATAGATTGCCGTAACCTTCAAATATTTGCACTTCACATTCTGGTCATACATGTACTTAAAACTCCAAATTTTTAATCAAATTGGATCGTTTACTCGAATACTAATACTAATTTACTCTTAATTCTGCATTTAAACCAGTCATTTTAAAGTATCATTCAGATTTACAATATTTCCAATTTATTTTCCAAATCTATTTAAAGTGTCATTTAAATAGTTAGGAAATAGGTATAGTTTCGGTGTCCATTTTATCAAATAATCCGATCTTTTATGGGTTGAAACAAGGCCTTAAATGAACATATCGTAATGATTAGCTGTTTTGAATCTAAGAAATGGGCGAATTAAAGATGAAAAAGCGTTTCATTTAACAGTGGTAACAGCCTAGCAGAAGTAGCTATAAAATACGTTAATTTAGTTAATAACCTATTATATGCCGATTTTTAATTTTCTGATTTCTAGCAGGGAAAGAATCTAAGAGATTATTGGGGTCTTCCGATTTTTTTAATAAGTTTCCTATATCTTTATTATAAGGGATAGTAATTAAGTGAATGTTATAATCATAATTGTATACTGCTAATTGATCTTGTACATGTATATACTCGGATAGTTCTGGTAGACACTTTCTATGCATTCGGCTATAATTCTTTTGCTGTTACGATTGAGTGTGCAATATATAATTTCTTTGAATATTAATTTCTGTTTGTATGATGCACATTTTAATAAATATTTATTACACAAATAACGAGCACGATCTTTGATAAAGGGTAGCTTAGATTCTGATATGAGAATGTTCGTTGGCGTGCTTCTTCTTAACCCGAGCGCTGTTCTTATTGCCACAAGTAGGATTTGTTCTATCTTTTTATTTAATAACTTTTTATTTGTAGGAAAATATACGAAACTGGCATATTCTAATAGTGATTTTATATAACTTTTATATAATATAATTAGAGTATATGGGTCTGTACCCCACCAAGTTCCACATAAATATTTTAAAATATTGAGCGCACAGTTACTTTTTGATAAGATGAAATCTATATGTTGAGCAAATGATAACTTGTAATCAAAAGTAAGTCCTAAGAAACGAGCCGACTCGCAGGATTTAATTATACAATTATTAATTTTAATATCTATATTCCCTGATTCAATTTTTTTTCTGTTAAAATGAATAAGTTTTGTTTTATTCGGGGCTAATTCTAATCCTATTGAGTTTTTTGTTTAAAATTTTTATTGATTGTTCAAGTATCCTTTGACAGTTTACCAATGATGCGTTTTTTACGTAAATCGCAATGTCGTCAGCAAATTGTATGATAGTAGCTTCTTTATCAATACTATTTGTTATGTTCGATACATAGATAATGTATAAGAGAGAGTTAAGCACGCCTCCTTGTCGAACGCCTTTATATAAATTTTTAGTTTCGTGATCTTCAACCGTTGTATGTATTATTCTTTTATAAGTTAAGAATTTGACAAATTTTATTAAATTTTTGGAACAGTTGATTTCTGCTAGTTTGTTAATTAAACATTCCGACAGTACGTTTGAAAAAGCGTTAGAGACGTCTAGAAATGTACATTTTCATTCTTTAACAAGGTTTGATCTATTTCTAAAGTTAAATACGTTAGGTTATTGTAGCAAGATTTGCCCTTTCGGAAGCCTGATTGTCCTATAGGAAGTAGTTTTTTATGCTCAATCCACCATTGAAGTCTATTTTTATTGAGCATTTCGAATAATTTGCATAAACAGGACGTTAATGCTATTGGCCTTATGGAGGAACTGTTTGGTTTATTAATCATGCTAATTTGAATTTGAATCCATGTTTCTGGGTATTCGCCATTTTGAAATAATTCATTGTATATATCTAATAAAATCAATTTGTATTTTATCGGCAGTTTTTTTAAAATTGTATAATCAATACCGTCTATGCCCGGCGAGGAGTCAGTCACCTTCATTTAAAATACACACTTACCGACATTAATAGATTTTTCAAATTTATCATTTAATTTCCATATTTGTTCAATTTTTTGAGTTAAGGCATATTCTACGATGTGTAACAATTGTGCGTGTGCTAAAAAAATTTAGAAAAAATAAAAATTAAAAACTGTATTTGAAAAATCAGTTGCAGAAATCTGTAATCAGTACGGACTCCCCTTAAGGCCTTGTTAAACTCGATCCGCAAAGGTGAAAAATTCATCAAAAAAAGGGTTACTGTCGCAATTAGGTAGCCAATTGGGATTCAACGGTACCCACGGTGGTGCTATCTTGTTTATACACTCTATGCTTTTTTCTCGAAGTTCTAAGTCTGTAGACACGTTTGGAAATTTAATTTTTAAAAAACCTTTTTTTAAAGCTCTGCATTTATTCCAGACATAGGTTCTATTGGTTCGAAAATTAATAGATTCCGCAAATTTTTGTAGATGTTCTTTTTTCTGTTTTTTAAAAGTCTTTTTTACTAATGCACATGTATTATTGTAATTTATTAAATCATACATATTTCCAGTAAATAACCACTTTTTAAAAGAGGCTCTTCTCAAGCGCTTGATTTTATTGCATTCATCGTCCCACCATAAAACCGGGTTATTATACTGTTTTATTTTATTTATTCTCTTTTTATTGTTCGGTGTAGTTTTTTTTACCGCTTCCGTACGTGATCTTCAACCGTTGTATGTATTATTCTTTTATAAGTTAAGAATTTGACAAATTTTATTAAATTTTTGGAACAGTTGATTTCTGCTAGTTTGTTAAGTAAACATTCCGACAGTACGTTTGAAAAAGCGTTAGGAGACGTCTAGAAATGTACATTTTCATTCTTTAACAAGGTTTGATCTATTTCTAAAGTTAAATACGTTAGGTTATCGTAGCAAGATTTGCCCTTTCGGAAGCCCTGATTGTCCTATAGGAAGTAGTTTTTTATGATCAATCCACCATTGAAGTCTATTTTTATTGAGCATTTCGAATAATTTGCATAAACAGGACGTTAATGCTATTGGCCTTACGGAGGAACTGTCTGGTTTATTAATCATGCTAATTTGAGTTTGAATCCATGTTTCTGGGTATTCGCCATCTTTGAAATAATTCATTGTATATATCTAATAAAATCAATTTGTATTTTATTCGGCAGTTTTTTTAAAATTGTATAATCAATACGTCTATGCCCGGCGAGGAGTCAGTATTAGAAGAGTTTAAGGCCTTGTTAAACTCCGCAAAGGTGAAAAATTCATCAAAAAAGGGTTACTGTCGCAATTAGGTAGCCAATTGGGATTCAACGGATACCCACGGTGGTGCTATCTTGTTTATACACTCTATGCTTTTTTCTCGAAGTTCTAAATCTGTAGACACGTTTGGAAATTTAATTTTTAAAAAACCTTTTTTTAAAGCTCTGCATTTATTCCAGACATAGGTTCTATTGGTTCGAAAATTAATAGATTCCGCAAATTTTTGTAGATGTTCTTTTTTCTGTTTTTTAAAAGTCTTTTTTGCTAATGCACATGTTTTATTGTAATTTATTAAATCATACATATTTCCAGTAAATAACCACTTTTTAAAAGAGGCTCTTCTCAAGCGCTTGATTTTATTGCATTCATCGTCCCACCATAAAACCGGGTATTATACTGTTTTATTTTATTTATTCTCTTTTTATTGTTCGGTGTAGTTTTTTTTACCGCTTCCGTTATAATTTTTGTAAAAAATTCGTACTTCTCTGTTGGTTGCATTTCGTCAAAGTCATATGTATAAAAATGTACTAAATTTGTATCTAAATGTTTTTCAAATACTGTCCATTTAGTTTTTAATGTTCTTATTTTAAGTTTTTTGGTTGGTATAATTGCATCTATTTCTACATATATTGGAAAATGGTCTGAACCATACAGTTCGTCATGCACTTTAGTTGTGATTATATCGGCTATAGCCATATTGGAAAAAAACAAGATCTATGTTAGATTTCTTACCACTGCGTATTTGTGTTATGGACAAATAGGTTCTATAAATCAAGGCTTTGAGAAGTCAAAGGTTGACATGCTGGTATACGGTAAGAGCGACTATGAAGTCCTTATCTTGCAATAGTATCTGCATTGCAGTACAATAAAAATACCGAAACGGAATAATATGAGGTATTGGAAATAATTACGTAAATAAATAATTGTAATTCATAACTTTTCACACAAAATCAGCCGGACGATTCAGCTGTGACGAAAGTGTTCACCTGAAACTAGCTCCCTCTCACGGCCACGTGTCAACTACTTTTATATGTTTTTACTTCTGTACGCGTTCACTCACGGACTGGAAAGCATTGTATCTCTTTCTATCTTATGGATTTTCCATACTATTGCTATCTCTTTTTGTTTCGAGTTGTCTATATATATAAAAACGGAGAAGACAAAAATCGAGTAACGCAAATCGACATCCAATTTCTTTATCGCGACTTTACTTAATTATGCGTGAATGAATTCGGACAAAATTAGATGTAAACAGAAGATAAATAAATAGGCAAAGTAATGTTTCATAGATTTCATGAAAATAAATAGTATATAATAAACGGTTGTGAAATGAAAAATATGAGGACTGAGTTAGCTGTATATATGGCTTACGCGCCCATACTTGCGTCGGGCGCTATCGCGTCCATTGATTTAATATTTTCCTAAAATTTATCTTAATATATCAATAGACTTTATTTGACAGAGGTTTCTTCGCAAACGTTAACTTGAATTTTGTCTGAAAGTTTTCGTATTAAAAAGAACGAGGTCAAGATTTGATTGTAATTAAACAAAAAAAATGATGTGCTTCATGTATAGTAGTGTGGGCGTTAAATAGTACTTAATATTTTTTTAAAAATTTTATTGGAAATATCGCGTTATATTATGATTCTGCTCAATCGCTTACAATAATAGCAGGGTAGTAGTAGCATCAAATCGATATATAATACTATATGTACTCCAAATATTTTGTTAAAATATGAACTCTCTTCTAGTTAAATTAATTCTTTGTTTAGTTGAATTGAACAACACCACTGTAAGCGTGTCCTAACTGGTTGGAAATCATTAAAATTTATTAAAATAATTTGACGAACGAATGCATTTTGTAAGATCAAATAACCGCAAAGGAACGAAGAGGAACCGCGCTTTTTTTCTTGAGAAGGAGGAGAAAAAGTGGCAAGTTTATGGGAGACACGTTCCGACAATATTATGACTCGTTGGTCTGCGACATATATGAGTCGCGTCCTCCTCTCTCGGGTAAGGTCGCAAAAACCCTCTGTCTGATTGCTTCGTTACTACACCTCAAGAATTATAAATCATTTTTTGCGGGTGCACGAACGCATACGACACTGCTTTTTTTAACCTTCTTTCTTTCATTTTCATTCCGCGCGTATGGCGCGGTTGTCGGTAATCAACGCGCGACAACATAAAGAACTGCCTCAATCTAATCGTAGTAAATAGTTTAACTTCAATCGACTATACTTTTCAAGGGCCGAGTGCAATTCACGGTAGAATAAATTTTCCGTATATTTCCTCTTCAACCGAACTTTTTGTTGATGTTGCTTGACGGGTTTATTGAGTATTTATCGGATACTTTGAGCGAGTTTATAACTCTTGTATGCTCGATTTTTCGATGCTTTTATTCCCGAGCTCGAAATTATTTATGTCCTCTAGTGAGCGTCAAACTTCACAATAATCATATTTTTAAATGTATAATATAAAAATATCTAATAACATATCATCGCCAAAATTTTTTACAATAAATATTATCTTGAGCCATCCCGGTTTAAAGCAAAATTTATGAACTGAATTGTGCAATTGAAAAAAAATTGTTTAAAAATTGTTTTATACTTAAAGATAAAAAATCAGATTTCGTGCACATTTCGAAAGAAAGCATATCGCGCAGTACGCACACTTTCTTGATTGCGAATGAAGTCGCGAAGGAGGCGGGTCTAACGAGTCGGTTCTACGGTCGCGTGGGATTTAACGAGTGCCAGGCTGAGAAAATTTTCGTGGCGAAACTCTCTCGTTCTTTCAACTTTTGCATGATTACGAGATTACGCGGGATTGAACTTTGGTTCGCCACCCCCTTTGATGCACTTTTCGCAACTCGTCGTCGGGATAAAAAAAAAAGAGAGAGGAACGAATAGATACAGAGCTTTCCGTATAATCACGGCAGCTTGTTATGGAGACGCGTTTTTGCTGGAGTTTGGGCGTCTGGGGGCTAACGTGTTTAATAAAAAGACTTTATCTTTTTTCTTGTTAAATATAGTATACTTTCAAGTTCAGTTGGATTAAATTGAACCACTGTTTACGAAATGAATAGTTATCACATTTTCCCGAATAACAATCGCAAATTTTATTCTAATATTATACATATGTTACCTCTAGTATAAAATATTGCGATAACCAATTTATTAGAAGTGTATTTTGAAAATTTATCACGTTCAACAATTGCTAAATAATTGTTTATGTGTAAAGAGTAACTGTAATGAATAGCATTTGTTTTCGCATATTAACAATTAAAAGATAATACTCGTTTTACCATTAGTTTGATGAGAAAAAAATGTTAATAAAAAATGATCATCAGGAGAAATCTCGGAGGAAATATTGTAAAATAGGTAGTGTTAATTAATTTGTCCGATAGTTAAACTCGTCATCGACTTAGCCAAATGTTCGGACTCTTTAACGCGTATCAATTACAATGCACCCTCGAGCAAAGCCCCAACCAGGAAAAAAGTCTAGAAAGCGTCTCGCAACGCAAGAGGGAGGGGTGGGCACACTAAAAAGTACGAGTTATGCAAATAACGAAAGCGAAGCGAATCGGAGTCGGGTAGAAATTGCTCGTTTAAATTCAGCCCGTGACAAGAGGAGACGGTCCCACCGGGGCCCCGCGGCCGAAAGATGAGAGAGGAGCGCTCCTCGTTCTCTTTCTATATACGCGGCGCCTAACCCAATTTCGTGGAGATAAATTCCGAGTCGAGTCGGAGATTTCTGAATTATGCGAGCCCTGAAGCTATACTACGCAAAGGGGGCCACGCGCACGCGCACGCGCTCTCGATCGACACTCGTTTTATTAGCATATATAACGTGCGTGAGTCTGTAGGGCCTTTTGTCGCCTTTTTTATTTCAAGGTATTCACCCGTGAACGACGCGATATATCTCGGTATAATTGAGGATTATTTTTTGTTTTCCTCTTTTATCTTTACCCCTATACCTATGAGAGACTTGTTACATGCTTAGGATTAATTTAATGCGGATTATAGGGAAAAGTATATACCTATATCCATTTGTATTATGAAAAAACGAATAATCTGAATGTAGACATCGCAGATGGACTAGTAGATCCTCGTAAAGGGGGGACTCATTGTTAATAATCGATGGAATAAAGTATATATCCAAACGGCATTAATGTCAACTGTCTATTGTATTCGTAAAGGAACGAGTACAATGAATTTTTTAACTGGATGCTTCGTCCAAAGGGTAAGAACCAAAGGAATAGATAAAGAATTAAGGAAAAGATATTTAATAACAATGTTTGAGTAAACTCGCAGGTTCCTGCCAGAATCTTGTTTCAGGGGAAGATATCTCTACCAAGCAGGACAATTCTGAGATGAAGAGAAAAGATCTCGAGCGCTCGGCGTAATGCGTGTTATATTGCCCGAGTGCTATCATCGCATAGGGCAAACTGCACCAGGACACTGGTGTGACGCACATCCACGCAGGACGGCAAACAGGCAAGCAGGCAGGCAACCATATATATATATATATATGTATAATACAAATTGCCGTGTATTCGTTTGCGTCGTCTACGGGTATATAGGTGTTTAGGTGTATAGGAGTAGCTATACGTTTTCGCGAATAAAGCGAGCGAAAGATAACGGAGAAGAAGTAGTGCGCTCGGCGAGGTTTAAGCGTGCCTCTTTATATACGCGCCCGAGGTATATAGACACCGAGAGAGCGAGGCCGAAGTAAAAGCCGGAGAGTGCATTTAATTTGCTTAACGAGGCCCGTCCTTCTTCCACGCTTTTATCTAACGAGAGAAACGATTTTATAAAGAGTTTCCGCCCAACGGATTTATTTCGAGAGGAGAGATCTTCGTATACCGAAAACTACCCCCCGGGCTTTTTCTTCCGTGTGTCTCTCGCGTAACGACGGGCCGTGAGCTGTAATCTACCTTCTTGACTTTCAAGAATTACCGAGGCGATGCAATTATTAATATACTTATTTCGTAGCTGTGGACTCGCTCGAGATAAATTTACCAAATGCACCTATGGTATACACGCAAGCGTGCGTCTTTGTGCGCGAAGATTCAACGTCGTATTTGCAACATTATTTCGTAATCACATTCTCTAATTGATTCAGTGATTATTGTATAATGATATATCAAAATCAAAAGAAACAAACACATTTTTGATAATATCATTCGTGTTTTCCTGGATATCTTTAGAGTAGTTATAGTTACACAGTTTGTTTCACCTAACGATGATTCCTTACAAAGGAAAAAGTCGTTTGGTAAGTTGAACAAAATTTCTGACAGGTGGCCCGTGAAAGGAGCGATCCCGATCAAAGCAAGCTCACTACTCAGCGATAGTGACCGATAACAGGACCATTCGTAACACCCATCCCCTGACTTTTCCTACGTCTGCTTGTATAGATGTGTGCGTGTGTGTGTGTGTGTGTGTATATATACGTATACGCCCGCGTAAAAATGTGAAAGTTTGTGCCAAACTTGGCCCAAGTTTATGTTTTTATAAAGTTGGCGCAACTTGGGCAATGAGACTTTCCCAAACTTGACAACTCACACATTTAAATGTGGGACAAGTTTGGAAAAGTATGGGATAAACTTACGCCAAACATTATACAAAGTTATTATAAATTAAACTTATGTTGAGAGAAATATGGGGAAAGTTGTTGAAAGTGTGGCACAAGTATAGGTTACATTTACCTACACTTTATAAAATTTCTTTAGACATTTTAATAATTTAAAGTTTCTTGTAAAAAAAAACGAATTAATATTTATTTAATATCACCTTATTTATACCTGAAAAAAATTCATACATATGTTTTGCACAAAGATCCAACGTCCAAGGTGAATTTCTTCAAGTCGTCGCATCACGACATTCCAAGTCGACGTTGAGGGTTAGACTGACGCATCGACGTTTAGTAAAATTTCTTAGTAACCGATAAACAAGAAGTCATTTGTTCACTGGTGGTCAAGCAAATTTTACAAAAATTCCTTAGCAACCAACAAACAAATGACTTCTTGTTTATCGGTTACTAAGAAATTTTACTAAACGTCGATGCGTCAGTCTAACCCTCAACGTCGACTTGGAATGTCGTGATGCGACGACTTGAAGAAATTCACCTTGGACGTTGGATCTTTTGGCAAAACATATGTATGCATTTTTTTCAGGTATAAATAAGGTGATATTAAATAAATATTAATTCGTTTTTTTTTTACCAGAAACTTTAAATTATTAAAATGTACGTCTAAAGAAATTTTATAAAGTGTAGGTAAATGTAACCTACACATGTGCCACACTTTCAACAACTTTCCCCATATTTCTTTCAACATAAGTTTAATTTATAATAACTTTTTATAATGTTTGGCGTAAGTTTATCCCATACTTTTCCAAACTTGTCCCACATTTAAATGTGTGAGTTGTCAAGTTTGGGAAAGTCTCATTGCCCAAGTTGCGCCAACTTTATACAAACATAAACTTGGGCCAAGTTTGGCATAAACTTTCATATTTTTACGCGGGCGCTTCGTCTCTCCTATACTACGTGAGTTATTCCTATAGCCCGCGAATTTAACGCGTATCCTTGGATTTATATTCAAAGCCAAGAGGTTTTTCGAAATGTTTACGTAGGCCGGTTGGATATAAAGTGGCTGACCGTACTGTGGCTATCGACTCGGGTTCGTTCTTTATGCTACGTGTAGCTTAGCCGCCTGTGATCATTCGTTCCGAAAATTTTTTTCAAACGTTATATTTGCAACATCATTTTTATGCTTTAAACTTTTGTTGGTTACATACATTGTAGTAGCCGATTATAAGGCAAATTATATTAATAAACATGTTCCGGATCACAAAATTCTGATCGTTTCAATGTGTAACTAAGCTATTGCATGTATTAGAAGCATCAATACGTTATACGTACATATAACTATAAATATCTTCGAGTAGGTATATAAACTATCCACATTTTCAGATGAAACTTCTTTGAATAGGAAAAAACTGACATCACATTTATTCTCCCGTATGCATGGAAGTACATTCATTTGGACCAAACGATAATACTCGTATATATAATAAATATATATAATCAGATTCGTTATACCATTGCTCGGTAAAAGTGATTTGCGGGAGTAAAGAAAAGCGGATACATAAGGAGAAGTTTGGCGGATTTACGAAGGACGAGCATCAGAATATACACACCCACACACCGACCCACACAGATATATGTGTATATATATAGCGGAAGGGTTTGAGGGGAGGAGGAGAAGAAGGAGGGGGGGGGGAGAGGCAGTCCTTCGGAAAAGCGGGCGAGCGCGTGCACTGTCTGGTTGTAAGCCCATGGTAAGCTCCGCTCGAAGAGTTGACGTTAATTGGACCGTCCTGACAACTTTTCATTCATCCTCTAACAAGCTATATCCGTCTTTATCCGTATTACTCTCCCGCTTCGACTTTTTCCCCCCTTCCTCGTTGTGTGGGTTTTCTCTTACCCCCTTCTCGTATTTTCCGTAGGTATACGATTTGTTTGCGAGTAAGTCTCCTATTCGAGCCTATGTACGAGCTTTCCTTTCTCGAGTGACACAAGTATTCTCTACTCCCTTATTCTTTTGAGGGATCCTCTCCTCTCCTCCCGTTATACCCTTCTCCTTGTCTATTAACTTGAATTTCTTTTAAATGTTTCGTTGTTATACAAA
Source organism: Theocolax elegans (assembly GCA_026168455.1). Taxonomy (NCBI): domain Eukaryota; kingdom Metazoa; phylum Arthropoda; class Insecta; order Hymenoptera; family Cerocephalidae; genus Theocolax; species Theocolax elegans. The sequence continues at coordinate 60,974,359 of CM047430.1, forward strand.
GTACAATAAATTGTTTCGGGTATTCGCAATTATCCCGTTGCTTATTACTCCGTTGACAATTAAGTAAATAAATATATACGTCACCTTGGTACGAATTACCGAGAAGCAAAAATCTAAATCTCATATGCGCAATCGACGAACTTTGTTCAGTGGCTCGTATTCTAATGAAAATAACAATAACGAGCCGTAATTGATATAATAATTACGTCATCTGGGACAACATTATTATCAAAATACATAGTTATACGTATATAACAGTGACGTTCATTGTCGGCATTGTTGTTTCTATATCTATTCAAAATTCACTGGACAATTGTAATTATTATCGTTCGAATTGTTTGTTCAAACAGCTATTCTAATTCTAGGGTAGCATATTGGCTTTTGCATGAAAAAGCACGTAGAATTGAGAAAAGATTCATTGTTAGTCAAAATTGGTTTGAGGCTTGAAAAAGCTTCGTCATAGAAGCAATTCTCCAACAAGAAAAAGTCAACTTGTTCGTTTACTTTTGAAATTTATGTTTGTTTTACAAGTTATTCAAAATCACTCCGTTATTGTTACTCAATTCAACAAATCAATTTCTTCATAGCCATTAATATATATATATATATATATATATATATATAAATATTTTACGCGACGAATTTTAATTATTTCTCGGAAACGTGTTGTGAGTAATTTTTTATTTTATATTATTTTATATTTAGAAAAAAACTTCATTTTGTCTTGAATCGAGTGAAAGTAGGCCATTCGATTTTCCAACCTAACATTATCATTCGCCTGGGGGAAAAAAATGAAGTAGCGCTCCCATCTAACGGAGCTCCGTCATAAAAAGATGCGGGACGTATAAAGCGGAGACGTCGGCCGAGAAAAGGATTAAGACCTCGCGGAGAGAGATAAATGGAAAGAGAGCTTGAGTGGGTGGGGAGTCGGAGGGGCTGGGTTGGGTTAGGGCGGATTGACGTGAAAATAGAGGAAGCGTAAGAAAAATAATGCGAAAAATGCAGGAAATTCCGAGGCTCACGCCGCGAGACAACGCAATTCCACGACCTGTCTGTCGTCTCGATATAAGTTACATTTTCTTATGACATAGCGCCTCGAATCGAGTTACGTTTCATTCGACATTCGATAAGTTTTCATCTCGGCTGCGTCACTCAGCGGTTCGACGTTTTATGTACATGCATGCATACGGATTTCGTACTGCAGAGGGGTGAGTTTACTCCGATAGTGCCGCGCTTGACTTACCTAAAATGGCCTTGGGGTAACAAATTTTTATTGCGATAAGCGCAGAATTGTACCGATATACACATATTTATTTACCTAGTTGCTATTTACGTCTACGTTACCCACTTTTACTTTTACAACCAAAGTTTCAACTATACTAACTACATCAACTCGGCTATTATTTTAACTGACTCGAATGATAAAATATGTGAATACATTAAAAAGATTACTAGTGAACAAAAATGTGTACTTATTAGAACTTAAAAGGGACTTGAAAACCCATTTCAAGGAGAAGCAAAACTAAGGACTTTTATTCTCTTCAAGCGGCAGCACAAGTCCTGCGTGAGTTGTCTCCCTCTTTTCGTTTTCTAAAATTTGCAAAAGTGAGATCGAGGTATAGCGTTTTTGCGAGAAGAGATACGCCTGAAAAGTTTGCCGCCATCAACATTAAAAAAAAAGAAACTAGGAGCAAAGATGTAGCTTGAAACTTACGACTGGGCTACGGGCTCGAGTTTTTCAATGTTTTCCATGCTCATCTATCCTTCTGTACATCTACTTTCCTGGACTTTTTTGTCTTTTCTTTTACCACTTTGAAGGTAAGGTACGAGATCGGCCTACATAATATTTCGCATTGACAATTACGTAATAAATATTAAAATACTTCCGACTCAAAATTATTGATAAAAAAAGAGTGAAAATAAAAGAAAGAGAGATAGAGAAAGGGAGAGAGAGAGAGAGAAGCGATAATAAACATTTAGTAACGAAGATGTAGCTAAGCAGTTTTGCGTATTGGGCCGGCCGGTATCCGCATTCCGCGTTGCATAATAATAAATGGAAAATTGGCTGCCTCGGGTTTCGCGCACGGTCAATCACGCGGGATTCGCTCGTGTCGAGCTGACGGTGCAGCTGGGCTTTACTGCGTTGGACGACGTCCGGCCTCGCAACGATCTGTCTATCAGGGTGCGGGCTGCCCTTTGCACTTGCCGACCGCGAGACGAGATGGTGCAGTTTGCCGCAGCTCATCTGCATACCTGATGCTCCCTCGGATAACAGCCTGTACATCCGGCCTCTAAGGGCTTTCCTCGTCTTCGATAATCACTTGCTGGACGTGGTCGTCATCGTCTCTTCTCTAATCTGATTTACTATCCTCTTTACGAAACCTTGATTATCAACTATTATCTTTACACCATTTTTTTATACACACATGAAAAATTTGTCGTTCAAATGACGAATTTAAAATCTTTTACGTTTAATGAATAATGCTGTTCGAAACGATTACCGATAAATAGTAGTACTCAAATTCGAATATATTATTATTTTTGGTAGAATGATTTTTAGCTCGATTTTTAGTCTGATAAACACGTGAAAAGAACGTCATCCCGATGTATACTACGAACAAGAGAGTTGCGAGATTGTAAGAGTTAAGAGAGGGAAAAAAAAAGTTTGTAGAAAACGTATATACATGGAGAATAACGGTCTGTCGCGAGACGTCTACAATAGCTAACCGACTTGTCGTCGTTGTCCTTTCTCGTAAAAGTGCAAAACAATAAAGGAAACGCGATATCTACTTTGCGTTATACCGAACAATAATCCTTTCGCGGTTCAAGTTGCTTTTTCCTCAAGATAACGACTTCTCTTACCCCGTGAGTTTTCGTACTCGTGAGTTTCGCCCTTCATTATGCGAAAAATATGCTGCTTTTATATAGGTCTATACAAAAGCCACGCGTTCTGTTTTTGATTTTCGTCAAATGCAAACTTCTCTGATGATATCACCAATTCGCATTACCTTTTTCATTTCAGTCTACACAGGTTGTCAACGTGCGAAAATAATAGATACAAAAATTAGTTTTACGTGCGCATGATTATTAGTTTCATAATAATAATTAAACTCAACTGGTGCATGGAGAAAAAGGTTCTGGTAAAAATTACAACGTTATTGAAAGACAGATTTCGAAAATCATAAAAATTACTATGTTGTATAAGAAAATATACTACTAGTTTTGAGTAAGTTTATTAGATATATAGTGAATATTAATAAACTAGTTAATTCTGTTTATAATACATAAACATTTTTTATAATTTGTCTAGTCAGTCTCTAAATTACACAATAACATAGTAATTTTTACTACAAATTCTTTTTCCGTGTAGTTACATTAAGTTTCTCGATATCGACACAGACGTCTTAGAATTTCGATGATATTACCTTTATCAAAATTAATTCATTAATTCGAGGCGAAGTATAGTTAAAGGAAAGGAAAGGACGAGGAGGGAAGCCATAGCTCTCAATACTTTGATCGCGAAACCTTATGTGAAAAGCAATGAGAAAGAAGGGCCAAGAAAGAGAGAGTAAGAGAGAGAGAGAGAGAGAAGCTCCGTATCCATTACAATGAAAACGTTGAGCGATATGAACGAGCACGCGCGCGATATCGAGAGAATCTGAAAAGCGTCCGCGCGTATTATTGTCAGGGTCCCTCGATTGTCAGAGATAAATATATCACCGCGTATACGAAATATCGAAGAAAATATCCTTGGAAAAGTGGCGCGATCGAGTCATAAATCTGGTAGCCCGAGACGCGCTATAAAAATTCTCGAAGAAGTCGCGATTCATTAAAACGACCTTTTATTATTCTGAACGTTGATTTAGGTAGAGCGGGGTAGAGGGGGGGAGAGGGGTACAGGGATGGGTCAGAGGGAAAGGGTGGGAGGGACGAGGGGATAGGTTGCATTGTCTCGAGGCTCATCTCGTCGGTCTGCGGGCATTGTGTTGGCTCTTCCATTGTACACCGTTCTCCGCGTCTCCGTTTTCCACGCATGTGCAAACATAATCGCGTTGCGCGGATCTACCGCGAGCGCGTAAATAATGTGTCGTTTACGCAGGGATACAGTATTCAAATATCAACGTAAGCGGAAGATTTCGAATACGCGTGGAGGGGATGGAACACTTGTTTAACGGATACGCTCTCGATGGTATATCGTATCGAGCGCGTTTAAATTAATATTTATTGTGGATCGCGCGCAAGCGTTTTCTTTTCCTAAAAAGTAAATGTCGTTTGATAATTAGTCCTTTGACTATCTCTTTAATTAAAACCGTGTAGAATTCACGGAGTTCCCGAGTCTCTTTAAATAAACGTTCCACGGTAGATCGTTTGTGAAAATAATAACGAATCTGCTGCGTGTTTGTAAACCTTATCGCGCATACGCAGCTATAGAGAAAAGTATTGGTAACTTTCGGGAAACCTCCATAAATCCTGATAGAAAAGCCTATGGACATCCATAACGTTGGACACTTCCATACATCATCGCGAACCCTATGTGCATACGTATATGTAATATATATATAGACAGACACACACAGACGCATGCACAGAGCCATTTAAGAGGAATCGATTCAGCGAGCCTAACATCTGGATGCACCTGATGCAATGAGAGGACAGTGCACAGGTATACACAACACGTCCCCACGGTCAAATGTGAGCTAGAGAGGGATGGTTACAAACTCGCCGACGATAAACGTACGTTTCGCGAACCCTCGGAAAATGCGCGCGTAACGCCGATAAATGACGGGGGAACAGGCTAGAATTGTGACGCGATTGCGATATAGGTGCGCGCTCATAGTATACCTACGCGCGATATTAGTATACGCGTCTACCATACGCAGCGCTGAATTAATTGTCGCGGCGATGCTGCGGACAAAAGGAGACGCGCTTGTGAAATTAATCGTATACCCGTCTATGCATCAGCTTCTCTCTCCCACCCCCTAAGTATGAATGTACAGGTATACATATAGATTATATATATATATATATAGATATGCGAATCGTTTCGATAGATCGTTGTTTACAGTTTTGTTGGCGTTTGCTCTTGCGAGGTCATTATCGAACGACTAGACCGAGGTAGGTAGTTAAATTCAATATTGGCTCGTCTTCTCAATAATTTATTACACGCAAATATGTGCGTTCAATCTTAGTGTGCGTGATTGTATTATGCATGTTTAATTAATTACCAAAACTCTTCGTTTTTCTCTATTTTGCTCTTTTTCAAGATAATTTCACATTATTTTTGGATCATTTTGCAACATAAAAATGTAACTTATTACAATAGTGAATGATAAAAATAATATAATGCGCATACACACGTAATAATTATTAACAGGTAAAAAATAACATTAAACATGAAATATCAGTATACTCGGCAGACTCTAAATAATTGTAATGCATTAATTAACTAATGTAAAATCAAATATTAATATTCAACTTTCATTTAAAATACACCGAATAACATTGCGTATAGGGATTCTGATACAGACATATACATATACATACAAAAAGATGGATTATTAAAACCTTGGGGCGACTATTTATACAGGTTCGATTCAATTTATGACGTTGGATCGACAGTAATTGCGTTAATGACGACCAGTGCATATGGATTATATACACATCCTCAGTGGTGCGGTTGTTCCTCTCTCGACAATATATGCCCTTGAATCAAATGAAATAGTTGCTTATTTTATAACTTTGGCAATCGCGCTCGTCGTACGCCACCGATGCGATATATCCCGGACTTTTAATGCGACGACGCGCCCGCACCCGCGCGTATAAATTCACCCCCGGACGTTTGTGTGACTAAAATATCTAAAACAAATAAAAACGGAGTATTAAATCTGTAATTTTACGAAGATAACCGTTCATTATAATGCTCCATATTTATCTTTATGTTTATTAGATAACGCAGTAAAGAGCAAACTAGTTTTGAAATTTTTATTGCTCGGACGTTTCACGAGAGGAGACAGAGAGAGAGAAGGAGAGAAAGTTACGTAGGTTTTTCATATAATATTTATTAATACAATAGGGACTTTCAAACTTTTTAATTTTATACTTATGTTCTCGTAAATATACTAATAAATTATTATTTTTGTTATCGGCATTGTTGAAAATTACAAATATAATATATATAACAATATAATTTTACGAATATTTATAGGATTAGAGGATCGAGAGAAATAATGTCTAAACTGCAAAGGAGTCGAACTACAAATTATCGATAATTCGTAACATCAAATATTAATGAAAAATATCATAATGGTAGGAAGAAGGTAGATTATAGCGAATGCACGTCCGTTATAACGTCACATCGAATGTCGCAAAACTCGATCCTCGTAGAGAACAACGTGCCGCGATCCGATTGTGCTAATATGCGATACTCCTGTCCGTCTGTAGATTAACGGATGTTCGGTCCAAAGGAGCTAGGTGGGTGAGAAATGGGTATAGTGTCACTCTTGGTCTTAGCTCGACGGTACGCCGCCAGAGAACCCGGTGGTAGAACCCTGAGGCACAGTTTTCGAGGGTATGTATACAGTTTGAACCGTACCCTACACACTCTCACGATATCAAAACGTGATGCCGGTTGTAAAGCGTAAACAATTACAAGCCAGCTCGCGCGAGAGATTCGGAGGATTTGATACATTGCTTTTATTGCTTGTTTATATAACATCAGCTTATAACCTATATAGATGCTTCACCGTTGAATCGGATGTTCCTGATTCTATACCGATATCTCCATTGTACGCAGGGTTTCCGTTGCAGTTTACGCTGTACGCGTTTCGGTTAGTATAACTTGCGTTCTCTGTTTTTCTACGATTCGTGTAGATAAATAATGAGCGGCAAATTTGATTAGTCAGCCACCTTTAATTACCAACAGTTGATATCAATTACTGATAAACCTTGACGATCAACATTTATTATTATTGAATTATTATTACTAAATTCATCAGTATCATTAATTATGATTTTTTAAGACATCTTAGCGGATTTTTCTATCGGAATGGCAAATTAACATCGTAAGTTTGAGAAGCAAATGTCGTTGTAGGGAAGTCAAGATTCATTAATTTTTATAATTAGGATTAATCATTAATTTAAACAATTTTATTTAATTATACGATCGAGATAGGTGTAAGCATTATAGTTTTTGATGCGATGACACTAGTCGTCTAATTTGAAAATGTTCGTTGACACAAAATTATGTCCGTCGACCGATCGATAACCGAGTAAATGCGAAAAGTTTAACGATCTGCGTAAAGTAACATTGATTGTAACAAAGAAATTAGCTACAGGTAGTGTACCTACGAAATTAGAACAATCCCGTAAGAGCATTAAACTTGTTAGGACTAAAAACCGGATGACGGTGACAATGGGGCAAGTAATCACCGTGTTAAACTTTCCAAGGCATAATCGTAGCTGGGAATCTAGTTGTACACATTAAGTGTACCCCGTTCAGCTATCCTCTTCCTTTCGTATCTACTATAGTACAGATGCGTTGCGTTTAATTATTTTTTTTATCAACCAAATGCAATTAGGTAAATAAGGTTGTACGCAATTGTATAAATATTTCTCGATGTATTAACCCTCAGTGGTATGTATATACCTGTATATTGTTACGTGTGGGCGAGAGAGAGAGAGAGAGAGAGAGAGAGAGAGAGAGGGAGAGCAACAATGTACACGTATACAGGTACATAAATAGATTTCGGTAGATCCATTTAATGGATACGTATGGATGGCAATAATGCTGGTTTAAAAAAAGGAAGGAGGAGGAAACGAATGGAGCACATCGCAACGCGTCCCTATAAAGAAAGGAAGTACATATACAGCCGGGTATAGAGAGGTCGATAAAAGATAGCCGTTGTCACGAACAGCGTGTTTCTGTAATAGTCTCCCTTTATCTGGATCTACCGTGCTCTCGCGCGGGATGGAGCATCTGAGGGCACATCTAGTCTAACGCTAACTCACATATACGTAAATCGTATTATATACATATATACATATATACATACACATGTACACATACATACATGCGTGTACACGGACGAGCACACACGCACGCGGTACACACAGGGGGCCATGTACGCAGAGCACACGCGGATGAAAACAGACACAGATTTAGGATGGACGCGTGTGCGCATATATATACGCACACGTATAGAGGGTGTACAGGAGAAACTCGTGCAATTTGCGCCGGTACGGGGCGGACGCGGATACACATAGCGAGAGCTGAAGGGTGGCCTGGGTATTTTGGGCGAAACGCTCACGGTTGTATTAAATGGATAGTTAAGTACAGGTTTCCTACGCGGGACGAATATCCTCGAGTTCGCGTCACATATGTTACGGGTTATTTGTGTGCGTGCGCGCGCTACTACCGTTGCAGCTTCGAGGAAAGAAAATAGGGGTGGAACGACAGACAGACAGAGAGAGAGAGAGGGAGAGAAAGAGGTAAGAAAATACGCGGGCAAGAAAAATAACTCGGGAGGAGGGATCGAAATGCGCGCAGGGTAAGAAAAATAGAGCGGACACCGGGAATACCGAATACTTAGTTTGTAAATTCGCAATACGTGATTCATATTTACCTTTGAATTATGTTTTTGGGTCGTTTCCCAGAGTTTTAGGATTTCGTATAACTATTTTTTTCTATTTCTTCTATTATTTCTTCTTTTTTTTGTGTTTATATATATACAACATTCGAGTGATGGAGGACTCGCTCGGAGAAATGTGTTGCGCGGGCTTAGGGATACGTAATCCTGTATACATAATGCGTAATATTATTAGATCTTTTGTAAAAACGAACCTAACTTTTTTACTTATAATTATTGTTTAATTTTTAACTTTGCGCAATGCCATTGGTATTGTACGAACAATTCCACATACATACCATTTAGTAAGATTAAATTAATTATAATTAGCTACTGTTACAAACCTTATTTTTAATTAATATTGAGAATTCGAAATTACAATTTTATATATATTTAGTATTAAAATAAACAATTTTCTTAACGTATACACATACGAGCACGTATAGAGATAATAACAGTATTCCGTCAAGTAAAAACCATTAAAATCTTGAAACTTGCAATTAGAATATTTTATGCAAACCATCACGAGTGAGTTGAAATTATATAGTTAGATAGTATTATAATTACAAAGTAAATTAAATACCGCAACATTTTTTATTCGTTTTTATTGTATTCACGTATAATAGGGTATACCATTAATTTAATGAGTGAGCAAGCTTAAATTGCGCAGATTTATTTATATAATTAGTTCGTCGTTATTTAACGACAAATGTCGTTGGTTCCACTTGCCCGCTCGATTTTGATATCTTCGATCATATTTACAAATGTATCTGAAGTTGGCAACAAATTGGATGCCGCATCGTTTAACGGTAAAATAATTATAAAGTGGACCGTGTAATATTTTAAATTACCAATTTTCAAAGTTGATCGAGCGTACATTTGCTCTAATATAAAGTGACAGTATGAGGTTTGCATACAAAATATTGATTTTTCGTACACTAATTTGCACGTCACATTGTACGTGCTTGAATCGTAAGTTATTAAACGTGCACATTAAGTAGTGGTAACGAAGTTAGTAGAAAATAGTAGAAAAATAATATAATTGTTACAACAAAGTTGACCCGCCATTCTATAAGATGTACCTTGAATACTTGGCCCAATTCGAATTCTGTAAGTATATGTACATATGTATATAATCGACTACCGAATACTAACGATTATTTACATAATTTTTAATTTTGCAAATGTAACACGCACGCCTCAGTTATATCTGTCTCAACAGGTTGGGCAAAGTGTACCGAGAGGCAGAAAAAAAAATGCACGACCAATGTTGGTAGTAAGCTCAATTCATCTTCTCGCACCAAAGAAGATTAAGAAGTGGGTCAAACGAGAGAAAAAAAAGCTCGCACGAAAAGAAAACACGCGTCAGAAAAATGTAGGGCACTCTTGGTTAAAAAGTATGCTTGAAAAAGGAAAAAAAGCGAAAAGAAGCGTCACTGCTGGAAAGTACGAAGACAATTACAGACAAACACATACATACTCGAAGCGGAGAGAGAGAGAGAGAGAGAGAGAGAGAGAGAGAGAGAGAGAGAGAGAGAGAGGTAGGAAGTTGAGATAACGTAGCAACCACGGAGGCTATATATGCGCGATGCCGTGCAGTATAACCTACCCCTCACCTTTTCGAGCATTTGGGCATATAACTATACAGGACACGTACGTGCTCACCATCTCTCTCCCTCTTTCATTTCCTTGGTAGCTCATAACCTTACGCGGGACGTGTACATGTGAGTGGGTGGGCGAGTGTGCGCAGCTTTACTGCCGCGACTTTAGATTACACGGCGGAGATAAGGCTTTTATGGATATACGGCCGGCCGGCTTTTTTCTTCCGAAGGTCGTCTACCCGGCTTTCGATTTCCGCGGAGGATCAATGGACGCGCTATGGAATTTTTGATGACGACACTGACAGAGACGGACAGAGATAGACACGGCCGGAGAGATACCGAGAAAGACCAAACGCGGGAGAAAGAGAGAGAGAGAGAGAGAGAGTCGCGGTAAAAGGGAATTTTATGACCTTATAACCTTATTTCTACAGCCTGTGTGCGTGTGTGTGTGGGGGTGTGGGTGTGCGGGTGCGCGCGCGGGGTGTACCTAAGGTACCAAGAGAGTGATTGCTTATACGTGTTGCCAGAGATTGAAAGTTCATTCGGAAGTTGTATGGTTTGAACTCGTTGCTTTTTCTTTCCGAGCGGAATATTTTTCAGTGAAGCTTGGGGATCGAGATTTTTATCTTGAATTCGGTGCTTCTAAAATATCGCGAGGAATCAAAAATGCTAGAATTTAAATTGCATTAATTTTTCCAACCTTTCGATGGTTTAGAGATTTCCTCAATGTTACCTATATGCTTATCGCTTCGAGGTTTATGTTAATAGACTTTTAATAAAATTCTTATCCAAGAAAAAGTCGATTATTTTTAAATTAAATCGAAGGGAATAAGTAAATATATTTTTTCTACGAGTCGCATAATTTTTTTATTCTTCGTGAATGCGAAGTATGACTTGCTTCAATCTTACAAAAGTGCGTATTACTTTTCCGTGACGTCAAATTACTTAGAATAAATTCAATAGAACATGAGTTTTGATTGAATTGCGTCATTATTAAATAACATGTTGAACGAAATGAAAAAATTACATTAGATCATTGACCCATTCGTTTCGAAACTATATTTTCAAGTAGATACCGTTTCGCTTATACGCTCTACAGAGTTTATAATATCGTATCCTGGAATTTACTTCTAAGGTAAAGCGGTAAATTTTGTTTCCTAAAATGCATATTTTATTCTGATTTTTAAAATTTATACTTCCTCCTGCTCGAGTTTGCACGATAAGAAGCTAGAGTTTGCATTTTCATAGCCAAAAATGTCTCTGGACATGTGTTTACCTTATTCCTTTTTTTCTACATATATATACGCACATCTTTTATGCGTTAATAAACTATCGAAAAAACACTTTTTTCTTCGTATAAAATTAAATTCTGCGTTTATCAAACATGCGTGTACTATTCAAACTTTATTTCGAGATACGGGTTTTCAATTTTAAATTGCTTTTCTTAAGTAGTAAGATTAATAATATTATCTAAACTATTTTGACATTTAGAAACTATATTATACGATTTCATTAACTCATGCTTCAACTAAAAGAAATATTTTATGTAATTTAGGTGATTTTAAATTTTACTAGATAATAATAAATTTTAAGGAGGTGCGATACCCAGATAGAAATAATATCACGAAGTATTATTAATGAAAGATTTACTTTTTTCAGAAAATAATTTTTTAAAGTTTTTCTAATATTGCTGTAGATATCATTTACAATTTTTTTCAATTTTTTTATCCCTAAATGATCGATAATTTTAGATAGCTGCAAAGTTTGATTTTGTACCCAATAGTTATCAAGTCAAAGTAGTGAGATTCATATAAACTAGATTAAAATGAATTATTTTAAGAAACTCGCTTTTTAAGTTCCTTTAATATCGTTAAGACAGCTCATATGATTTTTGTTAGATTTTTAGTTGCACATTCGAGGTAAATCTTATTAAATAATTGATATTGTGTTTGTTAATTAATTAAGTAAATAAGAGCATTTTGTAGGCATTGATTGCACTATTGAAAGGATTGCTTACACCGGAGCGATCATGAATCGTTGCTATATAGAAAATGTTATTTACATGTTGCGTTAAAACAGTTTACAACGTAGCTGCTGCTGCGTGGAAGTAGCTGTAGTACATTTTCCCAAAACTGGCACTTGCGATACGATCTCCCTTTTTCTCTATCACGGTAACGCAAGTTAAAGCGCGTTGTTGTTCGTGCGTTTACTTAGCATCCCCCTTTCCTCCTTTCCTCTCGCAATTTCATTCGCCCCAATGTATATATATGTACACACTTTTTTCCCGTGCGTATATATACATATATATATATACACATTTATATATGTATGTGTACGTGAGAGAGCGCTAACGAATTTCTTCATCTTGCCCTCGAGGCGAAATTTCCCTTGGCGCAAGTCTCCGTCTCTCATTTTTTTTCTCTCCGTTCCTCCCTTTTTTCGCCAAGAGACACTCGTTAATAGCCTCGTCGCGGCGCACCTGAAGGCGTCATTTCATATTAATACGCCAAGAGAGTCGGAGAGAGTCAGAGAGGGAGAGAGAAGAAGGGTGGTTTCCCAACGGCAAATATATAAATACGACCGCTTCGAGATCGTGTCAAATTATACTCGCGTCGTCAATTTGCGGTTTGATGCGCACGCCCGTCTATTTCCAATTTCTTCGAGCGTTCCTTTTCCTCTTTTCCCTCTCTTTATTCCTTCTTTTTGACGCAATGCTTGCTTAGATTATACAAGTACATTTACTCTCCTCTTCATTTGCGCGCTTGAATATATCTCTCCTTTTGACTAACCGTCACTTTTTCTTCATTTTTCCCTCCTTTCATCATTTTTCTTCTCGTTTGATAAGCTGCACGAGTAATCAAAAAATTTCGTTAACCTCTTCTTTCTTTAACTATTTCAAGCTAAAGATATCACAGCTAGTTTAAATGTTTTCCTTGTTTCCGTATCACTGCGTTATATTCTTTCACTCGCGAGTATTACGTTAAATTGTCTGCAAAGTATTTTTCTGAATATCCAGTCGAATTCGAAATGGAAACGTCGAGTTCCGCGACGCGTAAGTTGCATAAAAACTATATATTGCACATAAGCGAATAACATAAGCTCTAATTAGTTGCAAAATTAATTAATATTCCAAAAAATGTTTTCTACACTTCTTGGTTGATTCGCTGTAAAATTGGAGAAAGGAAGTGCATATAACCATATAGCTATTCATCTCTATACAGCTTATTGCACTCCCGTGCATGTATATGTATGTGTGCCTATGTGAGTGTGTAAACAAAAAGCCACAAAATTCTTGTCGCGCGAAGGGAAAAATTTTGTCGAAGGTATATAGAGATAATCGAAGGGCTCACATTATATGTCTACGTATATATAGCGGAGGTGAGGTAGAGAAAAAGAGATAGAGAACGTGGGCACGAAACGACGCTCGTAAAAACGTTGATCCCCTTATCGCTAACGGCCTTACTTCCGCGTGTGGATTACCGGTAGCGCGAAATCCTGAAGCGATATCAATAACGCGTCGCTCTTGTGTGTATATCTACACTTTGTGTATTCTTGGGACTATGCGAGTGTATGGCTGGTTGTATGTATGAGTGCGCGCGCGCGCGCGCGTGTGTGTGTGTGTAAACGAGCTTTTTGCCCTTGCGCCAATATGTTGTTTTCTGCAATATTACTTCAGAAATGAGGGAAGATGCTACGCGTTTCTTTCTCGGTTGTTACATGCTTTTCTTTTAACGCGTACTTACGATTTTCAGGCTAGTAGTGGTAGTTTTCTACTTAATTCGAATAATCGACCTTGACCGTGATACTCGACTGGATTCGAGAGAATGGATCTATATATATATACACGCGTATACGTCATTGATGATATTACGGTCGTATGTATAGAACTGGATTAAAATGTAATTTTGTAGAATTAATTACTCGCAAATTAGATGTATGCTAGTTATTTATTTAATTAAATTTTTAATCTGATATCGGTTAATTTACATTTCTCTTTGTCGTGTTTTACATTGCTTATTACTCGACGGTATTATTGTTAGTATAAGTGTCGTAAAATGTAAATTTTCTGTAATATATCAGGAAATAATTCACGTATATTGTTTCACCGAACGTGATCAATTCTTGCTCAGAAATTAAGTTGGCTTTGTTGCAAATACTCCGGTAAACACACTCGCAACTAGTCAGCACAAATTTCGTAGATACGTACGTACGTGTATAATACAAATCTCTTCGTCCTGTAAGAGTAGAATAGATCATGTTTACGCTTTACAATTTTGCATAACAATCGAATCTTTACGTCGTTGTCGCATTAATTTATCATTGATCAGTTCTCGTTGGAATATCGTAATTTAGAATTAATTTTGACCACTTCGCACCTCTCTGTCGTTATAAATATAAATACAAATGAATAGATGAAGAATCGTACTAACCAATTATTTGATTTACAACGCTGCCCTTATTGTTAGGTATATAAATTTGAAGAGTACAGTCTAACTCGCAATTCATATTATTTCTACTAATATGGTAATATTGATAGTTTTAATACAATCGATGTTTTAGGCTCGTTGGCGTCTAGCAACAATCAATGAGAAATTACGTAATTGCGAACGATGTAATCCTGAGCATCCAGCGGAAAAACGTAGTGCTCACGGGATATAAGGCTTTCAATTTCTCAGGATCGTGGGCGTCGAAGCTTTATGTATATAACGCGCAGGAGAAGGGGGAGGAGATCGCGCGCGAACTCCCGCAGATCGATACTCGACCTATGTGCGTACGCGAGAGAGAGAGAGAGAGAGAGAGAGAGAGAGAGTGAGTGAGAGAGGGAACGAGAGGGAGGGAGGGAGAGAGAGAGAGAGGGGGGGAGAAAGGCCAACTCTCCTGCAACTTGGAACAAGTTGTTATCTTTTTTCTTTTACTCGATGTTTCCTTTTTAATTAGACCGCTCGAGCGTTGATTGGAGTAAATAGAGATTGCGTGCTTCGAAATTTCACCTGATGGTGTGCACTCGGATTTAACCTTGCCAGAACTTAGATGGATGTTACTGCAATATTTACTTGTACGGAAATATCATCGGGTACACAGTTACAATCTTACTCCGTGTTGTGTCAATTGATACTCTATGTTAATCTATTGACGAAATAATAATAAATCGAATCTTGATAAATTATTTAAAAGTGTATATGTCTACGTATTGTTGACACTGTTTCATAATTGTACATTATATATTGACTATATGTGTCAACAAAAAAAAATTAAGAAATAGTTATTGTCAATAATTTAGTGAACAAGCAACCGCTATACAAAAGAAAGACCGTGGCACTCGCAACCAAGTAGCACAAATAAAGCTTCGGTTATAGTATATATATATATATATATATATATATCAAGCGCGAATACCGGCCCAAATCGTATTATCGGCTCCAAAAAAAGAGTGGAAGAGAAAAACCGTCTCGGATCAGCACCTGCGAGAGCTCGGAAACGAGGGTAACAGGTGCTGCATCTCTCTTGAGTTTATCTGTGTTTGTGTGCGTGTGTGTTAGTGTGTATGTGTATGCGCGCGCGCGCCCGCGTGTGTGTGTATAACGTTAAAGCCAAGACGAAACTAGACTGAAAGGCGCCTCTATTACGCGCGTGTGCTTTCTGTATAGAAATACGCGCATTATGCGTCACCCGACGGCCTCCTCTCAAGACGTCGGCTCTTTTTTTACTCTTATTTTTTAATAAAGAAAAATTATATACGTTAAAGAAACTAAGGTTCACTTTTTTCTGGATGGATATTTTCTCATTTTGTTTAATTAACTCCAAGTGTAGTCACTTTACTGGACGTTTTTTTTATTTGTGGATTAGACGGAGCAAATTATTTTTACACGCGTAACGTATTATTATTTAATTATGTACTATTAATTTTACTTTTCATATAGTAATTAATCAGTGTATTGCGTAATTGAACAAAATATAATACCTATTTCAAATCTCAATTAGAATCATATGCCTTTGCGAAATTAGCTGGAGCTAAGCTTTGATTTTGCATTAATTTCTCAAAGAACTAAAGTTAATAGTCGTATAAATAAATGTATATATGCAGACGAGAGAAAGATGAACGGAGTATGCAAAATTATATAAACTTAATTCTTAATTAAGTAATTTGTGTGTGTATATATATATATATTTATGAGAATTTTTTTAATAAGTTATCGGTTAGTGTAATTAATAATTGATTGATTGTTATGGTTAAGGGGATGTCAAAGTTAATTTTTACCGACATTGTCAATAAAAACGAAAAAATTTTGGTAATTCGTAGACAAAAAATCAACTTTTATCATTTTTACCTTATAACCGAGCTAAACAAATAATTTTAAATATAAATTACATAACATGATAGTATTAGCAAAAGTGAAGACTTTTACGCGTTTAGTTTACAAACAATGACCTCTCTGCAAAATGTGACTAATTCAATTGCGTTTCCAAGAAATCTCTTACCAAAAGTATAAAAAATCTTCTATAAGAATCTTCTTGATCAGTGGTTACTCGGAAAACCCGATTGTATTTAAGTCTCATATTGTGAATTGTTTGTAAATAAAGATATGTCTTTTCCTACTTTTTCAAATACTATATCATATATCACTATTTATTATTAAATTGATGTTTAGCTCGGCTGGTAGGGTGGGGAGGGTAAAAGTTTAGTTTGGGAACCCCTTTAAGGGGAGGCTAAAACCCCGTCCCCCTTTTAGTTATCCGACTGTCTTCGTATTTCAAATTTTTATATAAATACGACAAAACTAATTGATATCTGTTTTGGACAATTCGATAAATAATATTGATAGCTATGGTGTTCTGCTATTTATTTAAATAATTATTATAATAATATATAATTTAGTAATTTCTAAACAAGACTTTACGTAATCGACTTAATCTTATAAACGGAAAATCTTCATTGGATCGAGTTCTACGGTGCTCTACTATTCGTTTTTCACTTTAATCGATTTTATAATGGTTATAAATAAAGCAAAATATGTGATTTTTGCTTCAGCCTTCCCTGAAGGTGGTTCTTGTTGTATATATATGTAGACGTTTTTAAAATGAATTATTATTTTTAGTTCTATCAAACATTACCTATATATCAAATAGAGGTACAGAAGGAAAAATCAAGAGTTTAAGGAGGAATAATAATTTTGTATAAATAAATTCTTGTCGCGTTTGCGCTGATATCGCTACCGTATTAAAAGTTTATGACAAAATATTGGAACCTTTTTTGTTTCTTAACTAAACCGAAAGATTTTGGTGCTCATTATCTTCCTTAATAAATTTCATGGGGAGTTGCCGATAGGACCTGAGTAATTGGAGTCACTAATAAAACGTAAATGACAATTGTTTTACTGAAAAATATTTGAATAACAAATTTTGTATAAATGTTTTTAGTAAACAATTGTCATTTACGTTATATTCATGATTCCAATTAGTCAGGTCCTTACCAATACTACTCATCCGCTAACGCTTACTCGGTTGGGATTTTGATACACGGATAAAAAGTTTTGAGTAAATGTTATAAACATTTGGTCTTATGGCAAATATTACAATTTTAACAGTAGTATTATAAAATCAAGCTTACAAAAAATTTGACTTTTTCATATAGCAGTTTTTCTAGAACATTCTATAATCAAACACTAAACTTCAACCGTACAACTATATGTTGGTAGAAAAAAGTGAACCAAAATAGCCTACTGAATAATAGTTGGGTAATTTTATTTTAGTCAGTGGCGATGAATCGGATTACATATATTTATTAATGGTTACGTGATTGACAAATA
Organism: Theocolax elegans; assembly: GCA_026168455.1. Taxonomy (NCBI): domain Eukaryota; kingdom Metazoa; phylum Arthropoda; class Insecta; order Hymenoptera; family Cerocephalidae; genus Theocolax; species Theocolax elegans. Next base: position 60,992,392 of record CM047430.1, read on the forward strand.
ATAAATTATTTATTATATTACACCGATATAATTTATATATATTTGTATTGTAAAATAATGATAAGGATCACTAGGAATATTATAAGGATTATAATATCTAAGGTTATACGTATATGAGATATGCATGTACATCTCGTGTTTACGAGTTCTAAAAATTTTGTAGCATTATTTAATATTTTATGTATTTAATGTATCATATCTGATAATTTTTATATTGGTTATTGTTGACTTATTGTTGAGTAGGATTATTGTTAACTTTATTTTATATGCATATAGTTATTCAATAATTATAGATTTTGTTTGTTAACAATTATGTAATACTTTATGAATAAAATATTGGAATAAATTTTAATTAAATCCAACTACACACACTGTAAAATGTAGGTAATTTTTAATAAAAAAAGACTGTTTATTAATGTAAATTAAATATTTATTTAATAAACTGTTTGGTTTTATAAGTATATAAGTATATAATCCTGACGAGTTTATTTTTTTTTAATTTTGAGACTCTTGTAATGATGGTTTAACCGTTGGTCGAGACCTTCCTTTATAATTATGTTTTAACGTTTCTATCATGGTATACAAATAATATATGCAACTATAATGAATTAGACAAATTGATGGACATTGGAAAGTCATAATAAAAACATTAAGAAAGCATTTATTTGTTTGTAACTTCTAATCGATTAGGTGCGCAATCGATATCTTAACAAATACATTCGCGTAAACGTAAAAAGGCGAAACAAGTGGAACAATAAATTATCAAGAGGATAGGAAGTAGAATTGCAAGAGCGAGAAATGCGTGTGTGTATCTATATAGACGCGTACATATATGTAGGTACATATATACAACGCACAAAGCACGTTCGCTTTTCCGAGCGTCTCGAAGGAAGAAAAAGAAGATGGAACGGGAGGAAGGAGAGAATACGAGACACGGTGGCTGCTCCGTTGGCCCTTGTCCAATTTTGGGCGTTTCGCTACGCGGAGACTTCTCTCTCTCTCCCTCTCCCTCTCTCTCTCCGTTTCCTCTTTGCCTGTTTTTCTCTCTTTCCTTGGCTGATATATAGTACTCTATCGGGGTCACGAAAAGGAGTTATGCGCTAAGTAAAACGCCGGGTTCTCGGACCTCCGTGCTCTACTAAAGGGGATGTCTGCAATTCTCTTTCTTCCCTTTTTCCGATCTCTCTTTTTATTCCGGCAAGCTTGCAGCCCGCGCGTTTCTTGAATTCCTTAATCAGAAACGACGTTCTCGTGGACTTTGTAAGCCATATTACATTTCGCGGTTTATAATTACACCCTCTTACAGTTGTTGGATTATTCAAATTTCACCTGCTGTTACTCTTTCTTTATCGTTATTTCTTTTTTCTTTCAACTTTTTGTAAGTACCATCGATTTATGGCAATTACCTACAATTGTAGATTTTTATCACGTATTATTGGGCATTATCGTGGATGCTTTATATGTACGTGTGTATATATATATATATATATATATATATAAACACAGCTGTACAATTTCACGTTGATTTAATTGGCGCGATGGAGTTACATTTAACAATTCGATATTTCCTCTGTTGCTTTCAATCGGATTATTTCAATTAATTTACGATGGTAAGTCAAAAGAACCTGAAGGATTTTAAATTATTAATGTTTTTCATTAAAATATTAATGTGTAAGTGGTTTTTGTCAATTTATCGATTCCTCGTCAATCTCGAATCAATTAATCGTTCTCATATTTTCTTGTATCCGTAACGAGGGCTTACGTTAATGATTATAATAAATTTCATCTAGCAAAAAAATAAAAACTAATTTATTTATTACTCGAGTAATATCTATACACACTTTTCCTCTCAGTCAATAGAAATAATTAGTACCGTTGTTAAATGTGTTTGCTATCTTTCTGATGTACATTTAGTGAAATCACTTCATTGTACTTTATTTCAACAATTTTTATACGTGCAAAATATAATTAAAAATGTACAAAATGAATATATAAATTAAAATTATTGGCATATTATCGTTCAATCTATCTATAATGTGCGTTATAAAATATACGTATAATGTGAAATATTTTTGTTTCGTTAAATCATTAAAAATATTTTTAATTAAATATACCGAACTTTGGTATATGAAAAGTGAAAATTCTCATTGAAAATTCGAACGATTTAAAAAATTTTTTACGCAAAAAAGGATTCTTCAAACTGTTTCTCAATTCAAACACGAACCGTAAGACTTTTCATTAATCTATGTTAACTATATAGTAACTATATTTTGCTATCGTGTAATTTAACCATTCAGCAAAATTTGAAATTTAATATATAAATGATTTCGATTATTGAGATCTCCTAATTAATATCATGTGTTGTGCGTATAGAAAAAATTATTACAATGTATTATTATAATTAATTACTAGTAATGTATACTCATCATTTTATAAAAATTAATCATCATCGGCTAATTATTGTTATGCAACTGCGCAAATTTATCATTGATAAATAAAAGATACATACGATTGAAACATAATTATAATTTCCGAACAGTATGATTCTTCGTCGATGATAGTCATATTGTAGAAACAAACAGACGATTGCAGAAACAGTCACGATTCCTTTTCGATCGCGTAGCTCGTTGGTGATTCTACGAACAAAGTGGAAAAGGTAGGAAAAAAAAAACAAAAATGTTGGCGTCGGCGAGATATTCTTCCGGCGAGCGAACCTGACCGCGTTCTCTGGGGCAATATTTGCCTGGCTGCTCGTTAGAATTGCAAATGGCGGCAGGTATTTTGAAAACGAGCGCTTTCCAATAATAGGCCCGTGTCCGGCGATGCGCGCAACCCGCGTCTTGTTTTTCGCGCCCGTCCGATTTTTCTCTTCTTGCCACTCGCTTCCAGTGTGTCCATTAAAATTGGTGATTTGTAAGGGGTAGACCAAACTCGACCCGTTTTAAAGAAAATATCAATGTTTTTCTACGATATATCCCAAAAAAATATACCCTCGGGAATTTTATATTTTTTTCCTTCTCGCTACCACAGGATTTATTCAAGGACAATTCTTTCATTTCTTTATGGAATATACTTTTTTTTTAACTATTTTCTTCGATTGTTTATTCTTTGGTTTTCATTTTTTTCACAATTGGACATTTTGGTATTTTTTATGATTTAACAAAATAGATAGTAATTAAGCACTTAAAAATCTTTAATTTTCTTATAAATAAATTACCACTGTTGCACTGTATGCAGTTGTTATTATAAGCGTATATCAAGATGATATTAGAATTTTATGTTACGTGCACTGCAGATTGAAATATATACCCATACGCATCACACGATGTAATTCGCAGAGAAAAAATACGTTTATATTATACATATAGACAACTCGAAGTATTATATTACTTGTCCGATAACCAAATCGGTAAATTGAATAATGAAAATTTTATGGTTTATTCAGTATTGAATAACACAGTTTCTTTCATTATCAATAATTAATCAAAACCTTTTACATCGCGCGAATTCCCGAAAGAGCCGTACAGTACATGAAAAGCACTGATTTGCTTCAGTGGCGATGTAATCAATCATAAAAAAACAGACTCGATATCAGCCATGTTGCTGCAAATAATTCGATACTTCGACACTTTGAGAGAGAGAGAGAGTGAGAGAGAGAGAGAGAGAGAGAGAGAGAGAGAGAGAGAGAGAAAGTCCGGATAAAAAATTAATAAAAAAGTAAAAGAAAATACAACGGTCGATTTGTATTATTTTTTGATACGAAAACTCAATTGAAAATAAATTCGCGTAGCGGGAGAAAAATTACCAATCGCGGGAAATCGAGTTTTATATTTCCGAGCGAAATCGAATGCATCGAAGCCCCATTGGAAAATTTGTCCGAGACTCCACCCCGATAACGCAATCGCGCTCTCTTCTCGTTTACTCATTGATTTATATACACTTCCCCCTTCTCCTTTTTCCCTCCCCGTTCACCCTTGCCTCTCCGCAGATTCCCCGAAGCCGAAATATAAACGAAAAAGCCTCGAGACCGTATAAGTGTTTGTCAATGTCGACCTAGTGCCCGATGCTCTCCGGCTAAGCGAAAAAGTATCGGGATCGCGTCTTTAAGGCGATTTTCGAACCTTGTGCCAATTATCTCGCTCGCGAAGACCAAAGGTAGCTACCGATTATTCGCGTTCACGTAATTGTCAACATTCCTCTAGACATCTGCGCCGTCGGTCAAGAAGACCGGATGGCGTAAGTCCAACCGCGTCGAACGTGTGTAAAACGAATGTGTATATATCTATCTATCTACCGTTCTATAGCTACACCTTCTCTCGCTCCAGTTACGACGGTCTTTCTCGGTGTGGAGCACACTGATTGACGATTCCCCGCTGTATTTTTGCCTTCTTGCGGAAGACCGATGTCGCCGTTGTCAAAACCGAGAAATGATTGAAGAGCTCTCCGCGATTCGCTGCCTCGTTTTTTTTGTTACCCTACAAATTTTTCGCGTTCGGCATGCATGCCTACATATAGAATACCGTTTCCAAGTGATTTTATGGCTGTTCCCCTCTCCTCCCCACCCCCCCTCTCACTCTTTTCATCGAGGTTAACCGCGCCGAACAAATATCGAATTTTTAATAAAATATATAATGGTTTTTTTCATATTTTAAACTTTAGATCGTTGTTGTGGCTTCTAGTCAGTAATAAAATGAAAATAATTTTTTTAAAACGTTATGCACTTTTAAAAAGATTTGATATTCCCTCACGTTTGGAATTGACTCACCAATTAATCAAAGGCAGATAGTATAAGTAGTACATAGTGAAATAATAATGTACTTAATTACAGTTAATGAAAATACGTGCATTAAAATGTGTACATCGTTACAACAAATACTTAGCTTTAGAACAGATTATTGCATGTATATTATTATAACGCTCGATATAACAGTTTTATACTACTAGTTTCATCCGTTAAGTAAAAGAGAGACGGTGGGAGAGAAAGGGGGGAGGGTACACGAGGGTTGAGGAGACAAACAGGGAGGGAGGGGCAATGAAGCACGATGAAAGATCTAACACAGTTGTTAATCGATTGTGTTAATTATGGAGAGCGCATAGACTTTGGCCGATTCGGCGACGTTGTTTGCACAATTTCGAAGCACGTTTCTCGAATTATGCGCTGCGTTCATTACTCCGCCTCATTATCAAGCTCCCGGCGTTGTGTTCTATATAATCGAATCGCGCTCCGCTCCCTCTCGGTCTGGGGTTTAAATGTGCGACGCCTGTAACGAATTCAATGAGTTGCGAAAGGCCGATTAGAAGAAGGCGACCTGGTAAACCAATTTGGCTTACTCAACGATTCCAAATGCATAAACGCGGTCTACCGGCTCGATCCACCCGCTTATGCGACCACGCTTCGATTTCAACTTTTCAATCGAATATTCTTCTACTACTCGAATATTTATATTTTCATTATACGTATGTTAATTAGTATAGATATTATGATATTATTTAAATTTGATTTCACGAAAGTTCTGTAATTTTCTATGCAGACGCGTGCAACGTTCGCATTTTACAATTTTTTTCTGTGAACATTATTTCCGCACAATGGAATAATAATATAGAATTATTACAACATACTCACGAGTAATACATTTTAATCTCGTATACATCCAGAATGGATTTACGTTATAACCCTTGAATCTTTTTAAAATGCCCAAGGTCGTAAATAACGTTATCGAAAAGGTGAGTTCGATTTTCGAAATCTCATTTGTGTATCGGAAAAAGCATCTGAATTCGATTGCGTTTTCCGCATTGGTAGATTTTCAAAGTGGATGCAAAAAATCAAGAAGTGCCAAGGCGAGAACCTCGAGGTTCTTCCTTTTTGCGTTGGATATGAAAAAAGCAGCAACTATACCGTATATACAGAAGGGAAAAAAAGTGAGAAAATTGCGCTCGCGTTTACTTTAAGCGGAAATCAATGCCGTGGCGATTATCCCCCTTTGAAATATGTCCGAGCGTATATATGTATTTCGCTCGGGTCTATTATTGCCTGTGAGGAACGTGATTCCAAATGGAAAAGCCGCGCGCGCGACACGCGTGCAAAGAATTTATCTTGGCCGTACTAGATTTGATATGCCCTCACGCACGTGTCGCCTCATCAATTTTTCAAAGGCACCGTCCGACGCTTTTTTTGAGAACGTTTTTTTGGCATGCTTCAAGCGTTGCCTCTAAATAGAGTCATTTCGTACTCGTAATTCGTAAAAATTGTTTCTTATCACTATTTTATTTAATCATTGTTTACAAATTCGAGTTAAAAGTCGTTTAATATTACATTTTATCATTTATCTTTATATAGCGGCACTTGATTTTATAGATTATTACTATTCAAGAAATTTAAATTCTACGGATTGTAAGTGTACTAGATGCCATGTAGTGTATACAACTTTTTGTCGAAGATGGTGGTTTCGAGTATCAATAGTGAGAGGGGGAAAGAGACAGAGAGATTGATTGATTAGTTCTTTGTTAGGCCAAGGGAATGACCCGATATAGCACTAAGATGTACAAAGGTTAATATATAATATAAAAAGTGAGTATAGAATTCAGAGAGAAAGGGAGGGAGAGGGGGGGGGGGTGGAGAGGTAGGTAGATTGGGTGAGGGAGAATCTGAAACATTTGCCTTTGGAATAAAAAAGGGAATGTGTTCAATTTCTCGGGCGAGCGGAGAAGGTGTATCGCAGGTGGGCTGGCCAAGTAACGGAGACAAAGTGTGCGTTTGCCCCTCCATTACCCGTGGGTAAATACCGACCGGTTTTAATTACGGGGAGCGCCTCGTGCGACTATATCTCTTCTCGCTAGTTATTTACTCGAGCACGCGCTCTGCCCTGGCTGGGAGGAGCTGCAAGTTTCTTAGTGCTCGGTTAAATAGGGGTCGTGAACCTTGCGCGATCCTTTTTCTTGATCTCGGGGCTCGCGCCTTCCGCTACTTGTATTACTTTCTTTGCGATACGGGAGCTTACCACCGACGGATATCTTTATTAGTACCTCGGTCTCGGGTGCAACACCCTTACTTGTATCACTTATCTCGATTCATTCATTTTTTAACAATATTTCACTCTCATCCCATCTTCGAACTAACTTTGTTTTCTCCTTTTTCTTCTCGATCATTCAGCTTGAGTGTATCTACAGTGTAACCTAGGCTAACCTGAGCACACATTATCTCATAGATTTAATTAACTAAACTATTTTCATTTAATAAAAACGTTTTTTATCAGCTATTTTATTTTTCGGTCTCGGTTGAATTGCATTTTCTTACCGGGAATAATGAAGCTATGACAGCCAAGTAATTAACCTCCAATTGTTATTACTAATTAGGGAGTACCAATTTAAACGGAACCAGTTAACCGCTAATCCCTTGAAACTTTCAGTATAGTATATAACTAAAACTTTCTCTTTCTCTCTTAATTTCTCGCAGAGAGAGAGGGACGAAGAGAGAGAGAGAGAGAGAGAGAGAGAGAGAGAGAGAGAGAGCCAAGTTACACTTACTCAACAGCCAGCGCGGTCTACACGACGTGACCCACCGGTACCTCAGTCCCTCCTCAACAACGCGCTCTGCCAGCCCTGTCGATCAAGCTCAGAAGATGCTCACGAAGTTGGTTTGAAAATCTTGAGCGCTGCTCATGTTGAAATCCAAATCGTGAAATTCGTTAAGAATCTTGGAGGCTGTGATGGTAAAAGACGAATTTAAGGCCTCGGTGCGAGGCGGGTGATAGGTGAGAGTCTAAATCTAATTCGAGAAGAGTGGCGAATAGAGGGACGAGAGTCTGTACGGACAAAATGCTGATGGAGATAGGAAGGGTTGATGTTGCGATAATTTTGTAAGCCAAGAACCAATTAGATAGGCCCTTCTGAGCCCGACCGACAACCAACCAATTCTAATCGAAAGGCGTAACATGAGACCTCCTGGGAATGTTACCCCACACGAAGCGCACAGGCGTTTAGCAAGCGCTGAAGTTTTAAGTCGCGCATTCGGTCAACATCATTGAGACCGCACAAGCTCATATCAAATGAGGCCATACCAAACTCTCGACCAGTCCCTTACGAGTCTCACGCGACAAGGCCCTTTTATAAAATCTCATGTGTTAGACCCATGTACTCTCTGGCATATCTGTGAAACATGCCTAGACCAGTCGAGGGCCGGCATGATCCACACTCCTAGCGACTTCACAGTGCTCTCATATGGTAGCGGTACACCATTTACATTAACCCTTACGGCGTTCTCCAGGTCGAAACGTGAGACTACTGTTGGCTACCTAGCAACAAAAGTCGTTTAATATTACATTTTATCATTTATCTTTATATAGCGGCACTTGATTTTATAGATTATTACTATTCAAGAAATTTAAATTCTACGGATTGTAAGTGTACTAGATGCCATGTAGTGTATACAACTTTTTGTCGAAGATGGTGGTTTCGAGTATCAATAGTGAGAGGGGGAAAGAGACAGAGAGATTGATTGATTAGTTCTTTGTTAGGCCAAGGGAATGACCCGATATAGCACTAAGATGTACAAAGGTTAATATATAATATAAAAAGTGAGTATAGAATTCAGAGAGAAAGAGAGGGAGAGGGGGGGGGGGTGGAGAGGTAGGTAGATTGGGTGAGGGAGAATCTGAAACATTTGCCTTTGGAATAAAAAAGGGAATGTGTTCAATTTCTCGGGCGAGCGGAGAAGGTGTATCGCAGGTGGGCTGGCCAAGTAACGGAGACAAAGTGTGCGTTTGCCCCTCCATTACCCGTGGGTAAATACCGACCGGTTTTAATTACGGGGAGCGCCTCGTGCGACTATATCTCTTCTCGCTAGTTATTTACTCGAGCACGCGCTCTGCCCTGGCTGGGAGGAGCTGCAAGTTTCTTAGTGCTCGGTTAAATAGGGGTCGTGAACCTTGCGCGATCCTTTTTCTTGATCTCGGGGCTCGCGCCTTCCGCTACTTGTATTACTTTCTTTGCGATACGGGAGCTTACCACCGACGGATATCTTTATTAGTACCTCGGTCTCGGGTGCAACACCCTTACTTGTATCACTTATCTCGATTCATTCATTTTTTAACAATATTTCACTCTCATCCCATCTTCGAACTAACTTTGTTTTCTCCTTTTTCTTCTCGATCATTCAGCTTGAGTGTATCTACAGTGTAACCTAGGCTAACCTGAGCACACATTATCTCATAGATTTAATTAACTAAACTATTTTCATTTAATAAAAACGTTTTTTATCAGCTATTTTATTTTTCGGTCTCGGTTGAATTGCATTTTCTTACCGGGAATAATGAAGCTATGACAGCCAAGTAATTAACCTCCAATTGTTATTACTAATTAGGGAGTACCAATTTAAACGGAACCAGTTAACCGCTAATCCCTTGAAACTTTCAGTATAGTAATATAACTAAAACTTTCTCTTTCTCTCTTAATTTCTCGCAGAGAGAGAGGGACGAAGAGAGAGAGAGAGAGAGAGAGAGAGAGAGAGAGAGAGAGAGAGAGAGAGAGAGAGAGAGAGAGAGAGTGGAAACAGAGTGGAAACGAGAGAGGAAACGAGAGAGGGTGATAGAGAAGGGCAGAGAGATATCAGTGGAAACTCGTCATCGGTCCGATTATAAAATCAAGGTACTCGTTGTCGAGTGAATTTAACGTTAGCTCGAACAAACGAGAATTTATCACGGTAGATTATTTTTTGACCCGGTCGATAAATCAAAAGTTTGTTTTAACCTCTCGAAGAACTGCGCCAGCCATGCCGAGCCAAGCCAAGCTAATACCGATAAATCACTCTCAATACAATTTAAGAGGCTACGCAAATATTCCATAAATCTTCCTTCATTACGTCCTCTTTTACAGATCGACGTATATTTCCAAAATCCACAAAAATTTTGCCTGTATTATTTTTTGTTGTTCTTCCTACAGGTTCGTCCGGTAAATGTCTTGATTAATCGATGTTTGTTATTTCGAATCTATGCACACCTTCATTTGTGCACGTGCTCGTATAATTATTGCATCTCGTTTTTCGTGGAGCGTGCACTTAATTTTCTGCGTTACCATGTAAGTATGTGTGTGCGTTTGAAATCACGGTGTCTTTTTAATTGTGCGTGCGTGCGAGCATAAATTACGGTGATTATCCTTTAACGGCTAGCTATTAAGAAATACGAGACACTAACTATGTATAGCTTGATATTCCTCGATGTTGCGTTGTCACTCGTGTGGAATCTTCTCCCTTGAATTTTTACGTTACTGTACATTTATGTTAGGGATTCCACGAGTTGTTGCATATTGTAAGTATAAGTCTACGAAAGGATTCTGGTTTAATTAGAGGAATTGTGATTGTTTGCACTTTCATCCGTGAGTTTATGCTTCAATGTCTGAAATTATACGTACAGTTACTGTAATATTTAATTATTTTGATAGGGTTTTGGATTTATATCGTCAATTTTAGTTTAGATCTGTGTGACATCGTCCTCTATGGTGATGCTCCCGTTTCGAGTGATTGTATATCGTGTGAAGTTCAGGCACCAGGTGATTAATTTATTTTGATTAACACCAAATTGGGAACGTAGAAAGAGCAACGTTATAATAATAAATAAAAATTCATGTTGATCAAAAAATTCATAAAGATCCTACAAACAATGAAAAAGTATTTCTTTATTTAGTTATCGCAGTAATTACAACGAAAGACAAAATACGGATAAATCTCTTTGACTTTATAGTAAATGAACTTTGCACTCGATGACATTTGATGCAATTTGAGTAATCTCATTGTAATTAATAATTTTTCAAATTATTTTTCGAATTTCTTTGACACCAATTTTATGTTTCTTTTAAAACCCATAGTCCGACAGAGACATTTGAAATTTTTTTCAACAAATAGAACCTTTGGCATCTTCGAATTATAAGTTCGTTGTTTTACTGATTAAGTTATCCTAAGTCTTTCTATTGGTTGCGTTACTTTAAGGGAACCGGTCAGTGTTAAAGTTGAAAAAAAGCTATTCAATATTAATAATTAATAATTTTTATCATATCAATTGAAAACATTTTTAATTTTTTAAACTAATTATATTATTATTAACTTTTAATTACATTTTTTTGGGCAATTTATATGTCACGTAACTATTTTAATTAATTATGATACTATCTGTACTCTGATATTTCTCCATAATAGACTTACCACAGGATATCTCAAAAACCACTTCATCGAATAGGCTGAAATTTTAACAGTAACTTTTAAATATGATTTTAAATATCCACTTGAGCAGAAGAGACTTTGTTAAAATTATAATACAAAAATTATTATTACCAAATTAATTTAAAAAATTGAAAAATTATATAAAATACAGCTAAATAAGTATTTTATATAAACATTTCGACTTTTATTGAAATTCTGTTCCGCTTAAGTGGATTAACATCATATTTAAAAGTTATTGTTCTAATTTCAGCCTATTCGACGACATGGTTCCTGAGGTATTCTGCGCTAAGTCCATTATGGAAAAAAAAATCAGAGTACAGAGTCTCATATAATTAATTAGAAAAGTTATGTGACATAATTTGGCCAAAAAATGTTATATAAAAATTAATAATAATATAATTTGTTTAAAAAATTAAGAAATGTTTCTAATTGTTATGAAAAAAATTATTAATTGTTAATATTGGATAGCTTTTGATTCAACTTTAACACTGGCTGGTCCCCTTAATCGATTTAAAAACATAATTCGTTTAAACATTCTAAATCTCGAATCTCTTTTTTTATAAGGGATATGAAGAATAGAGAAGAAAAGATGACGAAAGAGAAGAAAACTGGTTTTTTTTTTTCAAGATTGATTTTAATTTTAGAATTATTTATTAACTATAGTGATATGTTAAAAATAATCAAATCAGAAGGTTATCCGTTAAAAAAGATTTACCATAACAATCAAATACTTGGTTATATTAATCAATTAGTGGTCATAAGATCTTAAACAAAATCAACTAATTCATTTAGGACAATAAATATTAGTTTATTTCATTTAGTATTTATCAAATTACTTAAATTGCTGGTTAAAATTACTAATTTGAACTGTCATTTTTGGTTATTTATTTATTTTACAAATGTTTCGTACGTTTCATAAAACCATTTAGTTAGATAAACATAATCTAATGAAAATAAAAACTTAGACATACTAAGATAAGAAAGTAAATAATTCTTCTCTTAAACTTGTATAATTTATATTTTATATTTTAATTTGTCATTAAATTTTTTATGTTGACCCAATCGAGGAATACATTGTGCATTAATTAAATTACATATACATATTGAAATATACATGCAATTAATGTGCAACCAGCATTTGGTAGTCCCTTTTACTAAGTACTTATTATTACAATTACCAATATAGTCGTTGTTATTTTTAATAATATTATATTGGTTAGTTCAGTAAACTATGTTTTTCTATGTAAGTTTCTACATGTATCACCAATAGGTTAAAATATTGTCGTACAAAAAGAGATAAAATGAGGCCTGCGATGGCTTGATCGGTTAGGGCGTCGGGCTCGTAATCTTGGAGGTCTCAGGTTCGATTCTCGGCCTCGGCCGATTGATACAAGCACCACTGGGGAATGTATTTTCAACAAGTGCTTTCTTCACCAAGACATCGTATGACCTCCGTCGCTGATTAGCACCGATTTGGGAGCATAAAATGAGCGACGTTAAAATAATAAAAAAAAGAAAAAAAAAACAAGAGATAAAATATTCTATTAATTTTACTTTTTATTACAACATAATATTTAATATATTTTATTAAATAAATATTTTAACTTATAAAGTGACAAATATTACGTTTAAAATGTATGTACGTTCGAAAAAAGCTGAGATTGAACAGAATGGATTTAAAAAAAACTCAAATATCTTGACTTGGTCTAAAGTTATGGAAAAAGGAAAAATAAAAAAACAATTTGTCAAAATATCGTTAAATTCTCTTTTCTTTCATAACTTTAGATCAAATCAAGATATTTAAGTTTCTATTAAATATTTAAACTACTATATCTCAGTTTTCTTCCGAATTTGTGTTTGCGACTATCTATCTTTATTTGTTTTCGAGTTATAAGCCGTCAAAGTCAAGGGTTCTTCTTGGTAAATTTTACGTTATAAGAGCGCTAGTGTCTAAAACTCAGGCTTTCTTCATATTTTTATAGTAGTAAACATATCCTAGAATTTGGTAAACATCCGTTTCTCGGAGGTGAGATTACTCTTCGTGTTAATTTTATAGTTTCAAATTAATAATTTATAGTCAGAATAATAGTTATTACAATGTATGTCCGATTGTAATAATCGCTCAAATGTATACACTTGTTTACAACAAAGGAATATTTATTAGTGGTATGCACTGCGTATTTGATAATTAAGTATTTACGTGCAAGATTAGTATATCGGCATAAACTCAAAGATATCGCACTGACGTATGGAATGTAAAAAGTCGATCACAGTATATACACATCAGAAGTCGAGAAGAAACATTTATAATTTCGGTTAATCGAAACGAAAGCAATATCGCAACCAATATTCGCCTAGAGTCAGGTCCAGAAAAGATAGTCGTCGATCCAGAAGCACCCCTTATACTCCAGGAAAGAGAACGTTGTGTACACACCGTACAAACGCTGAGTCTTATCCAGTCTCCCTCGCCGAATACCCCGAAACGTCCGTCGAGCTGTCACTTAGCACCCAGAGAAATAATATTTCGCCATCGGTCTAAAGAGGTTGACAGCCGGAGGGCGAGAGATCTTTTTCTTTCTCTCTTTCTTAGCCCCTTTCTCGAGCTAGGCGTTTTTATCGGTCCGCGTGCTGGTCGAGCTTCAGTCTGAATAATACATGTCCGTTGCAAGACTCTACGTCCTGGAAACGAACGAATTCTCTCGTTTTTGGGGAGTGCGGGCCGTTGTCTCGTTTCCACCCCCTGCCACCCCCTTTCCCGTTTTTCCTTTTTCCGTGTTTTGCTTGTCTCGCTTTGTTGTTTTGCCTGACTCGTAAGATGCAAAAGTTGACTGGTTGTCGGTCAGACTCGGAAATAGAAAGAATTTGATACTGGCCAACTATTTCTGCTCGTGTTAGCTGATATGCGATCTTATCGTATCGTGAATGACGCTTTCCTTTTCTTTCGCTTTGATGTATAGCGCAGAAATTCTTTTTTACTTTTATTTCAATAAATTCTATTTTTATTTTATTTATTTTTTAATTATTACTTCGAAGGAGTTAAATTTAATACTCTTTTATTTACTTATTTTGTAGTAGGTGTCACTTGTATATATTTAGAAAATAATCATTTTCATAATAGAATGTGTAATAACATCAACTAAAATTGAATATATCTAATCGAAGTTAATAAGTGTGAACGAGCAACAATTAATTCATAGCAATAATAAGGTAATTAATAGGTGGAAATCGAACAAAAGGTTTTCGCTTAAATTAAATTTGAATAAAAATCCAGGAAGGATAAATATTGTTGTAATTAAAAATTAGTTGTTTGAAGGAGAGAGAGAACGAGAGAGAGAGAGAGATAAAGAGCTTAACATTAAATTGCGTATAAACAAATTAAGCAAACGAATCGGCAATTACGTAAACCGCGTAAAATGAAACTCTATTAATCCAGAAGGCCAATTCATTATTCCGGGTCAACTTTTCCGATTTGGAGGTACGGGATAACGAGGAACGAGCTCGGGTGCTCGGGCGCGCGGGCGGCCAACGAAAATCCATCTCGCGAGCTGGTAACCCGCGGCACTCGGTTTTATTAGACCGAGCGCAATTCCTCACCGACGCACTCCTAAGGCAAATCCAAAGGGGTCGTTACACTCGTTCCCAACCTCTCCTTAGTAAAACGGGTCAATATATCAGCGTTAATAAAGGGCATTCTTCCGAATGGCAAATTTTTCGCCCTGAAAAATCACTAAAGTTGGGCGACACTCCGATGAGAAACGACTCTTTATCCCATCCTCTCTCTCTTTCTCTCTCTCTCTCTCTCTCTCCCAGTATAACAGGGTTATACCAGCGCTATGAATAAATTTCACCTCGGCTGCCGTAGACGAGTAATGTATGCTACGCGCTATGATTTCCTCGCGAATTTCATTCCCCCCTCAAAATTCATTGTTATATGAGGCTTACTTTTCTTCGGACGATCTTACGCCAAGTGACCTCAGTTAAATTACTAAATTGCTTTCTTTTCTCTTTCGTTATTATCTTCTCGGCTTCCTCGTTTTTCCCTGCTCTTTTTTTCAATTTCCGCTTGGTAATCGCGATTCTTTTTTTATCTCCCTCCCTCCATCCCTCCCTCTCTCTCTCTCTCTCCACTTTTATTTCGACAATTTTTGTTTGATACGGTGTAATTTCGACTGGATAATCGAGTTTCTTTTGTGTATTCGGATTCGTTATGCTTAATTTCGAAGTAACGAGAAACTCGAAATTTATGCATTATTTGCATATGTTACACCGATTATTTCTGTTCGTTAAAAATGTCCGCTAATTAGACATTTTGTTATTACTTACATTTATTTTGTTTTAAATGAAATACATCGTAAATTGCTCTAATTGATTAAAAAAATTGTATTTTTTTTATACATTAAAATTTTAATTATTAATTAAAGGTATTTTCGTAGAAAGAAAGAACAATTTTTAAACAAAAGCCAATATTTTTTAGTTGTACATGTATCCAGTTTTATAACATGCATATTCAAAATTGTTAAAATTATTAATTAAAACTAGCAATTATATGAATAGAAATGTAAAAATAAATTGATAAAAAAGAGTATCTGTATGTAAAATTCATTTGAACGGTATAAATATTTCTAATGGGAAATAATATGAGTGTATATGCATTTGAATAACAGACAAAAATCAATTGCATATTTGAAATTTGATTTTCGTCGAATGTTCTAGTTTTCTTCAATGTAACAATAAGAATAATTTTTTGACAGAGCTCAGTGCAATATTAATTGAAAAGTGTTTGATTTAGTAAAACTGGTTATAGTTGTAGCCTCAAATTCATTCAAATTAATGGTTCGATAAGATCTACACGATTCTGAAAGTTTAATTTAAAAGGAAAAGGAGCTTTTTTGCAGAAAATGGAGTAGATTAACAAAGGGCGATACCGTAAATCCAAGAGAGTAGTAGTCAAATCTAGCTAGCGGTAAAAATTCCGCGGAAGAAGCGAAGCTCGAGCGAATTAACCGGAAATCCGTGCGCGCATTTGCCCTCTCCCCGTTTCGTGTCCACATTGAATATTCCGCGCGACTTGGTACACACGTGCGGTCGCCCGGTAATTTGCAATCTGCGGGTCCTGCCGCCCTTTCGTCTTGCTGGTGTACGTACATATACATATATATATATACACGCGCGACAAAGCGCTCGGCTAACTTTCCCGGTTGGGTATGCATTTGTATGCGGCTCTCGCGGCTGTTCGTTCGAAGATGCGGCGAGAGCGGCTCCGACTCTCTCTTCCCTTCCCGATTTATGTATACGTGTATCGTCGTCTGTGCGTGTAGGGCACATACGTCACCTCGTCGGAAACTGATTTCACACCGCGGGTTTAATTGATTTAATTACCGGAGAGGTGCGACGTTGTTCTACAACCCTCTCTCCCTTTTACCTTCCCTCAAGGGTAATGTACGCCTGCTTTCTCAGAATTTCAAAGTCGATTGATAATTTTACTATGTAACTATATGTATGTGATAAATCTATATGTAACAAATCTTGTGAGGATCATTCATTTTAACTGTAATAAATAACGCATTATAGAGCCGTAAAGCAACATTTTTATTTTTTCACTGAGAAGTCTGAAAATTTTATTGAAGTAGAGAATAAGAGTACTTTGAAAGAGGTTGCTTCTATTTTTTATCGAAAAATAAAAATTTCATTTCCACTAAGAATGTGGATTCCCAGGTAAATTGTTGCGGATACGTCGGATACCTATACATTTTTAAAATACAAGTAACTGAAAAGGAGTATCGTAACGCACACGTAAATACCTGTGGAGTCGAGGTGTATACTTCACAATGTCTTTGCGGGAAAATGATCTATACGCATTTAGAAAACATTCACAATACTATATCTATACTGAGACCGCAGAAATTTACTTACAACTTAACTGACTACGCTTAATAATTAAAATTGATCATTCTATCTAAGCTAGAAGGAAACAAATAGTTGAGTTTTGGCACAGCTAGAGCAAAGTGAAAGTCATTAACTCCCCGCGTGAATTGTATCCTAAAATGATTAACGAGCAATGAACCATACGGATAATTTACGAATTGAACGCACGTATACCGTTTTAAAGTAGACCTCGTGATCCCCTAGAATCAATATAAATTAAAAATCAATGCAGTTCCGATTGTTTCGAATCCTTATGTTTTAACTATGAAAAATAACGTTACGCATTTAAATAATTAGAGTTACAGTGTCAAAAACGTAATGATTTAATACAAACGTACACATCAGGATCTTTGGAAACTATGTTGACGGGGTAACTTTTCTCGAGGCTCAACGGAGGAAAAATACGGGAATGGAGTTCATTGTTTGTTGTCCTCCCGGTTTTTCCTCGAAAAGTTGCTGAACGAACTTGGCGAACGAGGTTTCCTTCTAGAAGGAATTCCTTTGCACGGAATTTTTGTCTTTCTACATTTCTTGTTGCTGACTTTTCTTTTCTTTTGTTTTCTTGTCTTCGAATTTTAAATGGCGCACTACAGAACTGTTGTGTTTCAACCATTCTTCTTTTTTTTTTTAACTTTTTCTCCGCTTATTGTAAGATTGCGCGGCGTCGAAATTAAAGGTTTTCGACGGATTTTATTCTGGTTGAAGAAATACGACGTTAAAAATGTTATACTCGTTGTTTTGTTGGAATTTCTAAAGGATTCGTTTTTAACATTTACAAGAGCGCGTTTAACTAATTTTATAAATAAAACTTTTCAATTATTGCACCCTCCGAATTTTTGTAACGAACTTATCCATCGTACATAATTTTTTATGTTTCATAATTTAGTTTTATATTCAAATGTATTGTTTTCATAAAATATTTATTTTAAGAAAAAAATATATAATTCAATGATTAACGTACGTATGCGCATTGAATGTTGTTGGGAAAAATTTAACGATTGCAAGATTTTACATGTAGTCTCACACACGTGAAATATAATACATAGATTGCTCGGTTTATTATACGAAAATGATATAATACATAATTCAATCCTGCCAATTAAATTTTAATACGTCATGTATTGAGATTTTACTCATTTTAACGGTGAAAATAAATCGCAATGAAAGGGGTTTTCTTTATTACGTTTGTGGATACTAATTAAAACAAATACAGAGTACACGATCTGAATTATCTAAATATAATTTTATGATTAACTAAAGTAAACACTGCACCGAAATTTTTGTACCCGATGAACAGAAAAAAAGAGTTTTAATTAACGTTTTGCAAAATGTGTAATGATACTTTGGTATCGTATAAATATCATTTATCAAATTAAATAAAGCCGTACTGGAACGTACAAATATTTGGAACGGGATTTTGTTCGAAATTTTATTTATTTCAATATCAAATTTGTTTTTATGTAACGTGTTGTTGTTGTTGATGCTGTTGCTGCTTTTTTTTTTTATTAAAATTGGAATAGGGTATACTTTTTCCCAAATAAAGGATTAAAATCAATTAAATTATTTGCATCTTTTTCTTTTTATTTGCATTCTACATATGAAAAAAAAGTATGTGCAGCTTTCAATTTGGACTACGACAGAATAAGCTCTACGTGCGTGAGTTGCGAAAACAACGAACGCCTTTATATACATACATGCGCATGTGTGTGAATACATGTATAATATATATACATATATATATATATATATTGATTTTTCGACAATATAGCTGTCTGTATAGTTATACCGAGCGGTTTTTGCGTCTGAGAATATATATGAAAAGCGTTACCTATTTTTTAGCAAATTTTAGCGTCGAACAGGTAACACAGAAAGAAATACACACTGATCGAATTTTCTAACAAAAATAAATCAACTTGAAAATTTTAGTAGCACGTGAAACTTGCATTTCGCTCAAATTTTTCTTTCTTTTCAACCAAGTTCGAAAATTATTTTCAATAGTTCTTCATGGAATTTCGATGTTTTTCGTGCACTGAAAGAATTAAATTATTTTAATTTTGCATGTTTACATTATTTAAGCATACAAATATACGCATGCATAAATTTGTATAAATTTATTTTTTCAGTTAAATTTATGATTTACAATACATTTTTGATATTTTTAATTTAATCGATGTTTAATACAGAAATTAATCCTCGTATATATTACAATTTTAAAAGAAGGATAAAATGATTCAGTAACGACAACGTCAACGAAAATAAAATAATTAAATTATTGGAATATTACTATATTTAAAGGGGAATTCAAAATGTAGGAGGCAAATGTGCGCATTGCTTATGTTATAATAGTAATCAATTAACGAGGACGTCAATTTACATACTTATTATTAACTATGTTATTATTCTCAATGTAATTTCACCTAAACAATTTCACATATGTTCACTAAATACGATTGAAACAATAGATAGATTACCTACTTTACTTGTGTAGTTTGGACATATCGTCAATAAACTTTCTTAAGGGCACAAGCCTGGGTTAAAATTGAAAAATTAATATTCAATATTAACAATTAATAATTTTTTTTCATAATGATTATAAATATACATTTTTTCCATAATAGGACTTACCGCAGGAATAACTTCATCGAATAGACTGAAATTTTAACAGTAATACCCAAATATGAGGTAAATCCCACTTAAATGAAACAGAATCGCAAAAAAGTCTAAATGTTTATTTACAAAAAATGATTTTTAATTAATTTGGTAAGAATAATTTTTATTACATAGTTAACACAGCATGTTCCATTCAAGTGGATTGGAATCATGTTGAAAGTTACTGTTAAAATTTCAACCTATTTGATGAAGTTATTCTGAGATATCCTGCGGTAACTTCATATTATGGAAAAATGAGAGTACGAGTCTCATAATTAATTAAAATAGTTTATTTTCCAATAAATTGGCCATAAAATTCTAATAGAAATTAATATAATATCATTTGTTTAACAAAATTAAGAAATGTTTTCAATTCTTATGAAAAAATTATTAATTGTTAATATTGAATAGTTTTTTTCAATTTAAAAAAGAGTAGTAGCTGCCTATATCTATTAGCTTGTAAAAGCGTAACTGTTTATATGGAGAAACAGACACGAAAGATCTATATATAGATATATCAAATTTTTCTTTCTTTTCAACCAAGTTCGAAAATTATTTTCAATAGTTCTTCATGGAATTTCGATGTTTTTCGTGCACTGAAAGAATTAAATTATTTTAATTTTGCATGTTTACATTATTTAAGCATACAAATATACGCATGCATAAATTTGTATAAATTTATTTTTTCAGTTAAATTTATGATTTACAATACATTTTTGATATTTTTAATTTAATCGATGTTTAATACAGAAATTAATCCTCGTATATATTACAATTTTAAAAGAAGGATAAAATGATTCAGTAACGACAACGTCAACGAAAATAAAATAATTAAATTATTGGAATATTACTATATTTAAAGGGGAATTCAAAATGTAGGAGGCAAATGTGCGCATTGCTTATGTTATAATAGTAATCAATTAACGAGGACGTCAATTTACATACTTATTATTAACTATGTTATTATTCTCAATGTAATTTCACCTAAACAATTTCACATATGTTCACTAAATACGATTGAAACAATAGATATAGATTACCTTACTTGTTACTTGTGTAGTTTGGACATATCGTTAATAAACTTTCTTAAGGGCACAAGCCTGGGTTAAAATTGAAAAATTAATATTCAATATTAACAATTAATAATTTTTTTTCATAATGATTATAAATATATATTTTTTCCATAATGGACTTACCGGAGGAATAACTTCATCGAATAGACTGAAATTTTAACAGTGATACCCAAATATGAGGTAAACCCACTTAAATGAAACAGAATCGCAAAAAAGTCTAAATGTTTATTTACAAAAAATTATTTTTAATTAATTTGGTAAGAATAATTTTATATTACATAGTTAACACAACATGTTCCATTCAAGTGGATTGGAATCATGTTGAAAGTTACTGTTAAAATTTCAACCTATTTGATGAAGTTATTCTGAGATATCCTGCGGTAACTTCATATTATGGAAAAAATGAGAGTACAGAGTCTCATAATTAATTAAAATAGTTATTTTACAAATAAATTGACTATAAAATTGTAAATAAAAGTTAATAATAATATCATTTGTGTAACAAAATTAAGAAATGCTTTTAATTCTTATGAAAAAATTATTAATTGTTAATATTGAATAGTTTTTTTTTCAATTTTAAAAAAGAGTAGTAGCTTGTAAAAGCGTAACTGTTTATATGGAGAAACAGATACAGAAAGAGATATATATATATATATATGTAGAGAAGGAGAACGAACGCGAAAGGGGAAGACTTGCACGCGGCAAATAGTTGGAAAGCTCGCCTCTCGCCCGTCTATCACTCTTATGTACGCAGGTTGGTCCTGTTGGCTTAGCTTGCAACAAGCTGAAGAGGGAGATTCGAAGAGGAAAGGAGACAGAGTTCTATAGATCACGTTGATTGTTTAAGGACCAAAAATTCTGTCCTGGCAACGGGTACACGTGCATCAGAGAAGATGCATTTATGCGTCTTGCACGAAAAGAGGCTTTGATTGCTGCCTCAGGAGATTTGTAAACGATAACTCACCCTAGGAAATGTTTCTGTCGTTTCTATAAAGATCCGGTAACTACTCGCTACTTTTTACAATTCTTGGCTGATGGTTCGCTTCCTTTTCTTTCGTTTTCATCTGCTTGTTTCGACGAAGATCGGAAATATTTTATTTTGGCAAAGATAAACTTTTGAATTGATTTAAGGTTAAACTTTGAAATAATAGTTCATTTTACATTTATTTAGATAGTAATAATTCATCTTATAAAAAAATATCTTGACCAATTACTCAGCTGCTTTGTTAATCAATTTAAAAAATAATTAGGATATCTGTAAATGATTATTTATAATGAATATTGCTCAGGATGTATATAGGGGAAACTGGAGTATTTTTGAACAAGGGCATTTTTGAACTTTTTAAATAGCTCTTTTATATCGTAATATTTATGCTATAATAGGACGGTTTCTTTAAATAAATGCTATTATCTCAAATCCCCCATAGTTACGAGCTATTCCGAATCGATTGTTTACGTTTACTCGAGAACTGCCAAAATGAAAATCTCATTTTATTTTATTTGTACTTATTGGCTTTCTTTTGATTGTAATTACGTTGGAAAATATTAATTTACTGCTGCGCACTGTGTATCTAAAGTTTTTTTGTATTTTGGGGTAATTAAGTTATAAGTATCCTCGGTTTTTTTTGGCTTGCAACACGCAGTTATGTGTCAATTTAAGGTCGTCTCTAGAGAGAAGGTTGTGCTTTACATGGAAAAAAAATTTGTGATAATGTGTGAAGGACACACCAGGATAAAAGATACCCAGTTTTTAAATAAATTTGACCCTGCTGCTCGGTTAAAATTTATTTAAAAATTGCGTATTTGCCCTGCTGTGTCTTTTGTCCCACTTTTACTAGAACGGCAGGGTAAAATTAATCAGAAATTTTTCTCTGTATACTGATGAGTCCTAACACACAATTCGGAACGAAACATGCTGTTATAAGTTTTTATTACAAACCAAGTAATCACTTATAGTATTGAAATTCGGAATGTCTAATAACATCTTGAAAGTCCACTTACAATTTCAAATTTTCGAAGTGCTCGTATGGCTCGTATGGACCGGAAAAATTATTCATTTATTTATATAAGAATTATTAAACCAAATAATCATGCAAAACTTTTTCTATCCGATTAACAATGCCTTATTTTACAATAAAATATAAAAAAATAATTTAGAATTACTTGTTTATTTTTTAATTCGTAATGCAATTATTACATACTTAATTTTTAATGTTGTCAGTATAATTGCGCTTGTTTCACGTGCTACAGCGACCAGTCTAATCTAACCTTTCATATACTACCTACCTAACTTGGAATGGCGCAGGTGAAGGATCTGTGCGTTTATACTTTTTCAGTACCCACTGCACTTACTTTATTTAATATTTGTTCAGTTATATATAAAAAATAAGAATATTAAAATTTTTCCCAGACGTAGGTGCTGCCCAGAAGCACCTGGCTATTTTGTTACCATACTGACTTTACAATATTTATACAAAACGTTTAGATAGTAAAAATTCCTATGTGTGTACTTGTAAGTGTATTTTTTGATAAAGTGCAAAAAGCTCACGGAGAAAATTATTAAATTATATTTAAATAAATGTGTTTCACTGCTAATGTACCATATATATGATCTCTCTGCAAAACATTTTACTTGTCACGTAATATGTGCATGCAGATATATATATTTATATCTACGTGTTAAATATGCGTACAATAATTGGGAATAATATTATATATATACATACAATTAATGAAATTTATACATTTTAATTGTTTTGTTAATCATGCGCCGCACTCGAATTCCATCGAATATTCATTTTATATTGTCGTAAAAATGTTCTGCGTATGTAATTCTATTCGAAAGATCTGTAATTTGTTTCGCGCGAATTGTTTCTGATATTAATGTTATTTAACAATAATAATATTTCGATATTGCCGAAATACTGCTGGGAAGCTCGGTAAATTGTGCTGGAGGTAATTCGTTGTGCATTTCGTTAACAAAATTAATTATTAAGAATTTTGTACATATCGTAAACGATCATAATTTTTGGTAACTTTATATATTTTTGATGAAATTGTTGGGTTTCATTCATTGTTTGCGTCTACATGCACCCGTAGTACAGTTAAAGTAAGATGAACACCGATGGTCGTATAGTGTTTTTCAAAAACTAAAAAATAAACGATTCTATTTGCGGGTACGTTTAAAGAATGCTTGCAAAAACAAATTTGTTTTGCTTTGATATTATAAGACGACGTATTTTATTAGGAAGTTGGTTACTGCGAATTCAATAAGACCGTGGGTGAAATGAAAAATAGTTATGAAGACAATATTTAAAATTTAAAGTTGTAGCCGAGTAACGGAGGACTGAGGGGTAGACATTTTCCCCAATAAAATAAATTGACGAAAAAAATTTGGAATTCTCGAGGATAAAAATCGATCGAAGCTCTTTATTAAAATACATAAAATATTTGAATATTCTCCGATAAAAGGGGAAGGATGAGAACCTCTTAAAAATGAAGGCGTAACTCGGAGCAGTACAGAAAATCTTACCGGGAAAAGTTGGGTGTTCTTCTTTCGTCGCACCTTATTTCCCGGCACGGCGTCTTCATTTTATCCGGGCTCACAAAGGGAAGACCGAGTAGGCGACCATACCAAATTGCATTTCCCTCCCTTCCATTCCCCGTCGACTTTATCCTCGGTCTTTGTCTTGCCGTCGAGGAGAGCTTATTACGGATGATTCAACGGTTTTTACGCTCGAGATGCACGCCGTGGGCGCTTTTAATTGGAGTTATTTGTCAAAAAGCATTTCCCGGGATGGCCGACTCCCATCCCGTAGGGATGAGGATTATTGAAAAATTCATCGGGCGTATCGAGCGTGAAGAGGCCGCGTTACTCGAGTTTGCCGAAGGAGGATTTTCAACTTTTCTTGTTCAAAACTATATATATATATATATATATATATATACTTTCTTACCTCTTCCACCTCTTTTTATCATCTCTCTTTTTTTCAAAAGAACCTAATTCGACTAGCTGTACTCGAGCTTCCTTTGCTGGGATCGGATGTGTGTCTGTATATATATATATAAAAGTACCGGTCGATAGAGGCTATATATATATACAATAAATATTTTGAAGTATTTCATATCTGCGCGGTAGTAATTTTATTTACGTTCGTGCATTCAGGAAGAAACGACGCGTCGACCGAATAAAGGAAAGAGATATGTAAGTCGCACCGAACAATCTATTAAATCTCGGAATATAGCGTATATATATATACGTTTATGAATTCGCGAAGAGAGTAATTAAGTGGTTAAAGCAGTATACGGTTAGCGCATGTCGTGTCTAATTCCGAGGATAATACGAGCGAAGGGAATCACGCGAACCTCCCCGTGTGTACGCCCGGGCATCTCGTGACTGTCAAACGGAATGCAGCGCCCAGCTGGCATACCCGCGACAACATTTGTACACAACCAAATGGAAACGGATGGAGAATGATACTTGGATCTCATTTCGTCGTGCACGAGAATCGATCTTGGGAACTTGGCTCGTCTTATCATTTCGCTATATACGCGTCCTTACGACGGGTTGACCGGTTTCATAAACGGCATTGCATTTTTAATTATATACGCGTATATTCATCGCGGCTTTTTCATTTTCATTTTTTGATGTTTACACGTGTATATATACGTATTTTATATGATAAAAAGTGATGAATACGTTTGCTTGTTTGTATTTCAGTTTGAAATGTAAAATACTCAGCTTTTATAACGTTATTCAATGATTAATAATTTATTGAAAAAGATATATTGTATTAATTAAGCAAATATTGCACTGGTGCGGCGTTCAAAGGCCTATTCTCGGAAAGTTTGCATTCGATATCCTCGATATCAAACGCTTGTACGCTAATTATGTTTACGTATCAAAATGTAATAATTCAAACATAGTTTAGAGATAAATTATTCAATGTAAAATGTATACTTTCTAAATGTGAATTAGTGAATAATCACTAAAATATAGTGATAAGTCAGTCACTAACACAAATTAGTGAATTGTTACTAATTCAATTAGTCAAAATTTACTATTTTAATAGTGAATATTCACTAATTTCGTGACAGTGACAGACGTATCACTATTTCATTTTTAGAGAGTAGACAATTTTATATTAATATGTTTACTAACCGGTAAAAAATTTAGTATTTTACTGTTTATTTACTAACGAATAATAGTTATATATAAATAAATGAGATAATTATTCAAATATAACAGATGCAGCTAAAAGTAAAATTTTAATTAATTCGGCTACTTTATAATTAAAGTAATAAGTCCGATTTGTTAATGAAAAGACGAAAAAAAAGGTATGAAATGCGTCATCGGTGGATTCGATAATGTAGTCAAGTATATTATTCAAAACTTGTCGACAGCCGTACTCTCTCTCTCTCTCTCTCTGTCTCTCTCACCGAATGTATTAACAGATCTTTACAGAATTGTGCAGCTCGTTGTGCTCTCATAGTAAGTTCGAGTTCCTGTCGAAGCCATCAAAAGCTTAATTGGATTGAATTTATATGTAAAATGGTATAGGAAAACTGCGAGGTAGAAAATTCAGGTCAATAACAATGGCCCCCGTCTATTAATATCCATATCGGTATACCTCGATATTTCGTTACCGATGAAACATTATCCGCATAATTAGGAGATCCGTGCAGCGAAGTTGAACAAAAAAATATCCTGGCACCTAAAATATGATACCGAACGATCGATCCTCCGTATATATACATATATATGTGTGTATAATAATATATATATATATATATACGTATGTATGTATGAATGTATGCATGTATGTATCTGCGAGTTTGGTCATCGATATACCGGCTTGTTCATAATGGCGTTTTTCAAAGTCCGCGCACACGAGCTCTCTATGAGTTTTGAGAGGTACAGTTGGATCGTTAACGAGAACATGTACATCATCGCATTTATTTTCCACTCGTCCGGCTAATTGGAAGTTGCTTTTCCTCTCTCTCTCTCTCTCTCTCTCTTTTCTTCTTTCTCTCTCGTGTATTCCGTGCCTGAGGCAAGGCTTTTCACTGAGCCGCGCGTTAAGAGCGAGTCTTTGACGAATTTTTGGAATGGGAACGGCGAAAACTGCAACGACTCTTCAACCGAGGAGGATATCGTGTCATTTTATGGTATGTACCCGCAGGAGATGGTGCGCCTCATACGAAGTAAACGAATTCGAATGTACTTGATAAGCTTTACCAAAAATGATGTGCAGACTGTCGGAATACAAAAAGTACTATATATAGCAAAATTTATTGAAAATATATTGTTTTCCTATAATTCTTAATGTTAATTTTTTTCATACAGGATACGAATATTTTTATTGCGACAAATTGTACCTCCATTTTAAAACAATTAATTTTTAATAAAACATTTTTTTGAGTGTACGAATTACGTTACATTATTTCACATTAGATGAATATTTCGAATAAAAAAAAATAGGAAAAAATATCAAACCTAATATTATACGTCGATAAAATTATTGCTAAGCGAAATTCATGTAAAACGGAAGAAATTAAAATTCTAGTAAAATACTTTTTCCCATTGAGAAAAGTAATGTATAGCCAGTTAAATCGAGCTACCCGTTGGTTCCGATATATCGGAAGGATATTTAATGAATTTGATTGATTGTTCAGTAACGAATACTCGTAGAGGAATAAAGAAAGAGAGTTTTGTTAATTCAGCTAATATTTTTTACTGCGAATTCGACTTTTCTTTCTCGCTTCATCAGATAACATTTGTAATCAATCAAATTATTTAAATTGTGCTGATATTGGAAGTAATACGTATGCAGTTCATTTAAATAACATTTCGATGTTTCAGACCAACTCGGCCGTTTGATATGAATTTTTCGTATTTGCATAATATTTTATTGAACTCGAATATAATTAAATTATCGTAACATTATAGGATAATGAACCACATTTTTTTGTTGAAAATTATAATAATTTATTTGACGCTTCCGGCGTGCCATATAGGAATTATGTAAAATAAAATTTTATACTTATATTTTTTGAAAAATTTGTAATTGGTGTTAATATATGTATGTAGTATATAAATTCGCTTTGCAGTCGATAAAGCGTAAACAAGTCTTGGGACATTGTTAATAGCACGGTATATGTTGTGGATGGGGTTTAACTATGCATGTGAAATGAACATTAGCGGAAACGTGGAGTTTAATTTTTGTTTGCTGGTTCATCGGTATCTCATTAACAAGTAAATTTCTCTTTATATCCTGTGGAAAAGCAGAAAAGTAACCAAGAAATCGTAATTACACTGGCATGCCGATACCAATAGATATACATTATTCTTTGGGAGCGGAAGACCTCGCAATAATAGCAATTAAAAATTGACGGTAAAATAAAATGAGAGAAGGTGGTCCGGTAAACGGGCCAGTAATTTCATTGGGTAAGATAGCAATAATTAGGGAGGTGCCCGTGAGGGAGAGAGTGGGAGGACAAAGAGCGGAGAATAGTGGAATAAAGGAACTGGAGCGAGAGCCGGCGGTACAAGTAGAACGAGATAAAGAGGGAACTAAAGACAAAGAGAAAAGTAAAGATAGTGCTTTTTGTGAGGGAACGCAGTGCAAGGCTGTGGCAACGAATACGCAAGCAGCGAAAAGAAAGAACCCCTGGACGCGAATAAAAGCATCAACAATTCGTAACTCGTTTGCGCGGGCGCGCGCGTACCCTAAGTACGTTATAAAACGACGACGGCATACAAAGATACACTTGCCTCTTATACTAGAAATTGGGTCGATTCTTCTGGACGATCCTTCGGTTAACCAAATTTCAACATATATTTCGATAGTTTGAAGAAGTTGATTTGTCGATCGGAAATTTAGTTTTCTTTGTTCCCCTCTCTCTCTCTCCCTCTCTTTCTCTCCCTCTCTCTATTTTAATTGAAACTAGAGTTGTTTTCATTGCGTAACAAGACATAGGCAAGACGTACAGTTTTCAAAAGTCTCTTTTTCCTTTTATACTTTGGTTCGATAAGACAATTCTTTGAAATAATGTAAAAATTGCGATCGGAGGCTCGGTCACGGATTACTCGGTGCAGGCGCAAAAGAGAACAGATGTCGCGCACGCGCGAAGCCTTCTATTTGCATGTTTAATTGTGTAGTCAAGTTACGTTGAATTTCAATTACAGAATGTACGACAAGTTTCGATATAGATATATGTATTATGTATACATACACATATTCGCGAATCGATCTATATATAAATTACACACAGGCATACGTTTTAAATATACATATTTCTATAGGCGCATTGTACAACACGTATGTTTATACATATATATATATTTTTTTAATATAAAAGCAAATAACAAAAATATATGGTAAATCCGGGAATTCCATAAAATTCTTGCAATTGTTACTGATTAAGTTTATTAATACAAGTTGTTGTGCGTATATATACGCTGTGAATGTGTGTATTATGAAATTCTTTTGCCTTGGCATTGTTTTGGGAAAAGTTGTTAATGGACCTTTGGGTAATCCGTTCGTCCCGGTTATATAATCGGAGCCCGAGCAGAGAGAGCGCACAAAGCATTTTTTTATCACAATAAACGTGAAATGTTAATGCACAACAATGCATTTTTCAAAAGTGTAAAATATAAAGCAAGTTTTTCACTGTACATCCGGTGCACGTGTTTTCTATTTATCTTTCCCTTGATCCCCGTGCTTGCGAGAGAGCGAGAGGGAGAGAGTGAGAGAGAGAGAGAGAGAGAGAGAGAGAGAGAGAGAGAGCGCGCGATTCAACTGGCGAAATTTCATTCGTACATGCTTTACGCGCTTTTGTTTCGAGCTTGCGGAATTAAATTCTTGTCATTCTCGTGTGCACGCGATAAGCTTTTTAATTTGCCCTCTCGCCCCTGCTCCTGCCTCCCACTCACCCCCTCACCCCCCTCACCCCATGCTCCGCCCTCTCGTCGTTCATGTGTTAAGAACCTCAGTTCTCCGCTACCATATGCTAATTGTGATTCTGCCCTCGTGTTTTGATGCCAATAAGAGATTGAATTCTAATTAGGAGATGAGAATTTTTTTTAATTCTCCCTCGTATCGCGTTCCATTGAGAGATCCTCGAATATTTCAAAATTATAACGGTGATGAATATTCGATTGTTGTAGCGAATTGTAATTTAATGAGATACACAACGCTCACGAATAAAATAGCAATTACGCAATTGGTACTTAAAACACTTTGAGAGCGTGTTGGGAAATACGACGTACATCGATGAAAAATATATGGAGGATGGAAATGTTGGAAGAGCAGTGGTAAAAACGAGCGATTAAAATCGAAATACTCGCCAAGTAAGCATCTCCTTCGTCCCTAGGGAGAAAGATATGGGTTTCAATCATCTAACTGGTAAAACTCGCTGATCAAGTTCATTCTGTACGAGGCGAATCGTCAACGTCAGGTGGTCACTGGCACGGACCACCAGCCGTCCGTCAATCTGTCCCCGCGCGATCCACTATTTATCCGTTTCGCATTTGTGCTTACGTGGTAGTTTGGAGGAGTAACCGCTACCTCACCCGCTGCAGGCCCCTTATTCTCCGGAAAGAAGAGATGGACTTTGGCTAAGTCTGGTTATACCGTCCAGAGTTTACCGACCTGAGACCGAGTTGCACTACGTTGTTTGTGGTTCCCAGAAAAAAGTTGGCTTGTTTACACGCGGCTGCAACTCTATCGACTTCTTCCTTTATTCCTATAGACGTTTGTTACTTAAAGTGGAAAACTTAATGAATTATGCCACATCGAGAACGGGTATTGTTCTGAATATTATGCATGTCGGACTTTTGTTTAAATAATATAATTAGATTATTTATTTATTATCAATAATCATTTGGATGATACTGTACTTTCTCGTTTTACTAAATTAATTTAAATTAATTACTGCGAGTACAAAGTAAAAATACATTGTTAATTACAATATCACTAAGATTTTAATAATAAATTGATGTATCAGAAAAAATTAATATTTTTCAAAAATAAGATTTATATTAATATAACAAATATCACTTCCAGGTCACTTCCGGCTCGTTTGTGAAATGAAAAAATAACCCCTCTCGCCTTTCTCAATTCAACCCTGTCCCTACATATGTGTACACATTAATAACATCATACTGGATACCTCACATCGAATACAATACAGGACACTGCACCGAATACCGAATAAATTTTAACATACATTTATTTTAACATATATATTATCTAAATAAACACCATAAACTTCAGTTTGTATTAGAAAAAAAAACAATCTTTAATATTATTAAAATTTTTCTATCTTTGCAAGAATTAAATATTTATTTAAATTATAACTTGTAATAAAAAATTTGATGGATCTGTGTAAAAAAGTTTCATATCAGCTTAAGATAGTGTTTATGTTCGGTGAAAGTTGATATCAACGTAACCAACAAAGCTATTCCAAACTTGAACATATTTTAATTAAGCATATCAAGTTTAGATATATCTAAGACTTAAAATAATGTCTTAGATATTATTATTTTTAAATGTGTAAAATTTGGATCAATAACAAAATTCAAAAAATTAATACTTATTTGAGATCCTAACCACCGATCTTCTATTTTGGAGTCATTCTTCGGAGGCTTTGTCAACAAATGAGCTATTTTATTGTTTATGTCATAATATTAAATTTGGGTTACTAAGAACAATTGAAACACGCTTTCAACCTGAGTTTATCTTGTTGATATAAACAATAAAATAGCTCGAGCATGGAGGGACACCGAAGTAGAAAATTGGGGGTTTAAATCTCGGATTTTTTAAATTCTTCTATTAATTCTAATTTTACGCTTGCTAAAATACTATTTTTAACCTTACTTAAGACATTATTTTAAGTTATACCTATACTTGTTTACAAATACAAATTTTTAATTAATATTTTTATAAGTTCGGGAAAGTCTCGTTGGATACGTTGATATAAACTTTCGGCAAACTTAACTTTACATAAAGTTTAGGTAAACATAAATCTTTTACGTAGGCGGTCAATCACTTGAGAATTCGCTTAATAGCGTAAAATTGGTATTTGTTCTTAATAGAATAATCAAACCAAAGCAATCGCATATACCTATTTGACTTGTGGAGTAAATCAAGTGCTTATAAATATATATGCTGTTACAAAATTAAGGTATAAGGACAATAGATAAGTGAAGTCCAATCGAGCTCGTTTTCGATAATCGGAGGTCGAAACCAATTCGCATTCGAGATTGAAGATT
This sequence comes from Theocolax elegans, assembly GCA_026168455.1. NCBI lineage: Eukaryota > Metazoa > Arthropoda > Insecta > Hymenoptera > Cerocephalidae > Theocolax > Theocolax elegans. The sequence continues at coordinate 61,024,523 of CM047430.1, forward strand.
GGGAAGTCCTTGAAAGCCCAGTCCAGTTGGGATGGGCACTTGACCCGCAAGGATTGGCGGAAGTTAAGGGCGGTCAAGCGTAATGCCTACCCACACTGCGTATCTTGTGGTTTTAGGAATAGACTTGATCTGGACAGTTTCGATATCCGACCTCCTTTTCGTTTAAGCGTAAAATCTTTTTAAAATAAATATTTCGTTTTTCGAAGCATATTATGTAGAACATGGCAGACTCTTCCAATGAGTCATATGTATTTATCGGAAAGTTAATTAACGCGCAGTACATAATAGTAAAATCGTGCATTACCTTGTTAAGATGATATACATTTTTTAAAAAACAATTAACGAAATGTTTGTAGTGTACTATGAAACGATACTATTTGATAATAATGACTCAAAGATATCGTTTTATACGAAATTTTGACGAACGGAAAGAAAGAGTGAGAAGGAGGCAAAGGGAGAGTAAAAAAAGCTATAGAGAGACACATACAAACTGTTTATTGAGAGGGGCCGACGAGCCCGCTTATTTAATTCCCGAGGCTTCTTTGCGCCCGGCGTCCGATTCGGCTCATCTTCTGCATGCTCGGCAAATTTCGCCGAGGGGCGAATTCATTCGAGACTGCGGGTAGCAAACAATCTGGCATATCAATATTGAAGCAGCATTACCGAGATGCGATCTGCATCCCCGAGTTCTTCTCTCCCTCTCCATCTCTTTCCCTTCTCCAGCGATATGATTTTCTCGGCCTCGTAGGATTCTCTCTTTGTGGACCTCTTCTCTCTCACTTATTTCAGATGCTGTATTTTTCTTTGATTATGCGCCCCGTGTATTCCAAGAGGCAGTTCTTCTTTAACGTAAATTTACCGCTCTCGTTCGTATTCAGACCTATATATATACCTGCATGTACGTAGTCGACTGAGTGTTTTCGAGGGTGCGTCCAAACGTTTGGATTCGTCCCGCGATTTACGATAATTTACTCAATTTGAATAAGCCGTACAGTTTTTGTTTAATACCTGTATGTGTACATAGGGTGTGCTGCAAATGGTTAAGGGATTTACGCTTAAATAGTACGATCGACATTTCTTTTTAATTTTCAAAACATTGATTTTACGCGTGCTTTAAATACATTACATCAAGTTTTTTCAAGTTAACTCTTTTTTCTATAGAGCTTAACCGTTTATCTATCTGAACCTTAAACGATATATAGAATAAAATAAATAGCGAATACCCGTGCAATGTGTTTCGCGTTTACCGGATCTGTGCAAGTGCCTTCCGTACAAGAGGAGAGCGCCGTTATCGTACGCTCCCGTTTGTTTTCACTATAACCATCCCCGAAATAGGGTAGAGATAGGTATACCAAAGTTCGCAATCGTTTTTACCGAGCGAGTCTTTCTCATATTTTTTTGTCTGGTGGCGCACTTGGCATCGGCAGCAAGCGAAAATCGTCGCTGGCGTGGACGTATGATCGTGCCGCGAAAATTTATGGGTCTCCTTCGTCGGCGTCGTGTGAACGTTATGGTGCCATACACGGCACACACGGCAATTTTCGATACACGGCAGTTACCCACCGAGCTTCTCGTGGAGGGAGGCTCCCGTCGAGAAGTTTATTAATGTATCACGTCTCTCTAAATCCTGCGATCATTTGTTAAGACCGCGGTGCGTGTGTGCCCGTATTTCTCAATACGTCTCTTAATATTTTCTTTATAAATAAATCACCGGCTCTCTGCGCTGGACGCGTACACGGTTGTTGGTATATACGCGCTTTCTCCCCCCCCCCCTCCCCCTCCTTCTCGTTCTCTCTCTCCCTCTCTCACTCGATGATCGATGGAATTGCCGGTATTTAACCGGAGTATTTTATACTTGCGGGATTTTATTTTATTTCTCTTGGTATATCTATAACTATTAGCCACTGGTTAGCGAGCCACCTCTAACGTTAAATCACATTTTTAGGAGGGAGCTTTGCTAAAAAGGTAAATAATATAAAATATAAAACAACTGCGAAACACATTAGTATTATAGAGTCGCATTCAGTCAAATGTATGTTTAGAGAAGAACGATTGATCGCTCGAAGTGATGAGTTTAGAATGTATTGTAAAAATTGAAAATATTTAACGCAATCCATCAAATTTTTGAAATCCGACAGATCGGCAATCGGGAATTTTAAAATTCAGATAAAAATATAAAAAGTCGTAGATGTGTATATTGAGCGTGTAAAACAAGGGGTATACGTGTAATAACATCTGTAGGGTTAACAAGAAACAACATAAAACTCATACGTCAAGTATAGAAAAAGGTCGAATTGAAGAAAACTCGTCAAAATTCAAGATGAAGGTGCCGAGAAGAAAAGGTTCAAAGTCGAGAGACACGCAACAAAGATACGACTCCATAAATTCCATTACACCGTGTCTATACGGAACAAAGAAAATTTCCTCTTGGGCGCGCGCTCCTTGAAAAATCTCATCGGTCTTCCTTATATCCTAAACGCGTCGTAAAATTTCGAAAAGCGAAATAAGAAACATATTGGGCCCATTTCGCCACGCGCGCGCGCGCACACACACGCACACATACACTACTCCCAGATGGAAATCCAGATAGTATTCGCGATGTTTGAGAATATATTTTATTTCCCGCGTCTTCCCATGCGCCGATTTTCTACTGTCTTTTCCACTTATTGTCTCGTTCCACGTGCACGGATACATACCGAGAATTTCGATTTGCCGAGCGCTTACTTTTCTTCCTCCCTCCTGAAACGAATTCCCGCAATAACTGTTTTCTTCTCCCTTTACCTCTCACCCTCTCGCCATCTTTCTCTCTCTCTCTTTCTCTGGCTTTCGGCTTTTCTCGGCAGTTCTCTTCAATAGCGAAAGAAACGAGAGATTTTGATGGATTCGACGTGAATAATTTTTCGCGAGGAGCTTTCCGATACTATTGGCGACGATCTAGTCGACGAACTTCCATCCATCGATACTTTTAGAGATATCGGCTATGCGGATTGTTACACGAATACGGGAAAGTTGTATTTATGACGAACAAGACGTTTCAATTCGTAAATTATCCTTTGCTCCGAGAAACTTTGATCGCCAACTCGTTGAAAATTTTTCGAATTATCAAAGATTAGTCGAAAGCACATTAGCTGTAAGTAGTCTTATAAGCTAAAACAAAAAATAGTATTTCCAGATACGCGCAACGTTGGTGATGAAGTTTCGATCGCGTGTAAAAGGAGTCAAAGGCACATATTTAATTAAGTAGATGAAGGAGCGAGTAGCCTCGAAAATTGACCGAAAGCTCAGAGAAGTTTTAAAGCTCGGGGTGGCACACGGTCTAAAACATTCGAAATTACGCGCATCAGCAGTCGGTCGTCCTCCTCCTGGCGTAATTTAATACGGGAGAGACAGAACCAGCGACTCGACAGTATACATATATATGCGTCGGCAATATTCCGCGACGAAAACAGTGGGAGAAAACGACCGCAATTGTAACCGCCGTGCGCCCGAGTTATATTACCCGGGGCTCGAAGGAGCTCGTTATTATTGCGTCCCCGCGCCTCGTAGTTTATTCGCCGTCCTGTCCTTTCATAAACGTGGAGGAGGAGGAGAAAAAAGGAGACGCGTCCCGGCGATTAAGGCGCGCGCGTGCCCGTTGTTATACGCGCGATGGAGGATGTTTTAGAGTCGCTCACACGGAAAACGCGCCACTATCTCTCTCTCTCTCTCTCTCTCTCTCTCTCTCTCTCTCTCTCTCTGTGTTCATTATTGCGCGTCGCGGTTACGAGCTTTTTTCTTTTACGCTTGGAGAATTTGGTATTACATTAGTATAGTGTCGTTTTCTCGAGAGCAGTCTACGTTTTTTTTTTTTAGTTAATTGTTTTATATTTTCTTGCTATTAAGATATTGTCTGGATGGTGTACTCTCTTATCGATGAAAATATAATTTCCTTAATTTTTTGTTAGCACAATGTTGGAACGAAAATTGCTGGAAGCAATAAACGTAAATAATCTTGAAAATCGTTTTGAACCTTGTATCGCAAATTAGCTGCCACCGTTCAATTTCTTATGTATATTGCATACCAAATTTGAAATTCAAGGTGAGTAGTCTTTTCGAGAAGAAAAAAAATGAAGCGACTTTAGGAGGTGAAGCACGTACCGCATCCTGTTATAGAAAAGGGCCCTCCGTTTAATATTTAAACCGTAGGTATCAGCGATCGAGGCCAAAAATCTTTTCGGCTAAAAGTCGAGAGAAATACATGGATATTCTCGACATCGAGGGAACATGTATAGGTATACTCGAATAATATTATTCCCGACGTCACGCAGACGGTAACGAGCGCGACACCTGGAGTAGGAGGCCTTTGCGGCGCAACGGTTATCGAGTTACCAGTTTGAATATTCACGTCGTCGAGTTGCACGTACGGTACTTCGATTGAACGACCTAGTGAATTCGGAGAAGACGCTACTGAGATATCAGAGATTGGTCAGTTTACCTTGCCTCTCTACACAGATTTCTTCTTTAATCGAACCATTTCGATTGAAAGGAACGTGGTTATGTAAACACGTGGTACGTCTCGTTCAACGTTTGTATTTTGGGTTTCTTCGGTGCAACGTATTAATAATTCTTATTGTTATGCAAATATCTTTGAACGTCGATATTTCAAAATCAAGATATCCACGAAGCAATATTATCGGTTTCGTTTCGAATGTAAAAAGTACGATTTATATACAAATGCAAAAAAAGGGATTACAATTACCTGAATCTCGAGTAGAAGAGACTCTAGAGAGATGTAAAAAATAAATGGGAAAAGTATTTGGATACGAGGAGAATAACGCAGGGAGGAGACAAGAGATGGTATGAAGAATAAATAAAGGACTAAGGGCCAAGTTGCGAAGACATCCTGTGTGGACTTAGCGAAAGAGAGAGGCCACGTAGATTTCACCTCGTTGAGAATTTACGAGGAAGGAGGTCAAGTTGATTTTGTCTCCGCGGAATTGACTGGCAAACGACGATGCACCGGGCTCCTCTCCTCTTTGCTTGCGAGACGTGACCGACGTTATTTATCGTCGATAGACCGATCAAGGACAGGAGCGTTATTTCTCGTTAAAGGGGGACTGCGCATCCCCTGAGTAAAACGACGACGGATATCTCTCCACCATCGCGATTCTTTACTTCATTTTTTTTTAGGCTTATTCCCGACCTTTCATCGGACAGTTGAATATTTGATACGATACTTGATTAAAACGTGTAATATTCTAGAAATAAGATTATGTTTTACATAACTAGAGTTGATATACGTATCACGCATGACAGTGTAAAGATAAAGTTTTGAATATAGCAATCAGAATTTATTGAACAACGATATTGAAAAAGTTATTCTAAGTACTCATCATATTCAAACCTACAGTGTCATTTGTTTCATTTTTAAACTTTTTTTTAATGCAGATCAAATTTTGCGTTTTTATATAGGAATAACAAAAATTGTTTACGTTTACAGAAAAGCGTTTGATGTTCACCGTCGTTTGAATGGAATGAAATAGAGGCTTTGAGGAAAAGTGAAACTCGCACATTTAAAGCGGTGCGAGGTCGAACGCAGGAAATTGCATCGAAAGATTTTCAGTGAGCTAAGATTAGCTCCATTCGGTAATGGATTGCGAACACTGTCGAGATGCGAGGATATAACTCGGTTGCTCACTGATGTAACTATATTTCGATTTCGATTTCATGACCTCGTTTTTTTTGTTAGGCGATTTCGACAATTTTTTTTAGTAGAGAGTAGTAAAATACGAATTGTGATTCAAAATAAATATGCAGCTTTGGATGTAAGAATTCATACCTAAGATCAATAAAAATTAATTAAGGGTATATACTGCATCCTTTAAAATGTACACAATTGCTATGAATATTTTTTAATTGAGTGTTTAAGTTTTACAAGTAACAAAAAATATTTTCGAAAAAAGATGTATGCAACGTTGTTTTTCTTCTACGAAAGAAAAAGGCTTGATTTACTTTTCGATAAAATCCCTTGCCGCAGATTAAATTATTTTTCACCTTCCCGAAATTTCGGAAAGTCGATATAAAAACCAGTTGGTAAGTAAATAAATAAAACGTCGGAGCAGCCGCAAAGCGTTGTAAAAAAGGAAAAAGGTAAATAGCGTCCAAGCGAAATAGGGTATAGAGAAAAATCGACAGCGACGGTAAATCACGAAGTGTTTCGCGATCGATTACGGGATCGTCGTTGTCCAGTGACGTTCTTCCCTCTCCAGTGTCCCAGCAACCCGCGTCCCGATAATTATAATCAGTTAGCTCGACAGAGCGAGTGAGCAAGAGAGATAGAGATAGAACGGGAGAGATGGAGAGAGAGAGAGAGAGAGAGAGAGAGAGAGAGAGAGAGAGATCGAGCTTGTTTGGGTGGACACGGCATTTACATCATTTAATTTATGAGGCCTCTCCCTGCCAGGCTCTCGGTATATGGATGCCGAGGGAGTGTTTGATACAGCGCAGGGTGGGACTAATGCGAGTGAAATAAATTTGCATATGCATGCGCGTCGGGACAGAGTAGATAAAGAACGCTCGTGAGCGCTCGCGCGGGCTTGCAGGTGGGCACGGTTGCACGGTTTCTCGACCTTGCCGGAGACCTTGGAAATTGCCAATTAGATCTCCGGAGGCCGAGTGCGCTACGCGAGCCTCTCGGGGATGAAGTGTCGGGGCTCTTGAAAGCTTCCGTCCCGCTAAACGCGTTTCACCAATCTTCTTGCGCTCGGTAGTACACCTTTCTGGATTTCCTCGACTCTTATTTCAGATCCAGACTCTACTCTTTCCTTCTCTCTCTCTCTCTCTCTCTCTCTTAATAGGCACGCGCCATTTGTTTCTCGGATGGTCCGCCCACGTCCAGCTCCATGGGTTACTGCTAAACTGAGAGCTGATTGTAAAAAACGTGACGCCATCTATAAATTAGCCAAGCGAACGGGGGACTTAGGCTTAATGGCTAAATATAAAAGACGGCGCAAAGTATTGAAGAGTGAGATAAGGAAGGCTCGTGATACATATTGTTTGCAGAAATTAGGTGATACTTCTGATCAGTCGTACTGTTGGAGATTCTTACGAAGGATTGGAATCACTCGAGATTCCCTGGATTCGCCCTTGAAGTTTTTTTCGGTTCACGAATTGGCGGATCATTTTACTGCAGTGACAAGTCGCCATCCATGTTGTAATTGCACTCAATTAAATGAAATTCTGGCTATGGAAAATATGTCTGGTTATCCGTGCTTTGAATTACAAATGGTTACTGCTGAGCAAGTCAGTAAAGCTCTTATATTTTGTCTCCCTAAGGCAAAAAGCCGTAGTTCCGATGGTCTATCATTGCTTTATTTTAAGGATGTTTTTCCAACTCTGGTACCCATTTTAGTCGAATTTTTTAATCTATCTATATCCACTAAGGTATATCCAGCTCTGTGGAAGCAAGCACTAATTGTGCCACTTAGCAAGGTTCCTAAGCCAGTCACACCCTCTGATACCAGACCAATTGCTAACCTTGCCCACTTCGCCAAGGTCTTTGACCGCTTGGTGACTCAGCAGTTGATTGATCACTTGGAGGAAAATAACATGCTGTCTCCTCTTCAGTCGGGATTCCGTAAGCATTTTAGTACGCAAACGGCCTTGCTCAAGATTACGGATGATATTCGGTTGGGTATAGAGAGGGGCATGGTCACGTTCTTGCTACTGTTTGATTTTAAGAAGGCGTTTGACACTATCAGCCATGCGGAGCTCCTCAAGACTATGAAAAGATTAAATTTTGCTAACGGAACTATTAAATGGTTTTTCTCTTATCTTTCTGATCGCTCTCAAGCCATTATTGATGGTGATGGTTCTCTGTCTGAATTTGTCTCCACTTCTTCAGGTGTTCCGCAGGGTTCTACACCTGGACCAGTCATCCTTCTTATTTTTATTAATTCTATCATTAGCCAGTTGTGTTATTCTAGGGGTATGCTGTTTGCTGATGATCTGCAATTGTATGTACATTGCAGCCCTCACGAATGCAATGATGTGATTGATAAACTTTCATCCGATGGCTCACGAGTTCTTCAGTGGGCTTCCGAACATGGGTTAGATATAAACTTTACTAAGACTAAAGCTCTTCTTATCGGTTCAGTTCAACAACTCCGATTCGTCAATAAAGATTTATTGAGGCCCATTATTGTTGGTGGTCAGCCAATTAATCTGGTCAACTCTGTGAGAAATTTAGGTGTTGTCATGAATGAAAATCTCCATTGGAACACGCACATTTCCAGTATAATATCGAGAGTCCACGGTACGCTTCATAAATTGCGTAATCGCGGTAGTTTTCTTTCAATGCCTATGCGGAAAAGACTGGTTACTGCTCTAATACTTCCATGCTTTGATTACGCCTGCCTCGTCTATTGTGACCTTCCTGACTACCTTAATATTAAGCTACAGCGTCTTATGAATGTATGTGTGCGTTATATTTTTCGCCTAAGGAAGGATGCCCGCCTGGATAAATTTTTTGTAAAACTTAATTGGTTATCGGTGGTAAAGCGTCGACAGTACTTTATGGGTGTACTTACGTACCAAGTTTTAATTAGTGGGAAGCCCGAATATTTACATGCGTTACTCCCTGCGCCGAATAGTGAAGTGCGTCGCTCTGAGCGTATTAATTACTCCTCTTTCGAGCGTCCAATTGTATCTACCACCACATACAGTAAATCGTTTACTATTCAGGCGATGGATCTCTGGGACTCTCTTCCTTCGAATTTGAAGCTTGCCACTAGTATCGTGACGTTTAAGAGTAGGTTGTATGATTACCTTATGAACGGAACTTGAAGCGAATATGTATCTTAATACTATTTGATTTTATTCTTGGATACCTTTAAAACTACTAGTCGCGGATGTTGTCTGGATTGTATTTAGCCTTTATCTAGCATGTATATTACTTTTATTTACTATTATTAAATTAATCTAGAGCGCATATGAATATGAATCTAAATTTTAACTTAAGTTTAATGTAAATGTAGTTATAATTGTATATCACTTTTGTTTCTTGCCTTATGGTTAAATTAGACCTAGGCATAATAAATTACTTAATCAATCAATCAATCTCTCTCTTTCTCTCTCTTCTTCCACCAGATGGTGGATGCTGAATGCGTTGACGCGATTTACTACAGTTACTTTCCTTTCTTTTACTGGTAATATCTATGTCTATTTCTACTTCTTTCTAACTTCTCGTGAATCCTTTGCCAAATAACGCTCCTTATTCGGCTCATTTTAAATATTGAATTTTATGTTACGATTTGTTAATGAAATCTTGAAATTCGATTATATACAGTTGCTTTGTGCGCAGATTTAGCACATTTTACTGGTACAAGGTCTCCAATGCTTTATAAAATAAAATACTCAGTTACTTAAGTAGATCAGAGTGAAGGGAAAAGATCTATATAAATTAGGAGGTATAAGAAAAATTGTCAGAGGGGACTTTCGAAACGTCATTCGCAGGGTAAGCGAAAAGTACGTCTCGGATCTCGGGCGGGAAAAGTATGTACGTATATGTATATACATATACAAAATATATAGGTATATATGTATAAACGCGTTTGGCATCCGAAGCCCGAGCCTACATATAAACGCGCGAACGCGGATATTCGGTATACCGGGATTACCGGAACCCAAAGTTTGATTGGCTGGGTTAAGGTATCAAGCGCCGGGAGGCAAACTTGGCCCGAACTCGCCCTTCGTAGTCGAGATATGAGAGAGGTAGGGGCAACTTCTTCAAGAATGAGGGTTCGGGAGGTTACTCCTGCTTCGGCCTGTCTCCCCTATGTACGGTGTGTTTGCGTAATTGTGCAGAGAAACCGACGGGCATGTACCAAACCTTGCGGATTCGCTTCCCGCGTTTGCACTACGTCGCTTTGCCCAAATGTTATTTGGACTACATCAGGGAGAGTTAATCTAACGAGATACGCTCCGACGCGTTCAAAGATTTATTTTAAGTTCTCTCCGATACTCAAGAAAATATCTATTTTATATTCGTTTACAATCGCTCGGGCTTTCCCGATTCGCTCCTAAGAATAATGGTTAACTCGAATTTTGGAGAACGAGTACAAACGAGCTAGAATGATTCGTGATTTTCTCAATTACATGTGAATACTTTGATAAAGGATGGATTATTTCCGTTACAATCAACTAACTATGAAATTTTTCTATGTAAGACATTTTCGTTTTTACGGCATAGTGATGATGCAGATTTAACGTGAGTAATTCATTATTTTCAGTGTACACTATATTACACACGGGTATTGTAAAGTATTAATAATCATAGAGTTAATAACGAAAGTAGTCTAAGGAAAAGTCGATACATTTCGAAAACAAGTATCTCGTTGACATCGTATTAAAGTTCGTTCACCTTATCTTTCGTATCGCTGCAGTTTCCCCGCAAAACCCGCAAAAAACTACCGACAAAAAGAGAAACGCCACACCGCGCGCTCGCACTAAATTTCCTTTTTGTCAGCGTTAAAAGTTACAAAATAAACTTGTAAAACGCCCGTAACTTCGCGTATGTACGAAACTAAATTATACGTCCGTGTCCCCGTACATACACGCGTGCGCGAGTCAATCGTAAAATTACGAAAAAAAAGGAATACACAGCGCGAGACATAAAAAAAAAGGGAGAAAGGGGTAGGGGAAAACGAGGACGCATCCCGGGAAAAAGTGCGCGCACGTTATAACCCCGCAAAACAGAGCCAGCGGCAATTTAACCTGCCGCCCGACGGAATCGACGTTACCTGTATATATACGTATTTTTTTTTTACGGCTTCTCCGTCCGAGCTTCCGGTGAGGTATACTTTTCTGTCTCTCTTCCTACTGCGATTCTATCAGCTATTGTTTTCCATCTCTCGCGTTCGCTTTTGTCTCGGTTTTTCTCCGCATGGCCCTTCTTGCGGTTGAACAACAGCAGCGCGAGGATGGCCCCCCGCGGGAGAGATTTTTATACCGCGTATACGCACACACTCGCGCATATACACACACGCACGCGTCCACACTCGTATACCCATCTACGAAATCAATATACCGCCGTTTAGGAAAATACCATTTCATTTTTACCAATTACAACGTCATCAAACTCAAACTTTGTGTATGCATAGGATTCTATATACCTATAACATACATATACAATTCGTTTCTGCTTAGCAGGATCAGGTACTAATACGATTCGTTATTTTATTGAAAGCGCTGTCGGTCATTTTACTAATCGATATGTGGATAGTTCCGTGAAATTTATGGTTCAGTTTCTAGTTCGATCATAACAATTTATTTATTTAGTTAGCTTTGCTGACACATAGAAGATGTATGTAAAAAATAATAATAATGACATCGGCAAAATTGCAATCGCATAAAAAATTGATCTCATCGTTTCCGGAATTTCCGAAATTTCACTTTCGATACGAATTGAAAACCCTGACACCAGTTTAAAGTAAATCAAATTCTATTTATATTTTTACTTATTTAAATTGTATTTATGAATAAAAGTATAAATTTATTACAATACTGTACGCATTACAAAATATATTTCATCTGTGAGCTACCCTTGTGAGAAGTTTTTCTTCTAATATAATATTGTTTCAATTAATATTTTTGTTAGATAAAGAATATTATTTAAATTATAAAAAATGATTTCTTTAATAAATTTTATTAATTTTTGTTTCAACTATTAGTAAATTTTATTATACAGTATATACTAACATTTTATTCTGACGGTCTGTACATCTACTAGTAAGCGATATAATACGAATAATATAATATATGAATATTATTTCGATTGTTATTTACATTATATGTTGTACATTATTATATAATTTATTATTTTTACTTTCGTTTGGTATACCAAATAATAATAATGATTATTATAATAATGATAAAAATTAGCGGTCAAAAGTGACAGCCGTATAAATTTATCGTACATAAATACCCAAAATTAAACGGTTGTGAGATACGCGCGCGAATACAGCGGAGAATTTATCTGTAATTATCAATTTACTCCCTCGTGAGAATAGAGAAAGGGGTGAGAAGTAAGGAAAAAGTTAAAAGAAACATCAAGTCGCAAAGCTCGTTTAAAGGTTCGCTCGCTCGAGAGTCCTTTTACGCCGACACTTTCGCACGCGGCAATCGAGCGTTTCTCCAACGCTCATACGACGACAGATAATAACATAGGAAAGGAGAAAGAGAGAGAGAGAGGGAGGGAGGGAGCGTGCCGAAAATGCCGTAAAGGGAAGCCAGCCCGTTTAGGCTGGAAGATTGCCGGTATGGCGTCATATACCCAGGGTATACGCGTTTTATTATCGCGCGAGCCGCCCGCGCTTGAGTGAAGACGTAACTTTTTTAATTACCCGAGGCGCCTAAAACGTGGGCCTCGGGAAAAATTTGTTAGGTGCTTCCGTTCTCTCTTCTAGGGGTTACCTATTATAGCTATACGTTTATTCATCGTTTAATGCTCTTGTAATAACCTGTGGTCGGCTCTTTCACTTGACACTCATATTTATATATGGGATACATGTAAATATACAATTAACTGATGTCTAATTACACGCGAAATAAAATTATTACACCCATTTGTGTGAAAATCAATTATCGATCTGATTTCAAACATTACGAGAGTATTGCGGGTTGAAAGAAGGTTTCATTGAGCTTTTGAAATTGTCATTTCTGTAGTTATATACAAGTGTATATAGTAACAACGAACGCTTCGAGATAGATAGATGCGACCAGGAAGTAATGTCCCTTCATTGTTTCTATTTGACGTCTCGGAGACTAATTGAAGGGGAATTTGCTATGCTTAGTAATTGTGCTAGCCACTCCGATGATGCGTAGTCCCTTTTAATTTAAAGCTAAATCGAAAGGGGTACGATACAAAAATTTTCTTTTCCCTTTTATTTCTCGTTTACTGTAACTTTCCTTTCTTTTATTTACAGTGCTTAGTTAAACACTTTTAAGTCCATTATAAACATTTTTTTATTCACGATTATTGAGAATATTCCGAATGGATTTTATTCTGCGAATTCACCTTTTACCGAATAAACTAACGTTTAGGAATGCGTTATTTATTGTAAAATAACTTTCTACAATTCTATTAGTAAAGTTTGAAGTTATTTTTTGGTAAGAAAAAGAGAATCTCGATAATACCATAAAATTAAACTTTAGCCGACCATCAAAAAGGCTTTCTATTCCTGGAATCTTTTGGAGAAAAGGAAGGAGACTTTAAGAGAAGAGTTTTTGGAGAAGTAGTCTCACTCGTTTTCGTTCGGCCGAGAGCCGAAAATCGTCCTCTTTCCCTCGCCTGCCCTCTTTGGAAGATTACGGACTAACTACAGAAGTTTATTTTTTGAAGCTGGAACACTAGATAGACCATTCTTTTGTTATACGTTTTGATAATGTTAGAAAATTTATTATTTAATAAATCTCAAAAGCACATTATAAACAAGTACGGTTAATCATATTTATCAGAGGTGGAGTGGCGACCGAATCCGTAGTCAAAGTAAAAAGAGTCTTTGTACTTTGCTCGCAGGATGTGAGAATTTAAAGGCGAGCGGCCGCAACAGCAGAGGCGACCGATGGCCGCGCAGCCTCCGCCAGGAGGAATAGGAGAGCGCCGCACCCCCCAAAGCCCGCTTTATGGCAGCCACGGTGAGTACCCTTGCACGTGCAAAACAAAGAAAAAAAGTGTGTGTGAGTGTATGCGTGTGTACGTGCGCGAGCGTGTAAAGGGTTGGTTACACGTACAAGGCGGCGGCAAGACGTTCTTTTACCCCTGTCTCGCGGAAGCTGCGTCCGCGCTCGAGATTTACGGTATTTCTCGGACGGCTAAACGCCCCTTCCGGATTTCAAAGTCTCGTATATTATACGACTGGCCGCAAAGGCTAAATTGCCCTTGAGACTTTCCGTTGTACATTTTTACTTTTCGATCAGTCTCTTTCTTCATTACATACTTTTTCCCTTTTTATGGTTTTATATCTAGTTTAGAAAAGGTTATTCAATTAAGGATATTTGATTGTTACGGCTAATGTATTGACAGAAAAAGAATTAATTTGTCATTTTAATAGAGCGAGTGATGATAAAACCAGAACAAACGATTCGAACCGAAGCAGACCGAGTTAAGACGCGAATCCAAAGGTTGAAGAGGCTGTAGGTAACGATAATAGGTGGACCATTCGAGTTTGGTTCACCCGTCGGAAAAAGGAGGAGGGGAGTTGAACGACGATACCTCGTTAACCGGGGGATTTCCCGGTTCCGCAAGCGCAGATAAAGAAGGAGAAAATAAAAAGAAGGAGAAACCACAGATGAGGAGACACGGAAGGGAGCGGTTGAAAAACTGCTCGGTTGACTCGTCCTGACTTTGTTGAGTGTGCGGTCTTGGCTCGATTAATGTTGGTTTCGTTCGTCGTTCGTCTTCGATTCCTGTCCTCTAGCCCTTCTTCTCCTCTCGTTTCGTTTCCAACGCGATTTTCCATTTACGCGCTCCGGATGATCTCTGCCTTATCTCGCGCGCGTACCGATTGTATCTCGCGTCGATAACGGCTCCATTCGTTCGAACTGTTACGCGCGACGAGAGGTCGCTGCCCTCTTTCGCGTCTACCCTAAGCGATCAACGATGTTATTCAATTTTGTTGGACATTATTACAAAGTACATTTTTATTGCGTTAAATTTTCAATCGGAATTACTTTTTTCAATTATTATTTTATCGCTCGTGTGTACAGGACGATGCGAACAATCGATTAAGTATATCGCACTTGTAAAAACAAAATTAATTAAAAGATTAATGGAAACGAGCGTCGAGTTTTCGAATCGATAAATGTAAAACCTGGTCGGTTCATTTTCCCTTAGATCCAATATACCGGGATCGGGTGCGTCCATCGAGTGAGCGGGCGAGCGAGCGAGCGAACGAACGAACGAACGAACACTTGCATAAGCGCTGAGAGAACTACGAGGGATCGTATAACCAAAAGCACGTGCGATGCATTAATGATGCTTTTTCCTGAATATCGACGTCACGCACGGACCGAGGTAAAGTTAGGAAATTTCACGGTCGATCGGGTTTTCTCTCGTTCTATCTCTTATATTTTATATCTGGCTTCGCAAACTTGACGGAGGCAAATTTTGCGCTTAGGCCCTCGAGCGATATCATCACCGGTTTCTTTCTCTATACACAACCGAACGTTAATATCGTTGGAAAAATATTTTCACATTGCATGTACGTGAATCAATACACAACATTCACACACACACACACACGCACCCGCGCTCGCGCCCGCTCACGCATACATACATGCATAGATAGCCCACGGCATTGCTGGACGTGAGGCCTGAAATTGAATAATGTATAAACCCGAGTAGAGTCTACCTTGTGTGCGGGGACGATTTTTCATGAGCGTTCGCATAAACGAACCCCTTCGAGTTGTCTTGTTGGCAAGTCAGAACGAGAGTATAAAACCGAGCGTGGCGAACGGTCCTTTCTCTTTATTTTTTTTTTTTGTTTAAGTTTAGAATTTTGTACCTTTTCTTGTTTGCAGGTTGAATTGTTTAAAATAAGGGCATTCTGGTGAGGGTGGTGGTTCTTTCTTTTTTTTCCTCCACTCTTTTATACTTTGACTTGAATTACGAGCCGGGTCTTTGCTTCCTCTCGATACGTCGAATAAATTAAGTGAATTTCCGAGGAAACGTAAATTTAACTGATCGTCTTTTTTAAGCTATTTATCTTTTCTTTTTTTTCGATGGGATTATAAATGCAGGTACGGTGAGTGGATTTGCCGATGTATAGAAGGAATTTCGAGACCGGGAGAGACAGAGAGAGAGAGAGAGAGAGAGAGAGAGAGAGAGAGAGAGAGAGAGAAGGAAAGAGAGTAACCTTTTGAGGACCACAGTCAAGCTCGTTCTCAATGTAAAGCGGCTTATCGGGCTTTTATCATCATTCTAGTCCCACGCGAACCAAAATATTTCCCCTATCCTCGCATCCTTTCGTATTTCGACTCTATTTTTCTATGCTATGTATATGTATATATGCATATATGTGTACACTCACACACATCTCGGTCTCTATTTTTCTCTCTTTATCTCGTTCGATCAAATAAGCGACTTAAAGTAGCTTCCAAGTCTAGAAGTTGCTGCTCTTTGCTCTTAAAAATGTATACGTATGTAAAATGAGAAAATCTATACTTTTGCTATATAATGGTATTAAAGGAGAAATTCTCAAGCAGTACCTATGTATAGATTATGTATGTGTGTGTACATATATGTATATTCTGATCGGTGTGTTTGCTTATCGTAATTAATTAAATATTTGAAATAGCCGTGTGTTAATTGTGTAAAAGATCAACAAAGTGTTATACACATCATATGTTACATCACGGTAAATTACGGAGGTAACTCATCTTGGAAAGAGATCGCTTACAGCTGCTTTTTTGTGATAGATTAACGATCGATAATTAATTGTAAAGGCACACGTGGTGCACCGTTACTCACGTTTTCCCTCCTTCGTATATTTCTTCTCTTTCTTTGTCCTGTGATGAGTATGATTTAATCTAGTGGAAGTTAGAGCCGTGCGCGTATATAGCGAACCGTAGCTTGACGATATATAACCGAGGAGAAGAATCCTCCTAGTATACCAACGAAAAATCGTTTGTTTTGGCTTGCTTATTACTTGTTCGTTATACCGAAATCCTAAGTCGTTAACCTTCGGTGTATCTTCATTTTTTTTAATTTTCCCGAACCTTCCTCATTGAAACATGTGCACGGAGTTGTAATTTATTTTTATCTCCTTCCTCTTATTTTTCATTCCGCGCTGATTCTCATTTACGTATATATATATATATACGTATATGTATATATACACGCTTGTTTTTCCTTGGTTTTTCCCTGTGGTTATATAGTTTATACCTTTTCTTTTTTGTTCATGAACTTGATTGTGTCATCTCTCACGAATTGTTTTCGCGTAATTCTCTTTCTTCTTTCTCGTTCCCTCTTTTCTTCTTCTTCTTCATTTCATCCGGCGTATTTTAAACCGAGTGTACCTGTATATCTTTTAAATCCGAATCCTCGACTGGTTAAATCTTATTTTGCCTTTCTAAAATACCCGGCCTCTTTAATTCTCCTTTTTAAGCTATCTCCATTCAACTGTCTACCGATTTCTACTTCTATCTCTTCCCTTTCACTCCCTCTTCTAAAACTTTATCCCATTCCACCGTAGTTTATCGCAGTTTTTCTTACTTTTTCACCCTTTATCTTTTGGTCGTTCCAGCCCGCGCGTTATCCGTCTCGCTCCGCGCTCGCTTACTTTGCTCCTCGTCCGTCTTTAGCGTCTCTTCCTTGCGTCCTGGGGTAGACTCGGGACACTTAAAGGATTTACGGGTCTAAGAACTCGAAACCGCTCTTTCTATCTCCCTCTCACTCCCTCTTGCTTACTCGCTTCCTATCTCTCCCACCCACCTACCTCCCTCTCTCTCTCTCTCCCTCCCGACTCGCTGTGTTTCTCTTGTCTTGTTTCCTTCCCCTCTCGCACTTTCTCGTTTTTTCTTGCTCTTTGTTCGGCGAGTGCTACACACCCGGTGAAACTAATTGCGAGCACGCCTCCCCGGGCGAGACTCGAATACTCGATCGTATATGCGAAAGGGAGAAAGCATTTTTTTTCTTCTTCTTCCTTTTTTACTCGGTTCTTTCTTTTTTCTTCTTCGTTCCTTCGTCTATTTTTTTTTTTTTTAGAAAATGCACGTAGTCACGGAGAGAACGAGTAAAGTTTTGCGGCAGTGAGACTTCGATTTAGAATTCTACATGTGGCGCGCACCGTCGGGCTTTTCCACCTATATCACCAATGGCTTTCTCTTTTCCTTTTTGTATATACTTTTATTATTTTAATTTTTCGGGGAAAAAAGTTTCTCTGCGTACGGCTGAATGCTCAGCTGCTTTATGAGTTCTAATAAGTTTCATAGTTCACATCTTCAATGATATGCGGAATTTAAATAATCCTGTTATCTATACGTGTAAGCGAATTCATGAAAATTCACGTGTCGAGGGTTTTTGAGATTCAACATTTTTTGTTCTCGAATTTGAAGTTAATGATACCGAACTTAGTTTAAACGAAAACCTATATGCGCGTGACTCTGAAAAATAGATGCTTTGTCAAATAATTCATTATTAAGATGCGAATATTGTCAATGTTATTGGAAGTGAAAACATATGGAAGGTTCAGGAAATACGAGAAATGTGTACAAGAAATGGAATTGTTCAACCGTAACTATTTTGAAAAATTAACGTACGGTGTGACAATGTTGTATCGAGGAAATTTTTGGATTTACAAAGATAGAACATTAATAATGTCAGGGCTCAGAGTCTTGTGTGTATAGAGTCGAGTGAGCAGAAAGGATAGTAGAGCATCCTCGATAGCAGGGAGGAACGTCGTATAAACGATAATAAAGAAAGGAAAGAAGAAAAATAAGGGATTATATCAATCGCGTATGACTCGAGGAAGAAAAAGTCCGGAGTCCCTCCGGACAATATACTCGAGGCACTTGAAGCATTATTGCACACACGAGTTGTGTGCACCAGTGTGCGTGTGCGTGTGTATGGGTGTGTGTGCTCGCGCGCACTCGGTTGTATATACGTGGACACAAAATTCCAGTCAAATACATTCTTCAAGCGGGCGATATACACGTGCTTTTTACCTCGAGGTCACGGAATATCCGGGGTTGTTTACCCAACGGTAATATCATGGTAATGGCCGGGACTATACGGTTTCTCGAACGCAAGGCCCAAACGAATTCTTTCTGCATCGGAATTTCAAACGTCGGACGTTGCAGGCTGGATCGTTTTTCGAACGGGGCAAAAAAGGAATGTCTCTCAAGTAGGGACGAGAGTAAAGTAAAAATGAAGAAAATCGAGCTTGGTAGAGTTGACTTTTACTTGAGATGCGAGTTTCTTCTGGGTCAAAATTGATGCGTGGAGGATGGGGAAGGGAAGCAAGTGAACCTCAAGTTTTTACCGAGCGGAATAATTTTTATACTCCCCCGTTCCCCGCTGTCCCCGCCGTACTTATATAACTCGTAAAAGAGTTTCCACAATGTTAAGATTGAATTATTTAGATTCGTGTATCATGGTTATTACTGAATTTCAACTAACTATATACTTAAGTCACAAAGACATTATTTACAATATTCATCGTTAATAATCATTGAATCCATGATGTGCCATCGTTCTTGATAATTTTAATCTCATATCGATTAATACTGCATTACACATTATACTAATACACATTTTTACAAGTTGAGGGGAAAAACGTAAATTTAATTCACTCGGCGATTTTCCAAGGTTATTATTCATCCTTATCAGGTTATATGTGTATATAATTAATCAAAATAGTTACTATCGACATCGCAAGGGTGAGATCTGACGACCTGTTAAGCTCAACGCGCGTCTATAAATTTAAATGTACTTATAAAATCATTAAGAACAAAATCTCATTCGAGTTAAAATATCTTCGTTGCGTGTCCTTATCACGAGTGAAGTGGACACCCTTAAGTGGACGAGACTACCTTAGAAATAGAAATAGAAAGTAGAAGAAAAATAAGTATAAGGAAGCCGAGTGAAAGAGGTTGAACCAGTGGCCCAAGGCCATAACGATCTTTCTGTAGCCATGGTAACTTTTGATTGTGCCTTCCGCAACTGATTGTGAGAAAGAGAACCCCGTAGGGGTACCACCAGTCCGGACGAACGGAATACAAGAGAGAAGGACCGAGGAAAAACATCACGGGGCTCCGAGGAATCCCTTCTCGAGAATGTCATATATACTCACGAACTGTACGTCCAGCGCAACAAAGGATCCACCTCTGAATACGTGCACTTCCCTACCATTTTCTATTTTTTTTTCCTTTTCCTACACAGCAATGAATGTTCGATGAGTAATATCTATTGTGGTAGTTGAATGGATTCCACAAATCGAAAAGTTGAGAGTTCTCTATATGCAGCTTCCAGCTCCTCGCGTATCCCTTTTTTGTCACGAATAATTCGCTTGAATTATTGGCTTTATCTCGAGATGGATACCTTATGAAAATTCTCAAATCTTCATTTTTAGTTATATACGCGCAATATGAAAGGTGAGCTCCACAATGCCCATAAATTTTGGTAAATAATTTTCTATGTTGAATGTACTTCAAGAGTTTCAACGATATTTCCCAAGCACAGAAATTCCCACATTTTATAATACTAATCCGATAGCCCTATTCGGAAAACTTTCTAATACATTTAGCAATAACAGAGAAAAAAATCTGAAAAACCAATTGGAAATTCTCTATTTTCTTTTAGAAATTAAATTAATCTTTGTATCCCGTGTTAACGATACTGCTTAATCGTCGATGTAAAATTTCTCGCACAGCGGTATAATATCCTAGATGAATTTTTAACACTAGTACAGTTTTTAAAGTTAAGTTGTTAAGATGAGCCCTATGAACCCTATATTGTAACCTAGTCTACCACCCACCCTTTCGCATCTCTCTCCCTCTTACTCATATAATAAGCAATTTGCATAAGCTCGTTCCGATTCGACCTTAATAACCGAGCACCGTAAAATAAACAAACTTTTTTAATGCTCGCTCGGGCGGGTAACTGCGAGTAAAAGACTCGGTCGATCGCTTGAAAAATGAGAAGGAAAAAGACAGCGGTGAAAAACGTTCAGCTATATAGACCAGCTCTATTGTCCACGGGTTTTTATAATCGAACTCGCGAAAAAGTTTTATACGTCCGAATGAAAAAGCATATAGTCAGTGGATTAAGCGCTCCGTTCTCTCTTTCTCTCTCTCTCTCTCTTCCTCTCCCGCTTTCCTCTTTCGAATGTGTACGTATGAAAAAATAAGAATCCGTAGGTTCGACCTCGTAAAATAGTTGCACGGACGAGTTTATACGACGTCCTTGTTTTTTTTTTACGAGATTTCCTTAAGATGCTCACGGTATATTATATGTTTGCGATGATAGGGCTTCTCTCTGGTAAGGATAATTAAGAACCCTCCTACGCCATTTGCGGTTCGACGTAGGCCATCGAATACACCTATAAATCCGACGTGTTTGCGTATTTTTTGCTCCCGCATAACGCGCACTGCGTCTGATAAAGCATCGAAAATTTATTATCAAAGGTAGGCGATAAAATTTGGTTTTTAACTCCCATCCATGAAATTTATTTTTTGAGAACCCCACGAGATTGCACGAATTTACAGTGGCGGTGAATCGCATTTGGGAAAATATATCAAAAATGTACTTGCTTAATTTTCGTTGGGCTAGGGGAGAGCAGAGGAGAGGAGAGAAAAGAGAAAACGAAAACAAGTAAATAAATATATATTGGATTTCATTTACTCATATGTTTGACGAAAGGTAGTATTTTAAAAGTTTAAATAGTATTTAATTTCTTTGACAAGTGTAAGTGGACGTTTATAAATGTTTAAACCGATGAAAATTGTTGGAGCGGCGTAAACGTTCGTCGATAAAGTATGAATTAACTCGCAAAAATTCATAAAATTATTGTAAATATGTAAAATTACTTCGTTTTGCTGGAGAATGGAGATGTACCGGACGAGTCGAATAAAATTAATGCGTTGCGCGTCGATTAACCGAATTATTTCCTCGATACATGGAGCAACATGTTGCATCGTTGCAAGCAGGAAAAATTCAAAATAATAACTCACGTATGTAAGTAAATAAAACATTTTCCGGGATAGTAAATTTTTTATTCGTATACCTTTGGTCAATCAATTTATTCGCAAATTGTTATTTCACTATTTTTATATTGGTCATGGTAAGCGCTACGTTCTTATCCTTGTGAAATATAATGGAATAACAATGATTATTAAACTAAAAACCGTACTTCAAAATAATGAATGTACTTTGTAAAGGTATATATTTGATTGGCGGAGGTGGGTATATCGATTTGGATGAACGAATCAATCGAAATAGTGGTTATCTCAAATTAAAATGATCACGGGTATTATTAAATAGGTAGGAAAAAGCGCGAGCGGGAAACGCATGGAAATCAATAGTAATTATCAATTAGCTGGTGATAATATATCTCATACCTTTCCGCGCCATCGAGCAAAAGACCGCATTAACATCATTTTCATGCTCGGGTTAATTACCCGTACCGATAGCCCCGCTTTGACCGGTCAAAAGAATCATTCAGCAGGTATCCACATACACGCGTATTCTTCCTTGTACCCTCGCGCAAATTACGTTCGCGCACAAAAAGAATCGGGTTACGATTGTCTCGTCGAAAGGACCTGGACAAAAAAAAAAAAAGAAAAAAAATGAAAAAAGAGGGTACGCCGAGCCGGTGCGGGCGTATCGGGAAAAATAATTTCGCGAGTGAATGCCGCCTGACAATGTGGTAATTCAATGCGAGAGCGCCGAGCCTTATCGGGAGAGGATACGTTATGTGTGTGTGTGGGTGTGGGTGTGCGCGCGCGCGGAGAAGGGGGTGTGGACCAGTCAATGGAGTCATCGGAGTATTTTGGTCACGTAGCGATCTCTCTTTTTGTGGTGTGTATACGGGTGCGATATGTGTGCACTAGGAGACTCTTTATACGACTATACCTCTTTTCCATGCAGAAAGGGAACTCGAGATGTAATGCTGGTCATCCAGTGAGTACTAACCTGTTGTGCATTATTATGTCTTTGCACGTTCAGCTCGGATTTAAATTTTGCCTTTTGTTGGAGTAAACCTCTTACATCTAACTTCCCTCGAGAATCGATTATTTATTTTTGTACTGTATAGATAGTCTAAGAACTATAAGAACAACGTATCCCGATTGCGCTATTTCTCATAAAAATGCCGTTCAAACACACAATAAGCAAAGCTATTTGGAGTTTAAGCTTGAAGAGGAGACTTTTCGGAATTTGGATTTAAAGAGAAGATGCTAGGAATGTAATATCAAAAAGAAAGCTATTTGGAAAGGGAATGTCGGAAGAGGTCTTATTCGCGACGCGCGCCAATCTTTCTTTCTAATCTCAGCGAGTACCTCTGATTGATGTTTAAATATTTGGTTTTCAGTAATACTAGCGCTTTTTCAAATTCCGAAGGAAAACATGTATGCATCTCTATACTGACAACTGATAAGACTGATGCGATGAAAAGAAAATTAAAAATACGACAACTTAATTGATTTTTTCACTTTTTAAACAAAATATCGTAGAAAATAATCCTTCATTGTGTAAATGTAAATATATTTTATTTTTAAAAGAAAAATTGTTGTTTCCGATAAACTGGACTACAAATCTTTCATTTTTGTTCGGATATGTACAATTTGAATTTATTTAATGCAACTAGCAGTGTAAACCGATACAGTTAAAATTAAAAAGCATCCACGTAACGAATATATTTTATTAATAAAACAAACAGCGTTGTAATTAATTAGACGAAAATATTCTACCAGCCCACGCATTTATGGATTTTAACGCTACGCAATTACGAGTAAAATAATCGTTATCTTGCGTAATTTTAAGGTAAAATATATTCAAAGCATATTGCATATATACATGTATACGTATACGTATATACACATCCATTCACCGATGCGAAAAAGCGTGGAATTAAATTTCAAAATTAACTCCGATTCCATGTAAACAGTAAGCGCACTGATAAAAGCTCGGAGCTTTCAAAGAATTTCCAAACTCAATATTAGCGTGAAAAAAGAACTGAGGTAGAGAGGAGAGGAGGGAAACGAAGACCAAACAGAGATAGATGAAACAGAAAAAAAAAACGGGGGAGTGTTGTGAAAAGACAGAAAAAAAGTAGCGAAAGGTCCCCAGTCGTACAATAACTATTCGGATTGTTCTTTTCGTCGTTATGCGTCACGTGTCGATTTCGAACGACCCGAGAGGAGGATCGTTACGTCCGCCTGCGAATAAAAGAAATAATTGTTGAAATATGACGTCGAGAAAAAAAAATACATGACTCATACGTACAAACGTGACAAATGGGTGCTTGCACATTTTTTTCCTATCTTCTTTTTTTCCGAAAAAATACAAAGTCTTTCGTTCGACTACTTCATGAACTTTTCATTTACTCGAAGTGTGTTGTTTTTGGTTGACACAATGTACATGTGCACGTATTGTCGACTAAAAGCCGTGCGCCTAAATTAAGAATGCAAAAATTTTGTTCGTATACATACATATTTTAAATGAATTTATAATAAATTTAATTTAATACCAAGGTAGGATATTTATAAAATGCCATTAGTACCATTAGCGCTAGTTTTTGCGAAATCGAATTTCCGCGATGCGTCATGAATGCATAAACGGGCGTACGATTATTTTTTCATATTTAAAAGTATTTCGCTCGTGACGACCTAATCCCCATAAAAAGCATGGGGGGGGGGGCGGGGGAAAAAATAAAACACTACTCAAGACATAAATCCTGGTCCATTATAAATTATTTAACGTAACTGACATTCACGATTAATTTATTAGTCGTGAATGTCACTCTCTTTAAATAATTTACGAGGTCCAACTCAGAAATTAATATTTTCCTTCTTTTTATTTTTTTTAATGCCGTGCATTTGTCACACGCGCTTAATACTCGGCCATCTCCTCGCGCAAAAATTTACGGGGGATGGAGTTGAATGCAACGGAAGGAGTAAATAAAGTGGTAGTATCATACAAAATATCGACGAGAGGATTAATTACGTATCATTGAAAAGATAGACTAGGGAATGGGTGATTCGCGAAAGCTCTTCTCCTATCAGTCGATAGTTGCTTTCAACTCCTTTACTATAACCATCCACGATTGAATTCCTTGCCTCTTATACATTATTGAAGAAGAAAGATCTATGTACGAACTATATCGAGGCATCTATATACGAACTATCTCGCATCGTTCCTCCGGTATCCACTAAAATTCATTCTGGACATTTTTTTCCCCTCGTCTCTCACTCAGAGGAAAAATGCCGTGTATACGAGCGTAATTGCTCAAGCACGCAACGAATGGTTACGAAATTCTTCTCGAGCCCTATGCCGCTTTCTCGAAATCTCGCTTTTTGTTTGTGTCTGAGGGCTTTATTTACATAATAAAGCTATTTTTATCATTTCCTTGCTGGCTACGCTACGTGTACGTACGTATTAATTATTGCACCATTGCTGTATATCTGCTTTAGCGAAATAGCGTGTAATGCCATTCGTACGGAGGCGTTTTGCTTCTTTTTTTCCTCTTTGCATCAGGTGTATTAATTTTATTACCTTGTATATTTATTGTGGCATATACTGGTTGAAGTATTTATGTATCTGTGCTGTGACGTTTCTATTATTTATTTCCTTAGATGTTCTACCTGTAAACGTAAAGTCTTTGGTTTTTTCTTTTTCTGGTGTTTAGAGTACAGTGTTTAGAGAACATCTATAAGCTATAAGAAATATGTTAACAAGCATTGAAACCAATACATTGTTATTGAAAATATTTAATAACATTCAAAAATAGAAGGATAAATTAATATCTGTTTCGGTACGTAGCCATGTTGAGACACATACATAAAATGTGTAAATTACTGTATATAATGCTTTATGTAAAAATGTATATTATTATACGTTCAATAAACCAACATTAACCTCAATTCCTTTGATCAACTAATTGCGCGTAATCCATATTTTTATACTTTTGAAAGGACATTCTATTAATATAAATAACCATTCAGATATAAAATATCATCTACTCGTACTCATAAATATTTACCTACCCAAATGTAAAACAAGCAAATCGTTTCTCGAGTCCCATATATTTATTGGAAGAATCGAATCCACGCCTATGAAAAAAAAAACTCGAAGCCGCAGGATAATCAGATTTTATCTCGTAGCAAGTAACCGATGAGGGTTGAGGACGGTGCAATTTTATCTCTTTCGCGATGCTTTATGCGAGGGTATAACAAATATGTATGCATGTACACGTGGTGTGGAAGGGCGTTCGATTCAACGTGTTCGAATGTTTGGGTACACACACACTACCTACCCGTTTAACGCGTTTATCGATTATCCTCTGAATTCTCGGTTTATATACATGTATCTGTGTAATCTCTAAATTCTTTGGTGTATATTCAACAAGGTGAACGTTATGTTGTAATTTTTAACTTTTAGTATTATAAGGATGCGTATTTTTATTTTTTAGTCGAGTTTTTATGATTAACCAGGTACTCTTACAAAATTTGAAAAACTCGCGCAATATAAGTATGTACATTCAATTTATAAAATCGATATCCTAGCAATCACAGCTACTGTTGCCGGGTTCAGAGATTCGCGTTTATTGTATTGAAAATTAAACCTAATTTTTGGAAAAAAAACAATTTTTCGTCATTAATAAAACTCTCTTTGAAACACACTTTGAACTCTGTCACGTCTCAACGGAATCCTTTGTCCATTTGTTTCACCTTTTTTTCCCCTTGCGTTGCGCCTTTTCGTTCCTCTCGATTTCGCGACTCTCTTCCTCTTTGGAATTCTTTCCTTTTGCGCTGGCTTCGAGGAAATCGGAGAAACCCAGAGTGTCGACGGGGCAAAGAAAATCCACGTACAACCTTCCGATAGAGAAAAAGACAGAAATTCGTGGCGGGTGGGTGGCCGTAGAGAAAAAAGTAAGCGAAACGAGTTAGAAGTATTCTAGATGCTTTTGCAATCCCTCTACTCCCGTAAGCCTCGTAGTGAAGGAACTTGGTTATTGTGCTACAATGATTTCTTTAACCTCTATTCTCTCCCTCTAACTCTATATCTCGTTCTCCTCCAACTATACACAACAATATATTTATTTAGTTCAATTTTGCGACATGGATAAATTATATTTTGTTACATGATACGCAGATAATTTCAAACAAAATATCTTAAAATTTCAACCTTCTTTTTTGAACTCTGGAAGCCCCGCATAAAAGTTGATTGAATTAAAAGTAGAGATAGTCATAAATACCAGTGGTACATTTTTATGATTAACTTATTACACGGTGTATTACATTATCAAAATTATAAATTTACTAGATTGTTAATGTTTTACTATCATCATTTAAAAATTAACCTCAAGAGTATGAGAAACTCATTAAAACGAAGAGCATAATTATACATTAAAACGTAGTAGGAAATGTTTTCTCCAACGCGTACAAAATCGTCGTATTCTACGAGGAAAACACCAATACTCGGCGCAGCCGTGTTCGACATTTTCATAAAAATTCTTAGCATAAAAAAATGCATTGAAGTACATCCTTATTTGTAAAATAAAAAACTGTCTCTTTCTCTCTGGCTCCCAGGTGAGACGAAATGCGCGTACGTCAATGGGCCTTTTATACGTTCGGCGAAGCAAACAACAATCTCCTCTCCTTCTCTTCCTCATCCTCCTCTCCTTGTTTCTTATCGTCTCCTTACATCCCTTGGAAAAAGCAGATGCTCGTATAACAAGTTACGTAATCCAGAACTCGGAGGAAGAAGCGCGTGCTTTACCGGCGATAATATTTAACAGCCCTGCGCGACGTTATGGATTGTAACGCTCGCGGTCCGAGGCGCGCGTGCTCGGAATAACCGCGGCGAGTAGTTTCTTTTTTGCCTGTGTTACCTTTCTTTCTTTCCTCGTTTTTTCCTCCTCCTCCTCCTCCTCCTCCTCCTCCACCCTTCATCCCTCTCCCCTCTCCCCTCCTCATTGTTGCGTCGGATGAAATTTTAGATTCCCAAGAGGAGCCGGGTCAAGAGATGTATCTCGGTCGGGTTGTCTGTGAAGGGATCCTAGACCGGAATAGTAAGCAGTGTGGGTGATGCACAAACCCTACAACTCACTGGGCGTGGTGCAACCATGTCGCCTTCTCTCTTGCGTTCGAGCTAATTTGCGATTCGACTAGCTGAGTGATATTTTCCCCTCCCCCTTACTTCCGACAAACTTTATTCCCCTCGATTTAACTTACTGGAGTACGTTATTCGTAATCATTACCAACTTTACTTTTATTTCGTGACTTTATAGTTTTCTTTTCCTTTCGCGATGAATTTTCAACTAACAATTTTACAAGTTATAACAAACTATTACAGATTAATGTGAAATACATACATTGTTTGTACTATTTTCTTCAAAAATAAACTTTCAATAACCCATTGCCGCCAGTAGTTTTCGTAATTTATTCGATTTTTAATACCGATTTCACGGTTTTGCAGTTTTGTAAAATAAGAAAAGTGAAATAAATTAGAATAAAATTAAAAATTTCTATTTATGAACAAACTTTTCTAATACGACGCATCGGTAAAAATCGAAGTTCAAAATTAGTTCAAAATTCGCAGGTGTATAGAAGTATAGATATTCCAATTACTTGATATTATAAAGATCAATTTTTATTAGCAATCCCGGTAATACTCTCGCAAAAATTAATTAAACAAAGCTGCCTTGAAAAAACTTTTTCAATTAGTTATTAATTTTTATAGAAAAGTTGATATAAAAATATTAGTTAATCCAGGAACTCGAGTAATTTAATAACAAGTTTCGTTCATTTGAACGATTAAGTAACAATTAAACAGCGAAAAGTATAAATTCACCGAGTAAATTCGTGGGATACTGAAAGAAAAGTATACCTATAT
The DNA here is from genome assembly GCA_026168455.1 of Theocolax elegans. Classification (NCBI taxonomy): domain Eukaryota; kingdom Metazoa; phylum Arthropoda; class Insecta; order Hymenoptera; family Cerocephalidae; genus Theocolax; species Theocolax elegans. The sequence goes on from CM047430.1 coordinate 61,053,114, forward strand.
AGATGTATACGTTGTATGCTCTACACGGAAATAAGAGAGTAAATCTCGAAACTTTAGTTGAAACGAAAAGGTAGTTGAAACAAAAGAGATGAAAAAAAAGAGAGAAAAAGATACGGTAACGAGAGTGTAAGTTAAATCCTCAAAGGATGGAATAGAGCGAACCCTGGAAGGTAACTTCATTAACCCGATTAATAGTCGTTTGATAAAATGGTAAAGGTTCGCTTATTCGAAATCCGACATTTATTGCACCGAGGGTCGTGTTAACAATAATCACGAGGAAGGAAGATGGCGTGTCCCTTTTTACGAGCCAGGTATACCGTGTTTAATGCGCATCAGGACTCGGCAGTTCGTTAGGGCGTTCAGGGTGAGATTGAGAACTTGGGTTTGAATGCAGTCGAAGGTAGAGGTCTCAGACTGATTAATGGCTGGTTTCGTCTGAGCCCGTACGATTCGGTCGATTCAAACCCACGATCTCTATACATAGATACATATACCTATATATGTATATGTATATATACTATTTTAGATGTCATTCGATTACATAGCGCTGAGAATCTTTTCTAATTATTTCTGATGATTTGCTGAAATTTCAAGTAACTCTTTGTCTTGAAAGATTGACGCGAAAAAAATGTAATTATACCGATAAATTGTTTAAATTATAAATAAGCAATTTCATTTGGTGCTTAAAGCGATTAAGTCGATTGATTTCTCATTATATCAAATTAACTTTATAATTCATTCGCATTGGGTCATTTTCTAACGTAAAGAGTTCTTTAATTTTTGTTCTATTCAATCGCGTGTAGTAAATTATTTGCGAATTAGGAGTGTCGTGTTCGATTAATGTTAAACGTTAAATTATAATTGTCTACTAAAATTGATATGTACATATACATATACACGCACGTATACATTGATCGCCAAACTTGTATCAAACTGTTGTCATAATCTTACAGTTAGTAACATTGTCTATTATTCCGTCCATTTTAGTTTGTATACAATCACACTAATGGTGTAAGATCAATTCCGCAATACATTATGTATATCTAATGCATTGAATTTCGCACATAATATCATAATTGATTAATACATCGGCAACGATCATTCACTTTGTACAAGTTGTAATTCAAAAAGTCACTTTCCTTACCTCTACATTGATCATTTTAATTTATCATTTATTAACGTTGCGCGTACGGTGAGATATAAATGTCAGAGGGTGGTATGTGCACCCAAGAATTGAACACATTTGTATTATATATATATCAAAAAGTTGAGAGTTTTTTATGTACTGTGAGTGTTTTTTTATTATTGGTTAAAATATTTCTTAATCGTTTAGTGTATAAACAATATATTTTTGATTCTTGAGTATATGCGCGAGCCACCCTGTGCCGATATATTTATGCTGAAACAATTTACATGATAACATAATGATAATAACGCTACTGAAACGAATAGTGAAAATAAATAAATTATGTGAATAATGTCTTCTTTTTAATTTTACTCCATCGATGGGAAAATATTTTAAAACATTTCAACCATTAAATTACTATTTCGATTTTAGGAAATACAATGATCACAAGAAACGTATGCGATAAGATAATATTATACATATAGATACAAAAGAAGTAAATTAAATTTTTAAGTTGGGTATTATACTAGCACCAACGGATGCACAAATTAACGAAATTAAGGATCTTGCTTTAAATAAACTCGGAAGGTTAACTATGGAATATATTAGTGGACATTCTGTAGAATATGAAAGTTATGAAGATTATATTGAAATGTAACAAATAGAGTTTCTTTAAGTTTTAAATGTTCAATGGACTATCACCGCACAATTTAAAACTTATATAAATAGGTGATATAATAATATTGTTCATCTTTAAACGGGACTGGTTAGGGACGATATTTTATCCGAGACTCGTATTACTTTATATCTACGAGTTATATACAAATTACACGTTTTAAAATAGGCTCATTTGATTCAGAACTTTCTGTCTATTAAAAATTAAGGAACTGGATAAATAGTTAAAGAAATATATATGATTATTCAACTAACGCAGAAATAATTAGTGGTAGTTACTCAGGTAATGCAGTGTTACTATCAAAGCTTAATTTGTAACAAATACCATACTTTATACGTATAAATTAGAATATTAAAAACTTGAACGTTGATTATTCAATAAAGTATTATATTATTACTTAATAAAAATATAAATTAAAAAATGTTTTAAACTGAAATGCTTATTTCTTATTCTAAATAAATTTGGAAGAAGGTAGTCACTTTTTCTCGAGGATACTCAAGTAGTTAGGGTGACCTCCAGCTCAACCGGAAGTCACGTATTAGGATACTAATTTGCATCCAATTACTAATTTATAACTAAACTGATTTACTAATGAACCATGTAAATGGGTTATTGGATTATCGGATTGACTGCGAATTTGTCGTCATCTCTATGTCAGCTTAATAAAATAGAAAAAAATTGTTAGTTATTTATTACGTGGCTAATTAAATAATTATTCGTATAAATCTGCATGTGTTATATGATATATTTCAAAACCGTATAATTTAAAGTAACCAAGAAACCAAGAAATTTTATTATAGCAATTTTGTATAATGTTATAATTATATTCTCTTGTTTATGAAACGTGAATTTGTAGTAAATAGTTTCAACGCGTCTGTAGATTCTTATTTTTCTAGAGATCGTTTCAGGTGTTTGCAAGTATTGTTTTCAATAAATGTTATGAAGCAAATAATAATTTTTTTACAGTATTGTCAGTTTACTGAAATTAAATTATTTAATAATAATATTACTTTATTGATATATAATTATTGTAATGCTGTACATCGCTCCCTACATTTTGTCGCAAGAGTGCATCGAGGGAGTTTCGAGGAGTCTCAGGCAGACTCATTTTTGTTACCCCAAAGATAAATACCCAGGCGTTTTAACGCAAAGTGCGCGCTGCACTCGAATTAGAAGAAAGGGGGAAAAAGAGTAGCGTGTCTGAGAATAACAACTAATATAGATGATCTCGCAATGCGTCGATCGCTCAGATTTTTCTTTTTTTTTTCGTACTCTTTCACGCAAAACGGTGCTCGGTTCTCCGTCATTCAAAATCCATTCGGAAACATTAGAGTCAAGCTGCCCGGAATTCCCTCTCTCGGTAATGTCAGTTGCGAAAAAGATACGTCTCCGCTATATTATTTTGCGAGCGTCTGCGAATGAGCGAGTGTGATTGAGAGGAAGAAATGCGCTCTCGCCTCGCGTATAACGCGAAAATAACAATCGCTTCCCCGTGTAATACGTTTTTAAGAAATTCTCTCGAAGACGAAGACGAAGGCGAAGAAGAAGAAGAAGGAGAATAATAATAAGAGAGAGAGAGAGAGAGAGAAAGAGAGAGAGAGAAACGAGATGTGAAGTTTGAAATCCGTACAGTAGCGTCATATAACGTGCAAGGCTTTTATTGCAACGAAAATGCATATCTTGCGCTCTCTCTCTCTCTCTCTCTCTCTCTCTCTCGCTCTATCTCTTCCTCTTTCGATTTAGCGGGCGTCTCTTTGGAATATCCCTGTGGAATTCCGAGAGGATTGTAAATCAAAGTGTACGCGGACCATTAGGGCTGGCTCATAACTCGCCGATATCTCGAGGACTGCCAGCTTATTATATCCTGCATATGTAATTTCCTCGAGTTCTCGTGGAAACCTACGGTTTTTCGGTGCTGGACTTGACCGATTTAACATTCGGAGGACTTTGATAGCTACTACCTTGTCCATTTCTTCGGATGAGTTTTCGATATTACATGATTTATACGCCAATTTTATGGCGAAACTTTCAGTGGAATGCTGTAGATCCTTTATATTGATTAAGACTATTTTCATTATTATGTATTTTCCAGTGATTTACCTAAATTTAGTTAATCTATCTATAACAATATAGAAAACTTTATGTTTTAAATTGTCAATAACTTGGGATAATAATAATTGATGAATAAATTATACAGTCGTCAAAATCTTTTACTTTAGATAATTAATGTTTATGCGATATATTCATTAAAGATAAGGTTACCCATTTTTACACAACTTTACCCTTACTCCTTAATTTAATGACTAAACGTGAGAATAATACGTTTTACATTTTTACAGGCATAAACAAACAATCGTGTAAATGATTAAAAAAGTAATTGTAATTCTATAAATTATTTGTAGTGAATTAAATTCGTTTCTGAAGGATTAGGATAACCAGTAGATAGGAAACGAGGTAAGCTGCGGAACGCGCGATAATTATGTAGCGCGCGATGTATATACATCTATATATACGCTCGGAGCAGTTTATCTTCTTTAATAATTCAGGATTTTCGAAGAATGCAAAAAGGTTTATTAAAAAATGTAGGCCGTGATATAATAAAATCCAGAATGAAAGAAATATTTTATCGATAAGTATTATATATTAGTGCAGAGCGAAAAATCTAATAAAGGAGGACGCCCGCGGGGGCTGTGTAGGCGAATTCCGCCCGTTAAAGCAGAATTTACAATACTATAGTACCAGTCATTTTTAAAGCTTCTGCGTAGATAGCAAAAGAAAAGGTAAATTTTTACCCTCTTACCTTCGAAGGACGACCCGGTGAATATCTGCTCTGATATTGCCCGAGTTAAAATTAATATCCCATGCGCGTATAATAACATCGAGAGGAACTTTTTTATTTATCATTATTATTATTATTATCATTACCATACTATCGATATAGTAAGCGTAATACGTAGAGTGTAAAACTCAAGGTTGATCTTTGGTACGTTCATTCAATAATAAGCCGAAAGCGCAGATCTGAAAAGCCGAGGAAAAAGTATTTAAAACCATGAAATTTTAAATTTTTGTGTATAGCTTGTGCGCTCGCGGCACCGTTGAAAATGCTGTTAATCTTAAGCTCCTCTTGCATTTTATGTAGCCTCGCGCGCTTTCGTTTAGTTTTAAGCTCTAATAAATTCGCTAGTTATTTTCGTAACTTTCGCGCAGTATGGGAGTTTAAATTATTTTTTTACGCCTCTCACCTTTTTATTTTTCTCTTAATGACAGCGCTACGTTTACAAGTTACCTTTTTTTTTATTCGAATAGAATTTAATGTTATATGTATATAAAATATCCTGGAATATAGTAACGTAAAAGAAAAAATTATACGTCTTTCCGTTACATATAACTTCATAATTTTGATGTACATTATCATATTATACAAAAATTAATATTTTTAAAACATATACATCATCTAATTATTTTAACGTTATTATACTTATTAATTTTTGAGAATTTTGTAATAATTTCTAAAGTACGTTTGGTACAGGTATATTTTGAATGTAGGTCATCTACAAATGGTAACGACGATTTCGATAAATGTTGAAAGTAACTTAAATTTCAATATATTAATTGATGAAAAATAGTGTTTACGTTGATCATTTAAAATATTGAGAAGTGATTAAAGACTATATTGTCAGGAGTTATAAACACAAAACGAAACTCCTTTCTGTATTGAGATATTTACTAGGTCAATTTGTACATTAGCAGCAAGTGAAGATTTTATAAATTTTAGATGATTCCTTGATTTGCGTAATTACACCTTGGCTTTGTATCATTGCGTTGCATTCACGTATGCTCCACTTGTACATGTAGTACGAAGACTATTCGTTTAAATACTGTGAGATATTAGTAAATAATTGATACGTAAATATCCGAATGTTTGATTTCGTAAATGATTTAATTTTCGTCGTTAAAATTTAAATAAGTACCAACGTTGCTAACTTGTATTTGAATGAGAGTTCGAGTTAAGGGAATGATCGAGTTGAGGTATTCAACTTTAAAGTGCCAGTTAATTAGTAATTAATTTTGCTTAATTTGCTAAGTAAGCATATTTTACGTATAATCTGCGGTGGCTCTGCATATCGACGTATTTAACCTCATCAGTTATTTTAAAAAATATGAAGGTATAAAATATAAACCAATTATTATCATTTTGTGTTATAATCATAATGTATTATCTGTGTAACGTTGTAGGTGTATTTGCAAGGAATTCACCATAGCTAAGCTTAGTTTATAATCCGGAAATCATTACTTTCGATATTACCTGACCTATTTTCTGCTGGATTAACTATTCATAAGCATAACGACCATGGATTCGTATTTATTTTAGTGAAAGTATTATCGGCCCAATTCGAATGGTGTCGGATTAAAAAGAAAATGGTAAAACTTTTAAAAAGCAAACATTTCAAATATTTAATTTATATTTACGAGTTTGAGAAGGTGGAGGGGTAGCTATTGATTTACTTGTATTACTAAAATTCATATGCGAATAATTGCAATGTTATGTAATTAATTTGAATGTTTAAATTTCTATTTCGAATAATATATAGAGAATAACGGTGAACAACGTAAATTAAATACAAATTCCTGGAAGCATATTTATTTACAAAACCCAAGGTCCGTGATAATATTTGATTTCCTCTGTACTCCGCATATAAAAATAATTTGGCTTTTGCGTCGCGTGTATCATCAAATGTTATTGTTAAATATTCTTTGTACCGTTTTGCTCTCAATTAAATTAAAGCTAGTCAAGGGACGCGCATATAATTGAATTCGTTAACTTATCCACAAATGGTAAAGCATTAAAAGTAAAATATTAAATTGCTAGGTTTTGGTATACGTATAATAGAGAGGCGCGAGGTCGGCATCAGAATTTCCTCTCTCAAATCCTATTAAAAAACTTGCCCGTAAATCAATTCGTAGGCGTGCGAAAACTTTCGCCGGTGGTGGATACCGATGCAAAAGTCGATCGACAATTTCACGTGCCGTTGCAGCACTGACGCGTGTTATCGACTGTTCTCGCCGCGATTCAACACGCGCGCGCGCGTATCTGTATATCTGTGTATAGCCCGCACTTACACACACACACTAGTCCAATTCTTTTATTTTTTGAACCTTCTGACTTGTTTTTTCTTGATTGCATCGTTTCTCTGCATCTTTTTTACCGTAAGAAATTTTCGACGTTAGATAGTCGATATTTCTTAGTCTCTTTTATATATATATATACGTAAATATACACTAATCAATTTCTAATGTATATTAAATTAAATTTAATTTTTTTCCTCGAATGTTACCTTCTTTCCGCAAATAAAAAATAATCTTTACTCGGAATGGATAATTACATAAAAAAAAACGCTGCCAATTAATTGGCACGTAGCTTCCTCATATTAACATATCGATCCTATATATAATACATTACTCAAATATAGTATTATTTAATTATTTAAAACATGTTATAACATTTCGAAAAATATTCTTTTCTGATTTAAACTTATATAACTAGTTATAGCTATAGCTAAAAGAATTAATGTATTTTTGTAATAAAAAAAAGTGCACATCTATATGAAAAATGTAATAAAAATAGTTATTTATGCACTTAGGGAGTAAAATAGGCATTTATTTCCGGGATGAAAGTTGCAAGTAATCAAGGGAATAATCGCCTTTTGCTCCCGAAGTGCATATAAAATTTTTCACCCTAATCATTTAAAGTCACTTATGCAATAACAATTATTTTTTTAATTTCTAAATTTTTTGAAAATTGTAAAATTTTTTGACATATTTATTTTGAAATAATAAATATCTTGTATTCATATGAAAAAGCTAAACTAAGTGTTCAAAACAAAAAAGTAAGTTTAGGACGAATAAAATGGGTCTACGTGTAAAATGTAGTGATCGAAGGAATAAAATGCAATTTCACTCCACTCGTAGAGGTTAATAAAATAGACTTTTTAGACGATCAGGGTGAAAAAATTAGTAAAATAGAAAAATAAAGGTCATTTCATCAATTCTCAATTAGTATTATTCGTAAACTGCTATTTCCAATATTTCAAAAATATCTTCATTATAAGAAAATTGTGTAGAATGGAATTGATTTTTTCATCTACTGGCAATATAAAAATTTAGATGGCATCAATTAAAAATCTGAAAAATTATCTTTTACTTTTCTTTAAATTTTTTGAAAACATTTTCTTCCAAAAATACTAATATAAAGTTATTATATTGAACACATAATTATCAATGAATTGACAGTGGTTTTTGTTCATTATAAGAAAATTCTATTTAATTAGATTGAATTTTTTGCAACCGACATAAAATCTTTTGATGATATCAATGAACAATATAAAAAATTATCTTATTTGCTTTTCTTTGGATTTTCTAAAAATATTTTTTTACAAAAATATGGTTAGTTTCACATTAGGCTACTTTATAAGTAAACAAAATTTTAATAAAAATTACATTTTTTTAGATATTTTTCAATATATTTGGTGAATTATTTTCAGATATATAAGCAATCAAACATTTTGTACAAAAATATATAACGCTTAAGGGTAGTTCGTACTCATAGCTTCACAAATCCACCACCCGAATTTTCCGAGCAGAAGTGGCGCTGCCATCAGATAGGCTGAGTTCATATTCAACGATAATTATGGACATTTAAAAAAAATAGAGTATTTACCACGCAAAACCAGAGTTGAGCGCCATAGCTATTGATGTAATGATTAATTACATATTGTTTACCCGATCAAAAAGTCAGTATTTTCGACGAATAGTGATAAGTACGAATTAATGCTCAGAACACGTACCGAAGTCACTTTTCGTCGAAAATACTGACTTCCCGACCAGGTAAGCAATATGTAATTAATCATTACATCAATAGCTATGGCGCTCAACTCTGATTTTGTGTGGTAAAAACTCCATTTTCTTTAAATGTTCATAATTATTGTCAAATATGAACTCAGCTTGTCTGACGGCAGCGCCACTTCTGCTCGCAAATTTTCGAGTGGTGGATTTGTGAAGCTATGAATACGGACTCTGCCATTAATAACTTAGGGAACAATAGATATCTTGAGCTAAAAAACAATAAGGATCAAAACTACCAGAAAGACTATTCTTTCATAAAAAGTTCGACATAAAATCCCAACTTTTTCACATTTTAATATTCTCAATCAAAATTAATCGATATAATTACTTGCAATTTTTACAGATTATGACCATTAAATGGTTCTTCTATCATAAATTTGACTGATTAATTTCCAAAATATGAAACATTTGAAAAAACCATTTTTTAAATAACAAAAAACTAATAAAGATAATTTGTCAAGCCAAAATCGAGCAGATAGATTTTTTTTATTCTCTATAAAGTACATTTGGTACAATTAGAAAAAATTAATAATATTATAAAAATTATTAAAAATTAATTGTTCAAAATCTAAAATTGTTTTTAAAACAGAAACTATTTGGGGGATAAATAACCAATTTCTTTTCCAGAATTCGGAAAATAAAAAGCAAATTACACATGCAAGCTGGACGATATTGAGTGAGTAGTTTCGAAAATACGGCTGTATATGTAATACATACACACATATATCCATGCAGACATTTTCTAAATACACATGATTTTGACTCCTGACATGTTAAAATATACTTATAACATGTTTTAGCGAGTCGAAAAATTTTACTATTACAAAAATTCCTCTATGAGGAAGCAAAAAATAGATTAATTTATAAACGGAAATTGCCTTTACAACGCTAAATACTATATGTTGAGGAAAATCGAACACAACGGAAAGCATAAGGTCGCTTTATACTTGATGCTATATATCGAAAGTATTGTCAAGATTATATCTGAAGCACTATCATTTAAAGCTAGCGCTAATTATTCCGTGAAGAAACTGGCACTCGCTATAGTGTCTACTTGGTCGTAAATGTGTCGCAAGCGTAAACTGGAGTAATAAAAAGTATTGTTAACTAGAGATATTTGACTGTAGCAAAGGTGAAAATGATTATTGATCGGTCGCGTAGAGGTCGATAATGGAAAAGAAAATGTTGCCTGGGCGTTTTCCACACTTGCAGACAGACACACAGACACACGTTTCTATTCCCCCGCGATTTTCCCCGATTTATTTTCGAGTTGTACTCGACACAATCGTCGTTAAAAGGTCGCAATTTTCTGAGCCGTGACTGGAGCTGCGGAGCGAAAATCATCGGGTTTTTCTCTGGCTAGGTCCCGAAGGTAAAGTTTCGCGTACGCGAGCGCAAGCGGGCGCGCCTCGTGTCAAACAACGCGGTGCAAAATCAACGCTACCTCGCATAGGTGTGCCTCTATACACGTATATCGCGTATTCACATTTTTGTGTACACGCTCGGGTACAAAGTCGGAAGTGGTTCTGGAGTCTCGTTAGTTTGGCCCGCGGAAAAGGTCGGCAAATAATTTAAAATAATTAAAACCGCCGCTCGACGGCCTCGATGTAATCCGGCTCGACAAATTTAATTTTGTTAGAGCGAGAGAGAGAGGGAGAGAGGGAGCGAGAGAGAAAGAGAGGGGGAAGGCAGATAGAGAAAGAAAGAACAAGCGGAGAAGTGAGTGCCGGCACTCGAAAAATGTACGCTTTTCCACTCTCTCTCTCTCTCTCTCTCTCTCTCTCACTGCGTGCGCGTATTTTAGGAGGGAGGGAAGAGTGCGCAATTATTTGGTTTCGCGCAGACAAGCTCAAATTACGCGCCCAGGTTTGGATACAATCGGAGGAGCGCGAGATAGCGCAATAAAGGGGACTCACGCGCACACGCGTGCACATCGCATTCAGCTTAATCCGCCGAGCTGGCTCTACTGATGCGAATTCGCTAGATAAAAACGCAAGGACTTGCTTCTTTTTTGTTTTGATTCCGAGAATTCCCGAAAAGCTCTATCAATATTCTTCTTCATTTGTGCGTTGGAGAGTTTCATTTTTGTGGTCGAACAATACTCGCCTGATAGTTTAATATCTATTTTGTCCACATAAATATCACTCTTTTAATAAATTTGACCAAAATACGTAAGATACGTGTACACATAATACAGGCAATTGTTCAATTAACTGCCTAATCTGACAGTAATTTCAAGTTTATAAAGTTTAATCTCTGGGAAGGTGGCTTAATCGAGTATATGATAGTTCTTTGTTTAAAAAAAAACCGCGTGGAACGAGTGTTTTAAAAATTGACCAGTATAAAAATGCGAGACCCCTATGTAACTCGGGTCATAGAAACGAGCTCCAGCATATCTGGATTAACCCTACTCTCTCGAAAGGGCGTATACAGTTCGAGAGGTATATACACGCGGTGTTTTGCGTTTTATGCCCTCGTGTACTTCGCGACGCACTAACCTCTCGAAGCGTGAATTCCAATTGCCGGTGAAACGTCGGGATGTTTTTAGCCTCCATTCTCTCTCTCTCTCTCTCTCTCTCTCTCTCGCACACACACACACACTCACTGTTTGTTTTTTGTTGCCGTTGAGGGGAACACTTGAAAAAAAAATTTTTCTCCCCCTCAAGCGAAATTGTCGATACGCAGATGAAACGATCGGGTTGTAACGAGTTCTGTTTACGTACTTGTATTCCTTTACTTTCGTTTCTCCGTCCTATGGATTTTAATTATTTCATAGTACACTTGACTACGCGATATTGTGATTTCAACCACTGACAAGAGTTTCGTTCGTCGGCTCGTGCTCTATTTTTCTTAACCGATATTTTTTTCCTTTTTTTCTCTTCTCTTTTGGACTTTCATTTTTTTTTGGAAGAACTTAAGTACTTTGTTACTTCAAATGATAAATTGGACCACTTGTACTATTCAAGATAAAAATTATAGAAAATAAAAACTAGAATATATCGCATATTTTTTAATATATGTGGCTTCATAAATGTTAAATGTACTGTTATTTAATTAAACTTTCTTTACTGTATTCCACTTACACTCTTTTATATACTTGCTTTGTAAACTTGGATGAAAAATATAGGATTTAATCAAGGATAGGATGGATATTATATTACATTTTGTCACTAGGTTGAAAGGATTCATTGATCAGTATACCTCGATCGATCAATCATTTTATGCATACATATATATATATGTATCCTCATCAATTATGTAAACTTTGTAAATGTATATATATATTATTTGTTGGCAGTAATTGAATGTATTAAGAATTTTTATATTTAAACATGTTATTCATTTTTTACCTATGTATATATGTATATACATACTGCACGAAGCTATGAAATCTATAATAAATTTTGTAATGCTTTTCAACGAATAAAACATTAAAATCTTTATGGTTTTGGAATAAATATTTCAATAGGTAAGTTAATACGTACCTCAACGCATTTCATTTCTTTTAAAATAAATATGTTACAAGCTTAAAAGCACGGCTCTTCTGCATTATCAAGTTATTTTTATAAGTAGATTGATTTTTAACTCATAATGTTCTGATCAAAATGAAGCTTCTTATTATAATTTATAAATTCAGGTATTGTACATAACTGTCGCTATAACCAAATAATAAAATAGCAAACGTACACAGGTATTAAAACATTATTGAATTTAATGCACATCGACTAACGAACAAACGGACAAGCGCAAATCCAAACATCTCGAGGAAATCGTCGCCCCTAAAATAATTCCCCTGTATATTTTTTTCGCGAACACTACCCTTTCAACGGATAATGCATCGAAGGCTCTCTCTCTCTTTCTCTCTCCCACCCTCTTTTTCTCGCTCTCTCCATTAAAAAAGCATGTTCCCAAATTACAAAACAGAATTTGCAAATCTGCCTTTTCCCGGGACACATAAAGTATACCAAACGCCGTATTAAAGCGAACAACAGGAGAGAGGGAAAGAAAAAAAATGCGAAGAAGCATAAACCATCCTCGACTGGGTCTCGCGCGAGCTCCATAAAAGCGGCCAGCGTTGGCTTTTTTTCAAAGCCGGCAAAAAGTACGAGAGAGAGGTTGAGAGAGAGAGAGAGAGAGAGAGAGAGAGAGAGAGAGAGAGAAAAAGAGAGAGAGAGGGAGAGAGGGAGAAAGAAAAAGAGAAAGATTTAGAGACAGAACGAGAGAGAAAGAGACGCGGACACGTCGCTCACATTCAAAAAAGCTTGTATATAGGTATACGCATACGCACGCAAGCACAGACACACACGCAGGTAAACGCATACATATGGAGAGGGAACAGGAAGACACTCGCGAGGGCGTTTGGGTCGATAACGCGCGGTCCTCCCACTCGCTCATTCATCGTGTTGTACGCACTCTGGGATGCTGCTGCGCGTACCTATGGTAGAGGGGGTAGTCCTCTTCGATTTTCGTGAGTCGAAACGCGTTGTTGTTTCTCCCTCTCTCTCCCTCTCTCTCTCTCTCTCTCTCTCTCTGTACGCGCTCCTATTTTTTCTCTACATATGAATAATGAGGTGTCTGGAGCGAAAAAGAGAAAGAGACAAAAAGAGGAGGGAGCGAAAGGGGAGAAAAAGAGGATAAGTAAAGTGGATATAAGGGTTTCGAGGACTAATGGGCGAGTGTTATGCTTTGCCATAAGTATATCGTTTCCGAGCATTTCATCCACCTGGCGGCTGGCTGACCAATGGCGTACTCGAACTACTAGATGTTGAAAAGATCTCGAATTGGATAATTTGATACCCGTATTATTTATTATTTTTATTACACCGATAGTCATTATCGATGGATTTCACGTTATGCATTATAAAATCAGTTACTGTTACAATAATATTCTTTTATTATAATATTTTTACGTATGAAGCATTAAATTAAATTAAATTAAAAAAATATTCTGATTGGAGACGTATAACGAAACGCATACGTACATAAAGTGTATATATATAAACAGTGTGCTTTATCTTCATGAGGTTACATAAAGGAAGAGTATATAAAATCAAAATGTGTACATTGTATGAAATTTAAACGCTATCTAATGTTATTTAAATTCAGTATATGCTAATATTTACAAACTGTTATTGTTGATTCGATAATTATCAATTAAATATTAATTTCGTGTTGTTTTGTTAGACCTAATTCCACCTTATTATTTACATACTGAAATAAATACATATATGTATATAGTAAAATGAAAAAAAAATCATAAAGTTTAACATTTTAAACGTTTTTGCGCTTTAAAGGATCTTTTAAAAGTGTATGTATATATTCTTTGCAAGTCTAGCCTTTAAGTTTTAAAAGTTAAACAAGTCCGCCACACCTCGTCTACCCTTTCGTAGTCAAACCCGCATAAAGCCGAGGTTTCCCCTTATTCTATGAGACGCGTAAGCCCGCAGAATTGTAGCTCTACGCACTGGTACGACCTCAGACCCTTTTAAACAGACTGGACAAGTGACCGTTCTCTTTCTCTTTCTTCCCTCCGTTTGCCATAACTCGTTCTGTTTCTTCTTGAAATTGTATACTAGTCGTTGAAGATTATAATTTTTTAATATTAAAGTAAGGACGAGCTAAATACCTGTAACGATAAAATATTTAAACATTTTCTATTGTTACAATAATGTAATTAAATGGTGTTTAGTTTTTTCTGTACGCATAATATGGTTCACAAAGTCCTATTCACTTTCTAAGCGCACGTATGCATATATGTATGAGAGATGGAGTTTTTGATGTATATGTATACGTACCCACACACACACACACACACACACGTGTATACATCAAAAACTCCATTTCTCAGAGATTAAAAACCTCAGGGAGTCAACAGGTAGCCGAGACCTCTTTTATATCCAAGTAATAAAAGTTCTTATAAATTATTTCAGTTCCTTAAATTCTAAATATTCTCTTTTCCATATATATATATATCTATAGAGGCGTACTTGTTGCTCTTAAAGCCTTCGTAAACACTCGTTTTAGCAAGTATGTAACCATATCCGATCTCCGTTAAAACCCAGCCATTAGCCTAGAAAAAAAAAGAAGGAAGTAAAAGAAAAAAGACGCAGCTCACACTCTTTGTAGGGTAATGCGGAGGAAGCGAGGTGTAGAAGGAGAGACAGATCGTACAAGAATATGAGAGAGGGAGAGTCTCGAATGTATACGTGTGTATGCCGGCGGTCGCGTGCTTCGCGCCGTTCGATGGCGAGAACGATCTACGAAATTCGATTAACAGGTTGCTGCCGGCGGCGGCGATGCATCGCGTGCGCGCTCTCTTGTTTTCTCCTTTCTGCGAGCGAGCATCCAAAAGGGGGAACGTGTCCCTTATTCTCCCTCTCCTTATTTTTATCCCTCGATATAGCTCTGAATTCCACCAGCTTCCCATACGGATCCTACGCCAGCGGAGATGCGACGCGAATGGCCAATCCTACATATATATACACACACACGTACATACACACCGATACTTATATATACCTATCCTTCTACCAAGATAAATGGTTATTTTGACAGATCCTTCTTTCCGCGCGGGGGATTATAATGAGGTTTCACTTTTCGAGGGTGATGAATGTCGCGCGGTTATATACCGTCTCTCCTGAATTTTTCACCAGCTTTGGAACTTGTTGGGCTGGTCGTATTCAAGTAATTTTTGGATAGAGAGTACCGTTCGAAAATTTAATTGTTCAGATGTAGATATTACGTTGGTTTCCCTAGGTTCGCGTTTCATGGGTGGCTGTAGATCATAGAAAGAGTGGCACGGGATCATAGCTCGGTGCGGAAAGAGCGTGCGACAGCGACGGGGATAGCGAGAGCCACAGCGAGGGCGAGGGCAAGAGCAAGAGCAAGAGCAAGAGGAAGAGCAAGAGGAAGAGCAAGAGCGAGAGGAAGAGGAAAAGGAAGAGGAAGAGCAAGGGGGAGAGCAAGAGCAACAGCGCGTCGCGTACGTTAGTGAATCGTCCTGAGTAGTCGTCGGACGATTTGCGCAGGAGCGTAGCTGACACCCCCGCCCGGAGCGTACGCGCGCGCACTCGGCGTGGGTGAGGGGGGTTGGGGCGGTGGGGGCCCCGGGGGTGGGGGTTCGGGATCGGGCATATCCCATAGACACTCCGATACAGGCGGTGCGCCACGCTGTGTGTGCGCGCGCGAGACCAGTGGCTCAGACAGCACCAACTCGCCAAGCTCGCATTACGCCGGGCGCTTTCTCTCTCTTTTTTCTCTCTTTTTCCCTTTTTCTCTCTCTCTGTCCGTCTGTCGTGTCCCCCGCCCGCCTCCCCATCGTGCTTTTGCCCGAGTAACCGAATTAGCCCCGGGGACAAGGTGAACCGCGTACCGAGACCACTAAAGACAGTCTCACGAGGACACGCGAGTGGTGTGTGTTGTTGTGTGGTGAGTGATTAAGTGTGACCAACAAATAAAAGGGCCAACATTACCGGCGCGAGGAGGTATCGTTTTTCGAGCCGCGACCATCTGGATGATATGCGCGCTTCGAGGGCATCGAGTGCCTCGCTACGTGCAACCGGCCTCGAGGATACCGTGTGAGTTTCCAACCCACCAGGAAACATTACTGCGCCACGGGAAAATGAGGAGATCCTCTACCTTCTTCACATCAAGGTACGGTCCTTATCTTCCCTTGTTTTCTTTTACGCGAGACGCCAAAGAACTTTGACTTGTCGGTACTGCTAGCAGGCCACGTTGCCGTTATCCTCTCCCCCACATGCTACGGCATTACATTTTATTCCGATTTAACTACAGGCCAATGTTCCTTCCGTCTCTTTGATGATTTGAACACTGTCGATGTTCTTTAAGTTACGTTAAACAAGCTTGTATAAAAATCCATTTCGTTTGACAGTTTTTCACGATGGAAATTGTACATCAAATTTGCTTAACGTAACATTGAATATTGAAAAGTAACATTTAAACTATGTTGATTGACAGAAACTTTTGTATTTTTTCTAGTATTAAGCGGTAAAACTTAGTAACTCTAAGGGAGAAAACTTGGCTGCATAATTTGGTTGGATTTACGAAAAAAAAGAAAACGTACGAAAGATAGCCGAATATATTAATAGATAAACAGGATGATGTGCAATGCTGTATAAGTTGTGTGTCGTTGTTCGATAAACTTTGTTTTTGATAGTTTATTTCGAGTATTAAAAGATTAAAGAAAACTTGTCAAAACAAACATTAATGGGTAATATCGTAAAGTTTACTGCATCTCTCGAGGCGTCTCTCGCGTATCCCAAAAAAAAGAGAAATATATATATCCCTGAGTGCGCTATTAAGCTTTTAAGTACTGAATAAAGTTCTAAACACCGGTGGCGCTTATACGACAAGATTATACCAATTTTTCTACACGTATACCGCAATGAAACTAACCATCCATGTGTGTATAATGTACACGTACATGCATGATAAATTAATGTAACGAACACTCTATACAGTGAATACAAAATTACTAATTGAAAGTAAAGAGTATTTTAGCTACGTAAATGTATAAATGATGTAGCTGTAATAATTATTTCAAAGGCAAATAAAGAAATTCTGTAGAGTGTAGAGAGAAGGGGAGAAATTGACGCAACAAGTCTTTGTTCGGTATCAAGACATTCGCCGCATATTAATAGCCGTTTAAATCGTTATAAAGAGATTGAGCGTGCAGTATGTGTACATATTTAAACTATCTTATATTCTTAATTCTGGAATCTCGGAAGTTCTATAGTTAACATTGATTAAGTCGACGATGAGGAACAAGTTTCCTCAAACAATAATACACGAGGAAGATCTACAACGATGTCTAATTCATTTGCGCAGGAAAAGTTTGTTCAAACGTACGCGTAACAAAAATCATCTGTCTGTGTCTTTATCTTTGTCCGTCACACACATACACGCGCGCGCGCGCGCGCGTAACCACGTAGATGCACCTACACATACAGATACCGAGGAAAAGGTCGCGCGGTATCGGTTCGCAGTAGACAAATTTATGAAAATTTCATGGAAAACTTGGTCGCGCCAGGGGTTTAGTCCAGATACTCTACTCGGAAAACTAACTTCACCACTTGCCAACGACGACGCATGAAAGTGTAATGAGCCGCAAAGTCGAGGGGAATGAGGAAATCGTCCTCGGTCGCGTAAACCCTCCCCTCTCCCCCTCCACCTCCCTCTCTCTCTCTTCGTCTCTTTCTCTATAGAAATCTCGTGAATTCGGTGAGAGTACGCAGCCTATAATCTAGTTTCTCCGGCGGCAGCTGCACGATAGGCGGTCTAGAAACTGCATGTGGGATTAATCGTTTCTTTGGAATTTGCGAGAAAGAGAGAAATGGTTCTACCTACCGTAATTGTACCTTTGATACATATTTGTAACGATTCGTTCAATTGGCTTTTCAAGGTGTAGTGAGTACCAACTGCGTTGACTAATAAGAAGTTCGTCTTGCAAGGATCGCTTTATCGTAAATAACGAATAAAAATTGTACACGATAGACTTTTAATTAGAATTTGATACATTAATCTTTTGAGACGAAAAAAGGAAACGACCACTGATGGTATTAAAAAGGAAGATTAATATAAACTCATTAGATTATATTGCAAGTAAATCCCACCTATGAATCGTGAGGCATATGCTCTCGGTATCATCAATATACATATATACATCCTTACGTGAAATTCTTCAAATTTCTCGCGAGCCGGAGAATATCGACTTTACATCCTGGTTGAATAACGAGAACGGCCAGCTCGGTTGATCGATAGATCGGCTTCTCTCCGCGGATAATCCATCTCGCGCCATTTCACGCTCGCGCAAAGTGAACGATCGGAGGCGCCTACCGTGTATGAGCTACCTATTCTCTCTTTCTTCCTCTCTCCCTCTCTCTCTCTCTCTCTCTCTCTCTCTCTCTCTCTCTCCCTCTCTTCCGCGGTACCAGAAACTCATTTTATTCCCTCTAGGCGGCGTTGCTTCTATTTTTTTTATACAATCGGTAATGACGTCATGTACGACCCTTCAACGCGATCAAAACGAAAGAGAGAGAGAGAGAGGGAGAGAGAGAGAAGAAAGTGGCCTCAAACATCATTTGTGCTTTTAATTTTTCTTCTCGACTCAAGAATCCTTTCGAATCTCGGCTTTATCTAATGAAATAATTATATGGCGAAACGAAAATTTTCGTTATGATTTTTCTGTTCTTTTTTTATTTTCTAGGTTGATGTATGATTCGGCAGTAGATAAAAGAGTTTCAACTAAACTTTTAGACGTTAATATTGAAGGTGATATCTTTACATTTTGTTTTCAATTTCTTTCAGATATTATAAAAACAAAAATAAATATATCATAAAATCCTTATCCATCACAAGTTTATCAATGATTGCTTTATACTCGAGTACCTTCGATCTTTCCTATTTTCTGTAAGTAAGTGTAATTCACGATACATCCTTTAAAAGCATAGTTTGAACATATTTATATAAAAATCTTACCTTTCGATATTTCTCTAAGACGCAGTTTATTTATATTTGTAAGAAAGTAACCAAGCGAAAAGTCTTGCAATTTTCAATCAAAACTTTTATTTTAACGTCGAAACAATCAATATTGTTACAATCCAGTAATTATCTTCAGATCGATGGAGATCTTAAGTTGTTTAATACGATTACAAACTTTGAAAAATCAATGATTACAATACCTCATCAACAAACTAACACTAAAATAAAGTAAAAACTTTATCGAACAATTGAAACTTTGTTTTTTTACGGAAAATTAATCGATCTTCCATAAAATTCTAAAGTTAAATAAATATAATTCACACACCGACGGTTAGTACATTGTCGTGAATCGTATGCGGTGAAAATAACTCGTATTCCAAATTATGAACGATATTGGAAACCTTAACCTTGATCGACGCTTGTAAATGTTGAGGAAATTTCATGACCGTTAGAGCCATGCTTTCGAAAAATATGCGAATCGGTTCCTCAACGTGAGCTTTGATTGGTTGAGATACAAATACCTCCTTGTCGCAGTTAATGATAGATGCTTGTTTGGTTGCACTGTTGTTGACAATCGTTGAGTTGTCGGCATCAGATATGAACGTTGTTTGAATGGGCTCTGAAAATCGAAGCGTCTGCGTTTTTTTGGTGTTGAATCCCTGGAAACTGAAAATTCCATGTTATTATTTAACAGACAAAATAATTCAATGCTTTAGACAATTTATATTACAAATTTGTTTGTAAAATACTAAAGTTTATTTATTTTATTATCTGCGATTATGTTATGTGCAATAAATGTAAACACAGTTGCACTGGGGTCTAACTGTACTAAGTTCTATTAATCCAAAAATTATATGTACCAAGTTTTAAATTACAAATCTGAATAAATTGAAAAAGCATGAAGAAAAAATCATTACTAGCAAAGATGGAATGAATAATACTTTGTTGGTGACTTTATGTTGAAAAAATAAATATTATCGGTAACTCAAACATCATACTTAAATTATTAATTTAGAAACATGAAAAACATCAAGTATAATGTACATACAAAAACCTGATGAAAAAGTTTTTTGAAAATAATGATTCTCTTCATATATAATGAAATTAATGATAACTTTTAGGGTTTAACAAATCGCTTTAATCAATAATTTCATAAGGAAAGATGTAGAAAATATGAAGAAGAGTACCTGGGAAGAGTAGTAGTACTACATGGATGATCTAAGAACTCGATGTTATCGAATCCCTGATGATAGGTTGTGGCGCTAATGCCTAGCTCGTTATCATTCATAGCATCTTGCTCCTCATTATCAGCGAGACTTGGTTGCTGACTCGTCAGTGGGTCCTCGAAATTGATAGAGTCTTCTAAAATAGAATAGATATTGTCACGCGATGCTTGTTGCTGCTTGTCCTCGGCTTGAGACGATTCGCCACAGATGCTACTGCCCACACTTTCGGATCTAAAAACAATTTGAATGATTAATTTTTAGTTCTAACAGGTAGCATTGAGTGGATTATGCACCCAAGAATTAAACATATTTAATTAACGGGCTGTCGGACCTAAATTACAGGAATCTGCACCTTTCAACCCAAAAATGATATCTAAAATATTACATTATAAATCTGAAAAAATTCATACGGATAGCTGAAAACATAAGGAAGGGCTTGACGTTTTGATTTTTCAATAAAAAACATTACTTAAATAGTACTTAAGTAAATAATTTTTGGTCGGTAATTATTAGTTAAAAAAAAGCAAAATCTTTCAACCCAAACATCGTGATCAAATTATCGATTTAAAAATCTGGAAAAATTTGGGTATTTAATTAGAACATGCCTAAGGGTTTGACGTTCGGCGTTTTTTAAAAACTTTATTCATTTATTTATAAAAAAAAGTACAAAATGACCATTCTTTCGTCCAATATTCCCTCAATAGTAAAGTAATATACACGAAAATTGAGTTATTTTTATGCATCGTGCAAATGTAATGCCTAAATATTGTTACGGTGTAGTTTAAAAATAACTGAATATTTAATGGAAATAACCCAAGGAGTTTAATGTTTGGGTGTCCAATCCACCCTATGTCTAATAGGTATACAGTATCGTTGGCTATCGATTACTAAATAATACGATGCATTATTATTCGTTTAAAATATAAAATAAAATTCGATTAAAATATAAAATATTAATAAGAATAATTGAAAGAACAAATTGTTACTATCTATAAAATTAATTTGTTTATTAATTAACCGCATTGAAAAAAAATATTATAGGGTATCTTCACTTTTACAATTTAGAATAATGCAAGCGTTTTATATATAAAGTGCAATGACGAAAAAGTGTTTGACACATTAATAAAATTAAAATATTCTACTGTATATTCTGATATTCGAGAAAGTATTTCACTACTTAATGACTTAGCTGAGGTGTAACCGTTCCACTAATTCCATTCCCATTTATCACCGCTTGTCATTTATTCATGCAATGTTGACATTCACGTTTCAAATGTAAATAAAGAAGTTAACCTACGCTGGTAAATCTGGCAACGCTAAGAAAGTAAACGACACAGTGACAAGTAGCTCGTCAAATGATATCACGGTTATAAGTCAAAGTTTCCTTTCACTTTATTTAATGAACTATTCATTTTATGATTAATTTACCAGAATGTAAAATTACTAAGTCGCTTTGAATATTAAATTAAGATTAATATTATTCTTTTATAATTTTGTATTTATGTATTTT
Source organism: Theocolax elegans (assembly GCA_026168455.1). Taxonomy (NCBI): domain Eukaryota; kingdom Metazoa; phylum Arthropoda; class Insecta; order Hymenoptera; family Cerocephalidae; genus Theocolax; species Theocolax elegans. The sequence goes on from CM047430.1 coordinate 61,075,055, forward strand.
CTTACATAATAATCAGTAACTCAATGTAATAAAATCTGGCAATGAAAATAACATAAGTAAAAATCATAATTATTTTGGAATCAATTCAAGAACTTATAAAAGTAAAATGACATATTTACACTATGGAAGAAGCAATTGAAGTAGATGTCTCCAATGATTGTAATCGTACAGAAAGTCTGGTCTTTCTTGGCTCGGTTAAGCTCGAACTGTTTGATTTTGGCCGCGTTTCGTTTGGATCATCCGTTTTTTTCTTTTCCTCGTACTGAATTTTCTGCCATGCTTGTTTTAATACATCAGCTGTAAGAATTCAGTTATTATTATAAACTTATGTTTGTAGATTTTTATCTGTTCACACATTTATGTGCTAATAATAAATCAATAATGTATTCTAATTGTGACTATAAATGTTTATTATATACATTTTTTATTTAGTTTTAAAAAGCTTTAACACATAAATATACGAGGTTAAACATAGCTTAAAAATTCCATATTATTAATCAGAAAATTATTTATATAGATGCCTACAACATGAATATTTTTTTTACATCTGTCAATAAATTAGAAGGAAATAGGTTACCTGTGCAATTTAATTTGGCTGCATACGGCTCGGAATAAATTCGTTGCTTTTTTCGTCCTTTTCCGAAAATATTATTCAAAGATTCAAGAATATCCGGTTGAGCTTTGATTGCATCCACGATACGGGATCGCTCGATTTCATTTCTCGGGACTTCAAGTTTCGGCATTTTCGATTAGCGATGGCAAAAATATGTAACTATTCGTTCTTTCTCTTTCCCTCGAATTGACTAAGCAGGAATGCCCTCCTTGAATGTTGAAACTTATAGATTTCGACAAACGAGCATCTCGGGCCAGCTGTCATCTTTTTATTTTGCACGCTCGTCATTTCTTTTTCTTATATAGTCAACAATTTTTTTCGTATATTATATATACTATACATATCTTATGTATTCGAATATTTGAATTACAAGGGTTCGCACATCGTGACGTAAAGACATATAAATTAGATGTTTATTAACTGATTTATTAACATTAAATCATTATAATTACTAAAATATTAACATATTTTATTTATTAATTAATATTTAATTCATTAAATCACTTCGAATGAATGTATAATTAAAATAATATGTAATATTTATATAACATAAATAATTACTAGAAAGTAATGTTAGTCAAATAATTATTGAATTAATCATTGACTATTGTAATAGATAATAAAGTAGTTTCAGATTCTATATTATTTATATATAAGAAAAGAAATTATAAATTGTACTCTCATATAGCTAAGAATTTGAGAATCCATAAAGTAAAAAGTATAACCGAAGAAAGTATAAGTATAATCGAGAAAAAACGGGCGTCTTTGTGTCCCCCGATTTTTAAAATCCTAAAAGAATTTTGCGGTGTGGTGATTGTATGTACATGTAATTTCGATGTAAATCGCTCGATGGTACGATGCTCACGGCATTATTGCATTTTGCAAAAGATGATCGTCCGGGGGTTTTACGAGCACTTTGCGATCGATTATCGAGATTGGATATTGGACTCGAATTTCTGGAAAATAGGTCATTTCGCTCCGCGGCTGCGATCGGCAGGTGCGAGCCTCGATGGAAAAAGACGCTACGCCTTGGATGGATGTGCGGAGAAAAAATCGAGATAGAAGAGTGTGTGTGAGAGAGAGAGGGTCTCCGGTTGTAGAAGGAGCGGTAGAGAGGGAGAGAGTTTGGAGGCTTCATCCGGCAAATTCTATTTCCTCCGAGTTGAGAAAAATTACTTAATCCCGCGATCCCGCCCGGGAGTGGCGTCATTATCCGAAATGGATGGTCTCCCACGTTTCCCGGTGCGAGTTCCCTTTAAAACGTGCACCCGTAAACTCTCATCCTTTCTTCGTTATGTTCCGTGGTTGCCGTGCATCTCTCTCTCTCTCTCTTCCCAGTTCTACTATATCCTCTATCCGATTTTCCCGGCTTTGTAAATGTAAATAAAGTTTGTTTTATTTAGATAAATTAATCCTGGACATTTATAAACATCAAATAGCTAAGTCCATTACGGTTAAATTTTTGTTCATATGTGAATTGTTCATACTATGAAGAACGATGTTCATTCTGCTGTTACTGTTTATGTTTTCTACTATTTTACCGTTCAAAGAACGTGGTTCATTGTAATTTTCGTATTATTCCGATGTAACAAATAACATTTACTATTTTATTTTTAGCGAATTTTTTATATTTAGGTACAGGTATGAATATTTAGGTAACGTACACACACACACACATACACAAAGGAATCAGTACACCATCGTAGGTAACGATTACATTTTCACTTTTGTCGTTAAACAAAAGACTCAACGTGAGCACGAAGTAATATATGCGCGGATCGTTAAAGGAGTAAGGAAAAGAAATGGAAAGAAAAGCGTAGAAAAGTTTTTCTCTTTTACCGGAACGCTGCAACGGGGGCTGCAGCGCTCAAGGATTAATCGAGACAGGGGTATAAGAAGGAGAGCAGCCACACTTCTTTTCGTAGTTGCGCGCCTTTTCTCAGGGTTTTTCATGAATAGATGTATGCGCAGGTGTATACCTGAAACTACGTGAGAAAAATTACAAGTTTTTTTTTTTTCTAATTCATTAATGCCACGGAGATGCGCGCCCCCTTGTTAACTCAATTATTTATTTACAACTTTTTACACACGCTCCGTTAAATAAGGGCATTGATTTTAGTTTATCTCCAATACATTAAATTGCAACAGAAACTATAGTGTTGCCAAACATTTTCTGTTTTCAACGACTAATATTATTACACAAAATTTACACAAATCTAGATAATCGATAAAAACGCAATATTTTTCAACAACAACTAGTATAAATCAATCACGCAAAATGTATAAAATTCTGATTTATAATACTAAAAGTATTTTCATTTTCGTAAAAATGTTTTCGATTTGCACGAAAAAGACAGATTGCGTCACGTAAATTCCCGCTGATAGAATATTGTTTATAAAATCTTACTCGCGATATATATATATATTAGTATTCTCACACGCGTGCACATAAAGGGAAAGAACGAGAGAGAGAGAGAGAGTACTCCGATATACAATTTAAATGTATATCTGCGTATGAGTGAAATATCATACGCAAAGCATTTTCCAAATCGAAAGAGCTTTTATGTGGGTGGAGTTTCCGCTAAAAGCGTTTTCAAAGGTACGGAGTGAATTTGCAACGTTGGGACGATTTCGCGTGAAAGATGCGTTCTCAATCGGAAGATTATTATTTGCGTGGAAACTACGTCCGCGCGGGTGCACGTTTGTATGTAAAAAAACCCGTAAAATACCGAGATTATAGATGCATTTATGTTAAATACCCATCGATTCGTACGTTGCAGCTCGTAATTCGGCTCAAAGACGTCTCTTTTGAATACCATCGTAAAAAATATTAAATAAAATAATCTTATTTAATACTATAATTTTGCACAATCTACATAAAATACAAACTATTCGATCGCTGAAAGAGTTTTCTAAAGAATATATTAAAAATTTTTAAAAAGTCAAAACGGAATTATTTTATATTCTTTTTTTTAACGTGTATAAAACTAATTGTTACATTCTTAAGGCAAATAAACTCGTACAACATGATAACTTAATTTATGGGAAGCTATTTTCAAAATTATTAATAAACAGTGCAATTGTAATGTAAATTATTTAATTTGCTTGTACCTACGACGAGAACGTAGAATAGCATAATAACTTTAGACTCCCTAAATTTAATACAGAGAAACATATATAAGGATAATTAATTTTATTAACTCATGGGTTAGAATCACGAGAATTCAGAAATTAAGGAATTACGTTCTGTACGAAGCCAGCAGGGAATCCTATAATTTCACAAGGGCAGTAAAAACTCGCATAATTATTAAAAAAAAAAGATATGGTTTTGTAATTCTACGTTATGGATAATTTATAGTAAGTAAATATGGTTAATATTTTAATAAGTATATAAATAACGATTTCGGACCATAGTCGTTTTAAAATATGGTCATTTTATATAATTAATTTAATTTCAAACATATAATTGATTATCGAAAAGTTAGAATTTGTTAAATATATTCAAATATGTGTCTACTAGAAGGCTTGCATAATGTGTTACTGTAATACTTTCGACAAGAAAGTTTTAAAGAGAAGTATCTTTTTCGATTTCTGTATCATCACTGTTTATGTTAAATAATAATCTCTTGCTTCTTATCATTTACATTGCTTAAATACATAAAAAGCATATTCTGTATTAAAAATTTTGTTTACTTTTGTCGAATAAAAATATTAAACATATTTTCGTTATACGGATAAAATATTGTACAAATTGTACGTACTGTTACAAATTCATATTGTCTGTAAGTAATAAAATTTATAATTTATTTATTGTCTATATTAATAAAGTAATTATTACAGCTAATAATACCTTGCGTATATATTTTGTTACAATGCTATTATTTGCTTTTAAAGGCGATTTATTAAGAAAAAAAAGTTCATAAGTCGTAATGGAAAAAGATGGAGAAAATTTTAAAAAATTTACAAAGAAAATGTGGTAAGCCCATCCTCTAATACCTCATGTTCAGTAGAGTACGTCACAGATGTAATACGGTAAGAGAAACTCGTTTTTGTACTGAATTGTATAAACCATCATTCGAGGAAAGCGCATCCGTACATTTCAAATGAAAAATGAAGAAAATCGAAAATTAAAGTACATAGACTCTTCAATTTTCGTTGGATGGAAGAAAGGGGAGGGGGGGGGGGGAGGTGGGTGTATATCCAGTTGAGTCGACTTTACCCCTCGGAAAGTTGTACAGCTCTTTCTCTCCGCGGCTACTCCCAAGAGATCCTCGCGTTCGTCCTTTCCACGAGGATTATTATGAATTTTTAAAAACCCGGTACCTCTCTTCACGAATCTTCTTCTTGTCTTTTCACGAGCATGTCGTCATATCAAAGGTTCTCATCTCGAGGCTCTAGGGGTAATGTACTGGGGGTCACTGTGCTACTGGAAGACATTCCCTACATCGACAAAGACGAAAGTTAGATGAATGACTTTGCCAGGGGATTGACCGAACTTGACTTTGAACTTAACTACCTTTCGAACATCGAGACTAATGATACATCTGTTTTTTTCTACGTATTAACATTTTTCTCTACGAAACTATATTCTATCTGTTTCGCTTAACATTTTTAAATGTTAAATGTGAAATACATCAAAAATAATTTTAATCATTTATGCGATTTCGATTTTTAGTTTAATACTTTGTAACAATCAATTTTGCTGTAACTTATCCAGGATCTATGAAGCACCTAAGAATTTTCTCGTCATTAAAAAATGTTTGACCGAAAGAAAGAAAAATGTATGTATTTGGTATTAGTTTATTTTTGTTTAGCTGTTTCACTTACAGCAGCGTTGGAATATTTTATTCAAATTTAAATGTGAAAACATTGTGTTTTAGACGCATGAATATTAAATTATGTTGTTTCTGTGCGTATCATTATTTTAAAGCGACATGTATTTTAATCCACCGAGGAATATATACTTGCTATTATTTCATATAACATTTTAACTCTTTGAGGACATACGAGTAAAATGCAAATTTTATCGAGAGGTGTCTACGTAAAGTGTCTAAAATTAATTTATATACGTATGCACATACGAATAGTTTATAAAAAATATCCTCGAAAGTGAAAAAATAGTAAGTACTAAATGAAATTTCCTACCCACAGGTGTGTAATTAATTAAAAAATTTCATAACTTTTCAAGAATTTCGTATTTTATTTTGGTAAATATAAACAAAGTAAGGTTTGCTGCGTAGTGCCGCACGCAAAAATTAATGATAAAACCAAACTCTCGTATACACACACACACCGACGAGTGGTACGACGTAATTTCTCAAAGAGCTGAGTTTTAGCGTATTCTGAAGGTAACCGAAAATTTTGCAATTTAACAAGAATGCAAGAGCCTTTCAGAACGCGGGCAAAGTAAATTGTAGGTTAGTTTTAAAGTCGGCGTCTGAAAGTTGACAAGGTAGTTTAATAATTCTCACAGTCAACGAGCGTACAAAAATTAATTTGTAATACGAGCGAACATTTTTTTTTATAAACCAGAATAAGGCTTTTAAAACGTTGGTACGAAAACGGAAGAGAAACGTGAGATGCAATTTTAATACTTGCGTTTAATTAGATTCTTGATGTACTTACGCGCAGGATGGATTGTACTTATTAATATTTGTACAAATAAATCCTCCGAAAGTGGGTGTTTTAGATCGACTAAAAATGTATGTCGTGTATGGCATTGAGAATGGTATTCGAAAGTTGAATGAATATATTATGATGCAAAGGGTACGCGGTATCCACATATAGTTTATCAATAGCAAGGTGAATCGGAGGGTAAATTTGAGGTTGTGGTTCAACGAAAATTTGTGGCACACAAAGGAGGAAAGTGAAAGATCAGCAAGCGGTCTGTATCCTTAATTCCGGGTCGAAATTTCGCAGACGCTCAGGGGACGCCACTGGATAGAGATGTGCGCGAGAGGTTTGGGGGGGTGGTTGCTACGACGTCACAGGTAGGTGGCGTATATACGGGAATAACGGCATAACTCGCTGACGAGATTATAATCAGGCAGCGGGGATTAAAGCCTTGTCACTGAACTGTGACATAGGCGGAGTTTGCCTCTCCGCGAGCTTTGGCTCTCTCTTCCTCTCTCTCTCTCTCTCTCTCTCTCTCTCTCTCTCTCTCTCTCTCTCTCTCTCTCTCTCTCTCTGTGCGTCGCTAATAGCGTCAACCAACGGGGGCTCCTTTGAGCTTGCCCTCCTTCCTTCTACCTCCCCATCTCTCTCTCTCTCTCTCTCTCTCTTCCAGCCCCAAAACATCCTTTTATTTAACTTCCGTCCCACTTAGACTGGCGCCTTTACCTCCCGCGCTACGGAAAATGATGTAAAACCTTCTAACGAGTTTAAAATCCCTTTAAATGAAAGGGAGGCTTGCGTACCGGATCGGGAAATCCAGTTTCTCGGCTGTCTTTCTACGCACATACGACGAATTATGTACCCCGAGAGTACCGAAGTTTTCGTGAGCGCACGTGCAAATTTATTATTCACTCGGTAAGGGATGAATGAACTGACTTTACTTCTCTGTCCTTCTACATATACGTATATTGTATATATGTATATATGTATATATCTATACATGTATAGCGTTCGTTTTTATACCAAGGTCTAGAACATGGAGAAACTCGTTACGCGACCTTTTCCACTCGCGTGTATTCAATTTTTTTTGCGGTATTTGGTATTTACTAAGTTAAGAGGCCCGTTTTAACTATTTTATTTTATTACCGAGTTTGTGTTGGATAGATTGCGAAATATATTATAAAGTGCATTAATCCTTTTATTTTATCTTAATACTGTTATGCCTTTAAACAAATGTACAGTACGTGTAATTGATTGTTGTAATATTCCGTTATTTGTCAAGACTGTATCCGTGAATTTACAAGATATTTTCTTAACATAATATAAAAATGCATATAAAATTAGTGTACCGATGGAAATGTGTTAACCCCCTCTTGTCGCAAGAAGTAGCAGTGCAATAGATCACCGGGGAAATAAAAGCAAATAAATCCGGATAACATTGATAAACGGAAAAAAGGTAAATGAAAATAAGTAAAGTAGAGAGTTGCAGGAGAGCGAGTGAGATACGGAGAGATAGAAAGTTGGAGAAACGAAGTTAGCTAATATTTGGAGTGTAAAGGAGTCGAGGCATACACACGGGGGGAACTTATTACGTCGACTTTTCCGCGGGGCGCGAAACTCGGGCTCCCGTCGCGCGCATCAAGCCAGCACAAAAGCACGGGGTTGCGCCGTTAATTAAATTGCCGCGCTCGCGCGGAACTTCCTCGTCCCGTAAATCATCGAGGCCGTCCGGGCCTCATAAATACCGATAAATTCCGAAGAGAACGCGCCGACGGAATACTACATCCGGATTGTCGCGAGAGAGGGACGTATACATCATGCGAGAGGGAAAAACATCGGAATGGCTTTGTTTTCGGGCTCGTAAAGAGGAAATCCCGCTAGGAATCGAACGACTCTTGCTTCTATACCCTTCTCCTTTCCACCGCTCCCACCACCCCTCGTTGCCCGTTCCCTCCTCTCTTTTCTACATCTAAAGCGAGCGAGGAAGGAAGAAAAGGGTAACGCGGAAAAACCGAGGGCAAAGAGACTCGGGGAAAGACGCCGGGTGAATTGGAAATCGACGTTTTCCTTCGCAGCTGGTACCTCTTTGAAAAATCGTCGAGGTTTCAGGGAGGAACTCGCCGTTTTTCTTCGCCCCTTTGTACCGCGGCTTTCTATATATGTCGAACTGCTCGCCGGGAATTTCGGCTAGAGAGAGCGGAAAATTTATGTCCATTTTCAGATGGTCGTTATCGGCCCGCCCGAGCTTTTCCTTCCACGCTCGGCATCTTATCGCCTATAACGTACTACCCCTGTTCGCTCGTCCCCCTTCCTCCCTTTCTCTCTCTCTCTCTCCCTTTCTCCCTCTCTCCGCCCGCCCTCCTGTAAATCCGAAAAAATCGCCAACCCATACGGGGATTTTATCGCTTTCTTTCGAGGATAAGCCTTGCCTCGCCTCGCCTCTCCTCGCCTCGCCTTGCGTTTGGCATAATAGTCTCCTTCTCTCGTTCTCTCTTTCCCTCGGACGTTCCTTCTATCGTTTAGCTTGTCATTCGTCATTCCTCTAATGATCCTGGATTAGAGCTTGTCTGCTCTTGGGTTTCAAGAACTTTTGTTCTCTCCTATCGACACTTCGATTCACGCTATATCCAACGAAATATGCTTCGTTGATCCACGTTTGTTCTATTGATAAACCTCTATCAATTTTTCGTGTTAGTCGCCATCAAGCTACACGTATAATTAGTTTACGGATATTTTGAAATGACTGCGACAATTTCACTCGAATACTTCACCCTTTCTCGTAATAACTTTGAATTTGTATAAAAGAATCCTATAATCTTTAACAACGTTGATCGTAATTATGTTATCGGTAACGCGCTTACGTCCTCGAAATTCACGTTATTACAAAATAGTAACCAAGTTGCAAATTGGATTTTTGGAAGAGCGTCGGCAGTCAAAAAATGTGGACTCGTAATTGGAGTTGGTACGAATCAGCTAAAAAATTCGAAGCTCAACGTCAAACAGCACACGAAATGCTCTCGAGAATTGGTTCGTGCACGAGGGATTGTCCAGAGGTGGTAGTGGTGGCGGCGGCGATGGTGGATGTATCGACTCGCTCGGAATCGGCAGCGCGAAAACGATTAACGGTTTTCGATTCTCGAAACCACCCGTATTAAAGCGTCAAAGCGATGACGCACGCGGCTCTTCTATTATTTATAACGATTTTTTTTGGCTTTATCTCTTTCTCTCGCTTTCTCTCTCGAGATAAATGGGAGTACGGATGTTAAATATGTAGGATGAGCATGAGCTTTGTGTCTAATTTTCCTTTGACCGGATGGAATTACTAAAGTTTTGTGTTTAAACGATTTTACTCGGCTTTTTGTTTGAATAACGCTTGAATACTGCGTTCCCGTTATCGACAATCAAATATATTGTACCCATTATAATGTGAACCACTGTTGGAAAATAGGAATAATTTATTTATAATTTACAGAATTTCACATTTGATAAAAATAAGTTAAAAATCGGAAGGAATAGTGAGGTTTATCGTTAGACGGTTGCCTGTATATCAATTTGTATATGTATGTATATGTATACATCGTCAAAAGGATAAATTGCATATCGATGGACGGTTAAAGGTAGGATTCGTGCGAATCTCATTAAGATGGTCCTCGAGAAACGTCTTGACAGTCTTCTGTAAGGTCTTCCGGCAATCTTGACTCATATACATTATACGAATTCGCGTAATCAAAGCGCGCCCCGAACAATAATAATCCCGTCTGGATTCTGGAGAGGGAGAGAGAGAGAGAGAGAGAGAGAGCGAGCATGAAAATTCATGGAATTGTTACAAATTTCGTTAATCCATTTACTCAAGGTATAATCCAAGCCCTCGTTAACGCTGGATTAATCCCCGAGCTGGCTCCTCAAAGTGTCTACCATCCTCGCGGTGTCATTGAGCGAGGAAATCTCAGTACGAATTAATCGACGGATGATAAATTGCGAGTGGCAAAGGGTATACCTACGACTGCGGGGGATGCAAAAAGGGATTGTCAAGAGAGATCGATGTTACCCCTACCTTAACGGGTGGAGTTCTCTCTTGTGTCTACCTCCCTCTCGCTCCGTACCACCTCCTCTTCACCTCCTCTTCACCTCCTCTTCACCTCTTCCACCACTCTTCTTCCGGGAGGGAGGAGGTAGCTTGTAACGTTCTCCTGCAACACCAGACGCGGATTCGAGGTACGTGTATCGCGAAAATCTCTTGCATATACATGTGCCGTACGAATGCGCAGGTGCGGAATAACCTCTCCTACGCTTCGAGAAGGTTACGAAACTCTTTGCTACTTTTCTCTCTTTTATTCCTTTTCTTCTTTTTTTTAATATTTTTCTTCTTCCTGTTGTTGTTGTTGATATTGGGTTTTTCCCGATAAATGCATCGATAAATGTTACGATAACTTCGAGTCGTGTTCATTTTGCGTTACGGAAATTGCTTACCTACACGGTTTTCTATTTGCCCTTCAAAATTTTGGTAATACCTTTCAACCGGTCGATATAATTACTGTTGTCGTTAAATAATACCTTTATCGTGATTCTCAACTTCTTTTCGTTCAATCGCTTACAAAGTTTCAATAATTTTTTTAATAACCAAATGTATGTTTTGAGATGAAATGACGGGCGAGGGTTCTAAGGAGTATAATTTTTCACCATTCGTAGCACTCTTCCAGTTTTCAAAAAATGTTTCATCGATCATTTCTCATCTGTACCGTTGGTTTACTGCGTCGATAGTAGTACAGCTTTCCGATCGTTTTCACGTGCTCTTTGTCTTGGAGCCTTCCTGATAAACTCTTCAATTCGATCAAATTGGATTTTTCATCGTGCCGTTGTGTTTCTTTTGCTTCGCTATATCTCGTGTACTCCGACAATGAGATTTCGCGCAATATAGACTGATTCTTCTTCTTTCGAACTGGGTCATTATATTTCATTTGTAGCACATAAGGCCTGCGGTATCTTGCTCCTTGCTGAAAACCTGCCAGTCAACATTCATATATCAAAATTGTAAATTGGTAAAAAATATTTTATCAGGATATATTGACAAAGTAATTTTTACTTACTTTTGGTAAACGGGCAAATGTACACAACAAACATTGTTCTTCAAAATAAAGATTTTATCACTAATTATAAATAATAAAAGCATCTTCCTATATCAATTTCATTATTAATGAACGTTGAATACGTGACTAAATATTTGATTCTATCTATTTTACTGCGTATGGTACGTACGGTTATATCTACGTACAAATATTTTTTGTACGAAAATCAAATTACTTTCATAAGTATCACGTCCATACAAATATATCAACATTTCGGCAATGTCAATAGAAAACTATTTTAGCTATGTAATTTCTATTACAGCATACAAAATCAAGTAAAATCTATGTGAATTTATTTTCTTTCATAATCATATCATAATCGAATATTCGTAATAACTAACAGTGTTATTTCAATTAATTTGTTCACCGCAAGATACATACGTTTTGGCTGCAATATATATAATTTTTTTCGACTGGAAGCAAATTAGTGGAATACTCATCTTTTGTATGTCATATCACTTAAGGATGTAATTGAGTTCAAGCCTTCTATTCGTTTGGTATATTATACATTTTTAGGCTAAGCATCATTTTATCATACGTATAATGTTACATTTCGTATTTGTGTAAATGATTTTTAGCTCGTTTATTAAATAAACAAATAAATAAATAAATTGTTTATATATATATACTAAACGAGTCAAATATAATTATTTTAACGAAAGTTTATTTAAGTGAAATAAACGCTATATACACATCAAATTAAATGTTGTTATTTTTATCCTATTTCATTTCTTCGTCTCAATAATTTATAGAATTGAATTAATAACAGTGTTTGTTTAGTTGTTATCGAATATTTGTTATTATCGACATACGAAAATTAACGCGACATTGTAATGTACAATAATTTTTTAACGTTATACGTAGTTCTGTTCAGTTTTCTATTAATTACAAATTGTGTAAATATTACATTAAAAAAAATTGGCTCGTAAATTTTACGAAGGTGAAAAAAAATATTTTATCAACTTGAAGCCGGAAGCTGAAAGAAAAATTTCACCTGTTAGTAATAATTTCGTGACCTAAATTCTACTTCCAAATTGTTTGCGGTCTGATAAATTCAACGGGGTGTAGTATCCCTCTCTATCGTACTAAATTAGATTCATTTTTTACCTCTTCAACAAATTGATGAACTTGTGGGTTTCGGTACTATCGGACACCGTGACTGGTATTAAATTTATATTAAATTATCCCATTCACTTTATTTGTCATCGACTCTACATAAATATATAGCTTTATAATTTGTCTTTTATATCTATACATACAGCTATTTTCGTTATGTTTTTTTTTACTTATAAATTAGCATTATTTTATCTAAAAACATTGACTATTTAATAATAGTAACTGAGCTCATTCTCGTAAAATTGTTCAACATTAATTTTTTTTTCTGTTATGATATTTTCAATCATTTAATTAAACATTTAATATATCGTTATTTTTATCAACTAAAAAGATAATATAAAATGCTTGGGTCATTTGACTACATATATTAAAGTTTATTGCAAAAATTTATGATGTGAATTTTAAATGCTGAATATTTGAGTATAACAATATTTGAAACATATTAAATTTAAATTTACATATTTGATCAAAGTGAAAGATAGATTGATAAATTAAGTAATGTGAATTAAAAACTAACACCACTTAGTTTGACATTTCCATAGAATAGCAAACCTCTAAATTTTCAATCAATTCAGTTGCTATAAAATCAATATTGGCGGTCAGCCAAATTTTAAGCTTTAAAACAACAGTGCTATTATCGACGTAACTTTGACATAGCTAATCAATAAATTACTTATACAAAGAACTCAAACAATAATTCCTTGATTTAACATTTTAACCACTCGTGAAATCGCGATGTCATATCTACAGCACACTCAAATTAATCTAATTAATTAATAAAATATATAAATGTGTGTAATAGTCATTTGTGTTATGTAAAAGGAAAAGATATGTTAACAAAATTTCGATAACATAAACTTGACTTTAAAAAAACAGTGCATCGCTCGCGTTTTCAAACGTTCGAACGTTCGGTGAATCAGAGACAGAGGGAGACAGTAAAAAAACAAGCAAGATCGAAGAGTCGCAGAAAAAAGGCCTTTCGGCGCCTCGGATCTGCTCTCGGTCAATGGGCGTCTATTTTCGGACGCGTACACGCTAATCGTTCTTGGTTTATCGACTCGCGAGGAGAATGTTTCCGTGGTTGACGCCAAAGACGCGAGCCTTTTTTAAAGCTTGTCTCGGCTAGTCAAAGGAGCGGATGACTAATGCGTTTACCGCGAAAAACCCATGTAGAAAATGTTGCTATCAATATTTTAACGGTGGATCCGAGCAATTGAAGACATTTAAAGTACGGATAGGAAACTTCTCGGTAATACTGCAAATTAAGTATATCTCGTGGCATGTTAATTGGTTATTATATTACACTTAATGGGAAATAGATAGATTAATTTTTATTTTCATAGTTTCGTTTGCAAAAATTATCGGTAAATATATCGGCATTAATTAGATTTTCTTGTTAAAAGCAATCTGGTGAAAAAGAGAAGAATGCATCGCATCAAAAATTTTATTTACAAAATTCACAGACATCCGATACGATTTTATTTCGTAAAAATTTCATCGATTCGTACGTAAACTCCACGAATAACATAAAAAAAATTGTAAAAATGTTTGCGCAAAAGATTTTTGTGGCAAAATTCGAATTTTACATAGAAAATCTAGGTAAAATCTTAATAGAATTTTAAAAGACCAGTCTTGAAAATATATCTTTATATACATATACATGTGTATGTGTGTACATATATTTATATATGTATAAGGGTGCGGCGTTGATTTTGTAATTAAAAAGTAAAAAATAAAAAAGTAAATGAACATTCCTATAGGAAAGAGGTTGCGATGACGTTACGTAACCGAAGTATTATTCTTCGGACGAGACTTATGCGAGGCAGCTGCGCGAGTGCATTTATATCGGGACAGACACATACACTCGTCGGTCCGGTTCTTATCGTCGAGCCTCTATACATATTCGCGCTCAAGAGATTCCTTGGCGGATTCGCGATTTAGAGAGACAATCGGGTCATAAATAAAGTGCTGATTCACCCTGTTCGAAATAGATCACGCAAAAAGCGCTTCTCTTCCTTTTTTCCTTTTTTTTTCGATGCAGCATCTCGCGCCTTTTCGTTGATTTATGTAGCTACAGGGATGGACGTGTATGCTGACTAAGCTCGAATGGGCTAGAAAAAAAATATCGTTTTGTTGACGTTTCTGCTTCGAATACCTTACGATGGATTTACGTGTGGCAAGTATGATTTCGTCATAGATTTTGTCACAATTTTTATTCGCATAGGTGTACCTCCTACGTTCGAATGTGTGTTTACACTCCGTCGACGGTATTGAACGGTTATGTACACCTATAGAGTTTTATAGACAAGCGAAAGAGCTATGGAGATACACGTATACAGCGCAAAAATAATTCAGATTTTGTACCGGGTAGTTCTAACGATTAAGACGTATCATCGTACGGCAATGTCAATACGAAAATATATTTAGATCGTCGAGAATTGAAATAAATCGTATACAAAACTTTAAATGTGAAACTTGTATCTGTAATAATGTCTGAACAAAATCTTATTTATATACCCCAAATACTGACGTTTTTTCTATATATATTGATTGTTGTGCAATCTATATTTTGAAAATGTTTCCTTCGATCTCTGATAAGCTTATTCATTTAAAATGTAATTAATATTTCAAATAAAAAATCGTCTTTCGGGAATTATAGATACCGTATAGGGTATCATTATATTTGCCATAGTAATAAATTCTCGTGAACTTATATCGTACATTTAGCGTTTTGGATTTGACGTCGACATTTACCCAACTGGTAGTAATGAGTACGAGCGATGCAAACAATGGAATATTCGTAACATGATTGGCTTAGACGGCCTCGTGTGATTGATAGTGTCAGATATATCACTTTACTATAATATCGAATACTCACCGTTTCAACTTTTTGCAGCGTATCAATAACTGTTTACACGCGTGCATCAATTTTTTTCGTTAGCTTTTACATTTTTAAAAATTTGATTCAACTCGTTAATTAATTACCGCGAAGGCCAACGTGCAACTATCGGTCCGTGATAATGTATCAATTTGACGCTCGCAATAATTTTCTCCGGAAAGTATATAAAACTACGTGGATCTAACTCGAATGCAAATCGTTAGCAGTCGTGGAGACGATGATAAAAAAAACAGAAGAGGGAAAAGAAGAAAAATAGGAAGGGAAACGTAAAACGAAGGAGAATTCAAATAAAGATAGTGGAAGATAGATATGTAATAAAGAAAAAGGGGCGAAGGTGTCAAGGTGTACGATAACGTAAAGGTTAGGGATGGAAAGACGAGAAGGTCTGGCGGTGCAGTTGGTAGCGCTCACGGTTTCGGAAGCACACACCGTTGAATAAGAGAGTAAACGCGCCGGGTATAAGAAACGAATACAGCTATATACGAAGAGTCGAGTATAGAAGGTGGAGATGTGGGGTGGAAGGGAGGTAAAGTACTAGTTTGGAAGGTAAATTGGCAATTTAACAAATTTGCAAAGTTCCCGAGCGTGAGGCAAGAAACTTCAGACGTCGCTCGGTATGCGGCTCGGCTATATAAGAGCTGACGTATTCCAGAAACATAAATATAACATCATTATGCGACTTAATACAGCAAGGGCAAAGAGAGAGGGAGAGAGGGAGAGAGAAGGAATATAGGAGAGGAATGGGAATTGACGTTGGTGCTGCGGTAATATAAACCAGCATTCATCGGGTTTTTGTCCTTCTCGAATTTTTAATTCAATTGCTTCCGTCGATTCCTATTGAATTTTTCCAGTTCCCGATATACATATTTTGACAGTTCAACTAATATCTTTGATAATTTTGCAATCTTTACGCACCACGACACGACCATTATCACTTTCGTCTACTCGATGATTAAACGATCATTTTAAGTTGAAACATCAATCTTTAAATTGAAATGCAATAGTTGAATGTCGTTGTCACAAATGTTGACGGAAAAGCCCCGTAAAATTTAAACCAAGTTAAGTGCACCACTGAGAGCTCGAAAATTTACGGTACACTTTAACTTTGGATTTCAAAGTTTTTCCGAACTCGGAAGTTACTATGTTTTAAATTCGTAAATAAACTCCTACTCTCTAATTATTTTTCTCCTCAACATTTTATCACGATTTCTTGATTATTTTTTTGTTCCACATTCCTTCTGGGTGGCGCGTTGACGCTCTCTCGCAGCCAAGACATGACTCATTTCCAAGGCCTTTGCGCACTCTCGCTCGCTCTTTGTCTCTTATTAGCGAATCAAGGAACTTTTTAATCTTCATTTCCGTCCAATTACGAAGGAGAATTAATTATGGAATCTCCTTTGCTCAGGTCCTTTTCCCTTTGCGCTTGCTCGCTCGAGCTTTTTACGCTGGAGTCCTTCGACTCTCCCTCTCGTTCTCTCGGTCTCTCGGTCTCTATCATTCCCCATCTTATCTCGCTCTTGCCATCCTTTTCTACTTCCCTGATCCCTTTCCATCTTCCTACCCGGCTTAGTGCCTCTCTCTCTCTCTCTCTCTCTCACTTTATATATATCTATATACATCGAGCTAGAGACGGGGCAACTTTATAATACATCGTACTCTTTGATTTTACTTCGAAGTATATTACTCGTTGATACGCACTTCGAATATCGGAAAAGAAAGTGCTGCTGCTTTAAAGTGTAACTGTGCTCATATTCCTATAAAAAGCATTGCCTGCGAACAGAGTTACTTGGAACGTAGCAGAACTCGAGTTAAAATTAATGATTATCCGTAAATTCTGCTACAAGTTCCTTCGTTCCTTTTTTTAATTGAATATTATTTTTTAGCTGTATGATTTTACATCATCACGGCCATAAATATATAGAGCAGGAAGAATTCATCGTATAAATTTTAAATATACGACCGTGCAATATTATTTGTTAAACAATAATTTCTTACCTTTTGCTAAAAATTTATCAAAAATGTATAAAAGATAAAAACTGTTAAATGGTCGAACTCTTTATAAGATTGTTGATAATTGTTAAGCGAAAAGAACAGTTTCCACTCATTGACCAATTAAATGTAAGCAATCGCAACGATAAAAAAGGGTCGGTATAAAGGGTTGAAGAAATGAAAACAATAGAAGGATAGGTTGAATAGTGGAAATTGTTCGTAAAAAATCACGATAATGCGAAAGAACAACTTCCTCTCTTTGTAGCAAGTATACAGAGGAAATCTGTTTCGTTCTTTGAAAAAAGCCCCGGGGAAAGGAAAGAAGCCAAAAAGAAAATACACGAGTTCGGAAAAGTAAGAATGAAGGGAATACGAGAGAGGAGAGAGAGGGAGAGAAAGAGAGAGAGAGGTACGGTGAGTGGGAGGCTCGTCCGGTGTAGATAGAAACTGAATTGGAGTAGAGCCGGCCTGTCGTTGCATTCATGCTACTCGTGGGGAAGGGGGGCTGGAGGGTTGGCGGTAGTGAAGGAGGTAGAAGAGGAGGAGGCAGGGAGGGAGTAGCGTCGGGAAAGCGACGCGGAGGGAGGATAAACGGGGGTGGTAGCAGCGGCACTAGAACTCTCAGGGAGGTACGCTGTCCCAGAGCACAATGTAGCAATTGCAGCGAGCGCCGGGCACGTGTAATTAAATGCAATCAGGGAACGCGGAGTGCTCCGAATTGCCAACATTTAGCTCTCGCCTCCTCCACCTCCTCCTCCAGCTTCCCCGCGCCACTTCCGTACAAGCCACAGCAGTCTCTGCCCTCCACTTTCTCTCCCTCTGTGTACCTGTGTGTCTGTGTCTGAGCGCCAAGCCTAAGACGAGCGTTAACACGACCCTGCTGTTGCCGCCGCCACCGCCGCCACCGCCGCCGTCGCTCCTACTGCCTCTACGAGAACACGTACGCAAGCGAATTCTGACGTTGTCAGGATACTACTGTTGCTACCTGCCCTGCTTTTCCTTTGATTATCTTCATTCCCTTCTCTCGATTTTTCTTGTTTATCTCTACAATGACGTTCCCCCTCCTCCTCCTGCTGCTGCTGCTGCTGTTGCTTCTGCTCCTATTTAACTCGAGCTTCCTCCTACATAACAAATACAATTTGGTTATTTACATGCACATGCTCATTTTCTAAATACTTGCATTTATGCTCCAGTGTGTTATATTTCACTAGTAAAATAGATGTGCTAATACGATTAAGAGAAATAGTTTCAGGTTCTATTTTTTGAGTTAGGACGCTTAGTGCCCCATTCTCGAGCCAAGTATACTTATGTCGAAAAGAATAACGACGACGAAAACATTTAGAAGATTATTCCTTCTTTTCAAGTTTTCAAGTTCGATAAGAAACTAGAGTTCCGTAGCGACTTTGCGATGTTCGTTATTGTTTCAAGATCGCACTAAGACTTCTTACCGAAACGAAATCAACGGAACACTCGGTGGAACATTCGCAGCGAGCTAATGTAAATTCCAGTGAGAGCTTTGGAAAACAGTTTATCGTAGTTGCAATGGTGTCGTACGTAGTACGGTAAAAGAAACGGAACAAAAGGAAGTGAAAGGACCGCCGCGCCACCGTCGGTTCTGTATAAAACGCTTTCAGTAAACTTGCTAGGACTCGACGAGCAATTAATGGAAATTAATTCTCGTTTCTTCCTCAACAACCCCTTAAGCCCCGTTTCACCCCGTGCCCTCGGCGTACCCTCTCCGTGTCTCCTTTTTCTCGAAGCGCTTTCTCGAGTCGCCCGGTTTTAACTCTCGTTGCTTTCTTTCGAAAGAAGTGAACTTTCCAACGATCTATAATGCACCCGATCGTATTGTAGGGTATCGACGTCAATTGATCGATGCTCGTCGTCGCCGGAGGAGCTTTGTGCGCGAAAATCTTTTGAATTTATCGTTTCTTCGGTGGACGATGTATAGCTATTACCTTACCGGCACTTTTATTTGAATCTGGTTCCGGTATTTCGCGAGAGCCCAACCTCCTTACTCACGGAGAACGGAGGGCTTAGACATTTTAAATGCAACTCCTTATCTTCCAATGCTAAACTTGCGGACGAGACTGTTAAAGTTTTTACAACTAGAACGCTACCTTTTTCTGCGTTGTTTCTCTCTTTCTCCCCCTTCTTCCAAGTTTAATGAATAATCGATGCGTGAAAATATTTTTAAAAAGAATTTTCTCAAAGTGAATGAATCTTAATTTCCTATTTCTCGTTGATTAAGGATTTCGCTAAGTATTAAATGATCGTAACTAGAAAATGTCCTTGTGTTTCTTAAGTAATAATCAACCATACTTTGTACTTGTTTGAATAACCTTTAACATAAAATTATATCCACCAATATCAAGCAATTTTACGTTGGAACCAATAGTTTTTCCCAGGATTTCAACTTTAATACCGCTTCTTTTTAAGTGGTCCAAGTGTTAAAAAATAAAACATATCGCCAATTCCCGGAATTGTAGAAGCTCGGTCGCAGTTGGAAAGGGACTCGGCGTAGCTCGACACAAGTTGGATAGTAAGGTTGGAAGAGAGAGTGAGAGGAAAGAGGAAAAGTAACGACTGACCGGAAAAGGAGTCTACGAGGCACTCTAAAACGAGCCAAGTCTGAAACCAATAGCAAGCTTCCCCGGAAAGCAAACGAAAACGAGGCAGCGAGTGAGAGAGAGAGAGAGGTGGAGAGACGAAGAGATGGAGAGATACAGCGAGATACAGTGAGAGAGAGAGAGAGAGAGAAAGGTGGATTTGGGATGAGGTGGAGAAACAAAGCCGTCCGAAAATCCCGAGCGAGCGGTCCGTTCGCTCGACAGGAAAAGCGCGGACAAAAGGTTTCTATGCGGCCTATAATTCAGGCTTGATGGCTGGATGGACGCGCGGGTACACGCGCAGACAGCGCGACCGAGAGAGGGTAAAAGAGAAAGGGAGAATTACGAGGTCACTTCCGTTGGCGCCTAGCACGGGCTTCCGGTTCCGGGGCTGCGTGTGCAAGGAAACTTCGCACAATGGCGCAACTTGGCCATTACTATCGCGCGCAGCCTCCCCTGGGCATCTCGAGGGGTATTACGGGTCGTTTCGGTCAGTATCGCTTGCCCGCCCTCCTCCCTTCACCCCCGCCCCCCCTCCCCCTGGCGGCTGCTTCCCTGCCGCCCTGCCACCCTGCCTCCCTGCCCGTACTTATATCTAGCTGCTGCGCGCACGGGGCTTATGTCCTCTGCGAGAGAGCGCAGGTGATTCCATCGTAACTGGCGAGTAAATTTTCATGCCTCTTCCACCCACTCCTCTTTCCCACTCTACTCCTCCCTTCTCCTCTCTCCCTCGCCGTTAATACCCCTCGTGCGTATACCTCAGCCGTTTATGTACACGGGTGGTCCTGGCCTTAGGGGGCGGTCGTAAACCCCTCGTTTCGTCGACGGATTCCTGATTTCAATTAGCTCGCGCTCGCTGCGCTTTTTATGTGCCCTCGAGTGAGAGAGTGCCTCGTGCACTTGAACAGGCCCCTCTCACCGTATATTCACTGTCAAGGTTTTATTGGAGGTACCCGATACCCGACCCTTTCTTTTTCCCTCGATTACCGCTTCTTTCCTTTCTCCTTTTCTCGCTTTATGTTGCTTTTTCCTTTTTTTTGTATCTTTTATTTTGCTTCCTCGGTATCTCCAATTCGAGTTCAACGATCACAAGGTACCTAGCTGATTAGCTTTTGGGTGCGCTGCTGAGGATACGGTAGCTACCCTCCTTATGGATACCGCAAAATTACTGAACCAACTAGTGTTTACGAATACATCTACTTTAAAATCACCAAAAAATATTTTTACCGAAACCCGCGTGAACTGACACGTCTTCGACTAATCTTTTTTTAATACATCGCTGATTAATTGAAATAAAGGAGCATACTTCTCAGTATAAGGAATACAATCGAAATACCTATATATGCATGTATAAATACAAGTTTATACAAGATGCTTCATCGTACAGTATTGAGCAAAAACTACCAATCAATTAAATATACTTATTTTGTAACAAACAATTAATCTTTAATTTTTAATAAAACTTCTTTTATTTCTAATAAGAAAGAGTTTATAAAATTTTCGAAAACATTTTCAATGTATCTAAGAAAGTCGTTTAGGTATTTACTCGTAGTGTAGTTGCGATAGGTGAACCCGTAGTCGTTCGTTCTATATCATCAGCGTTAAAATTCCCTACTAATAAATGCAAGATCGTATGGATTATCCATTGTAACGCAGGAGGAAAGCGTCATCAACAGCTCGGTGTATAAAGATTAATTATTTGACCGAAGGATCGCACGGTTGGTTCGTCTCACGGGCAGGCCCGCAACGACGTATGCAGAACTTGGCGCATAATGCAACTTGATCGTGCCGTACCTCCATGCATGGACGTGCGATTAACGAGCGGTTAATCGTCCCGATAATCGAACCATGACGGCGTTTGCGCCAGACGTGACATGCTTCACCTTTATCTCCCTCCCTCTCTTTTACTATACGTACTCCTTTAAAACATGGATCAAATTTACCTTTTTTTGGAAGAAAGTCATATATAATTGGGGAAAAACAACAAATTGAAAAGATATTTGTCCGTTTAAAATACGAAAAATTACAAAACAATTGCAGCAGAATATTTATAGAACAAATAATTTATTTTAGTTCTAAATAAATTGGATAGATTTACTGGCATAACTGTTAAAGTTTATTCTTTCGATATTTTCCAACGAGTGTCAGTCTCTCGTCACGTGTACGCCAGTCGTGCAAGATATTGTTCTCAAAAGTTTATTCTCGCGATGTACATACTCGACATTTAAACAGTGCAAGCTCAAACTGCAAGTATCAACAGTATCTGTCAGTTTAGCGAACGTAATGGAGGAAAAACATCGTAGACAGATTGTAAAACTTAAGGAGTTAATGATTAAATCATTGTTACGAAGAAACCGTTTCGTCTTAAGCACGAATCAAGTCAAACGAACGACCCAACCGAGCTACCGCGCAAACACATTCATCCTTCGCAATCTCCGTAACGTCCATAGAAATCTCAAGCTCGCGCTTGTTTGCGAATCTTTACCCATGGAAGCCGCATGATGGCAGCTTGCCAACTAGACTCCCTCCCTCAAAAACAAGGAGTCTCCTCCTTCCCTCTATGCGATGAATGCCTAATTCACTTGGCAAATGGAAGTTTTCTTTTTCCTTGTTTATTGTTCCAGTGGCCGATATGTACGGTGAGTTTATGACGAGCCAGCGGATGTCCAACCGATGGTTATTGTTACGACCCGAGACCCATGTCGAATAAATTCCCAGATATTAATATGTATATAATATATACCATATGTGTACGAATATCCGTATACGTATATTTATTTACGTAATTTTTTAGTTTAAACCAATTTAATCCCGTATTCGTAATATTATAATTCTTATGAGATGAAATTGCGTATGAAATTTAACTCGATCGATAGGGTATTTCAAACTAACCGATCAAATTCGAATCGAGAGAGCGTTCGGTAAAAGGAGGGAAAAAGTCTTACAATTAACGCCGGGCATCAATATTCACCAAATGGAGAAAAGTCGCAGTAAACCTTTAGCCCGTCGATACTCCATTTCCTCGAGTCTTATTTACATTCGCAATCGACGAATCGCTCTGGGTAAGCAAATCGACGAGAATCAAGAAAATATCAAGAGGATCTACTTCGACTAGCTGACCGAGTAAACATTTATGTTAGTTATCTTCATGCTCGTTAATGCATTTGGGTAAGCCTAACTTGGATTAAACGTATTTACGTTAATATCACTTAACTGATTTTAATTATACTTATGACCTCTTCGTCGAGCGCTCCTGGTTTTTATTGACTAAGATAATTGGCAGATCTATCTTGACATAGTTAATAATCGATAAATCAATGAGCTAATAGGTTGCATAAATAATAAAAAGAAAGGTAGGTAGTTTAACTGAAGTAAATCAAATAAAGAAGAGAAAGCGAGAGGGGAAAGGTATAATCTTGCTAGATCCAACAATAAGAAGTTGTAGTAGAATCGTCGTCAAAGTAACATGGTGAAGATTCCGGCGCCTGTTCATCTTCCTGGTTCAGGGGCGTGCGACGGCTGAGTAGCCACCCACGTAGGACGAGGGCCGAGAAAATAGTTGGCCATCCGTCAGTGCCCGGCCGATCGTGGAACCATAATGTGTGTGTCTGTGTGTACGAAGCACCGGATAAGTTACCGCGCGAGGGACAGGCATTAATTTGGCTCGTAGATGCCGCACGCGAGACGCTCCAACGACAAAGAGACTACGGGAGCCTAGGAGAGACCGAGAGAAACGAAGATAGAGAAAGAGAGAGAGATTCGATCACTCCCTCGAGTCTGCGCTCGGATCGATCCTCCTTCTAAGATGCTCGCCTAACTTTCATGGGATAGCCTGGGTGCAAAAAAAAATGAAGCATCGGGAGTTATAATGAAAAGGGGAGATTGATATAGACTGCGAATTGGCGACGAGTAGTCTCTGAATTTCGTGTGCGCGTTCATCTTTTTCGTTTCATGGGTTCTCAAATTATCTCTGCACGCTGTTTACCATGCAACTCGATCAGAGAGTCGGTATATAGCAGCATTAAAAAGTAATCTAAAAAATTTTTTTATATTTACTTAGGACTTTGAAAATATTTCCACCGCTATAGAAACACAGCGTTATGGATAAAGAAAAGGAAGGAATGAATACCCGGTACGTTGCACAGGAATTATACAATGACAGGCATGAAAATCCGATTAAAACGATCCGAGTGGCGCGACGTCGCGAATTCGAGAGCATTAATTTTCGTTAAGAAAAGCCGAGAGAAAATAAAGGATAAGGCAACCCAACTGATTGTGCCGATGAAATAACGAAGACGCGACGAGACGAGAGAGCTCGGAAGCGAGAGAAAAAATGGCTGGCTGTGTAAGGGGGAGAGAGATTCTTGGGTGTGCGGCTTTATTCTCGAAGGGGCCGTTCGACGTTTACCGTCGGCGATGTTTTCCAGTTATCCCGCATAAACTTTGTAAAGACTTTGCCGGCGCGCTCTATACCAAGGAATCGACTTTCTTATGGATCGAACTCAACCAGTAAATCGCTCAGTAACACGCGTTAGTGGAAAAAATTCGGACCTAGTTAGGTATATATCCGTTTCGATCGATTTTGGATTTGCGGACCAATCGAAAGGGAAAATTGTTGGATTTTCATTCAATTGCTTCTTTCTACCTTTTTTTTAGATTATAACTCGTAACAATAAATGTGCTTTCGAGATGTACTAAATTCTTTTTATTGTTTTACTAAACAATTCGAAATTAAACATGTAATCGTAAATAATACATATAATCGACGTAATTTCTCCGAGAAGTAATAGTTAAAATAGTTTCCAATCACCATTATGATTTTGAGATAACATTTATTAAAAAAAAATAGTGATCCTTGGTGAAACCTTTTAATACTAATTTGATATTCTTTTGAACATAAATCCATCATAATTAAACAATTCTCGATGAGTAAAAAGTCAGTTACTCCAAATAATTGGAAGAGTATAGCAATTAAACTAACATTCGTGATGATAAATGTACGGGCGAGTTTCAGGGCAGGTTGTGATAAAGGTGGAAAAAGAATAATCCTATAGCCCAGTTTTCCGATCCGTCATTCAGCGCTCCGAGTTTTGGCGAGTGTCGCTGGTGCATTCTTCGTTCGCGCGCGCGAAAATCTCTCTTGCGATTATTCCGGGGTATGCGCGGGAACGAACGCTAGAGACGGATAAGAGGGAGAACGGCAAAGTGACGGTAATAACAGAGCTGTCCGTCAAAAGCGAAGGTTCCGGCTTCGGTCTGCGGGCCGTCGCTTTCTCTCTCCCGTGTGTGTGTGTACGCGCGTACGTATACGCGTGTGTGCGTGGAACACTGGCCTGCCAACGATCTGTCAGTTATTTTTAACCCCTCCTGATATCCGCTTCCATAATCGTCTTGACGAGCGAAGGCTCCGGTGCTGAAAGGATGCTCGTTTCCTTTGGAAACTGGGGAAGGGGACGCGATGGCGAGGGCATGAGCAAATAATCTAAACGATGCTGATGCAACCGTTTTTTCTCCTCTTCTTTTTCTCTTTCTCTTTTTTTTTGACTCCGCGTGCAATGGAAACTTTTTACGTGCTGACGACTTTCGTTACTTTTCATTGAAACGCTAATCTTTGTATATTCATGTGACTCTGCATGTGTGTTAATGTAGTATTTGTATTTATGTTGCAGGTGAGTTGTTACTTGTTAAACAACATGAGGTTTGACTGCAGTACTTGGATCACGTAAGCTAATTTTTTCATTTTGTTATTACTATTGTTTTTAATTTATTTAGTCATTTTTTTAAAAGATTATAATTCTAAGATATACTTTTTACCCTTGTCGAGTAAGAAAAAAATACACATTTTATTAATTTTCATATGTCATTATACAATGGACATTGAAATGAAATAAGTAATACATACTTCCGAAATAAAGTTTCAGTTATAGACAATCTATACTACGGAATGTTATAGTATATACCTAAATTGCACATCTATAAAAATAAATATAAAAACGTTCCATAACGAATTTGTCGAGAATATAATCGCGGTAGGTAGTTAACCAAACGCCGCGGATATCCGGTGTTACCTCGCGGTAATTAAGTAAACGTAACGCGGAAATACCGCGGCGAATCAATCTCCTGCGTGCCAAGCTTTATGCAAGTATGCGATCCATACGAAACAAAAATACACGTGCGAGTGCTTGTGTGTAAGCGCGCGCGTGCACACGTACACACATTATATCGTAAATGAGCTTACACAGCTAAACAGAAAACGGGGTGGGGGTGGCGGTAGGTTGAGGGGGCAGAGGAGCGGGAGACGGGAGACGGGGAAGGGGAAGGGGGCGCCCGCGAATAAAGCCATGTTGAGCGTAGAATTTATGTACTTCGCGTATACGGGAAACACGGAGAAATATATAGAAATTCTACAATTCATGCAAAGTCGATTCCTTCTCGGGGAAACTGAATCTACTTTGTGTGCGTGTGTGTGTGTGTGTGCCTGTGTGTGGGCGCGCACGCGTGTGTACATGTGGCACAATTTGTTATGACGTTCGGTGTGTGTATTTATACGCGATACATTTGTCGTTTTACCAACTAATTTTAGTCGAATTATTCACTAAATTATTTCAACAATTCGCGAGCAAAACATGCATGTGCAAAGCCAAAATACAAATTTATAAGGATATATATACACCCACACGTATACATACACAGGACAATCGCGGTAATAATCAAGTTAGTATATGTATATTATCGGATTTAATTATTTTATATTAGTCGACTATGTTTAACAAAATTTTCTACTTTTAGTGAAAATCAAAGTTCTCCGTAATTCACTGATGTTGTCGAGGATCTATTTGGAAGCTATACGAGTTGTAAATAATAATTAATTTTTTCTTTCACTTTTTTTAATATTTATTGAAGATGCTGCAGTTTCTTATATCGTAATTATCTGTGCTTGTTAATAGGTGACATATAGTACTAAAAAGAATTTTGAACCAAGTAAAATTGACGAATGCACGCGAGGAAAGGAATATCGCGCGATGATTTTATATGGCTAATAAGTCGGTGAACGTTGGTATACATACCCTTTTGTTCTTAGAGTCTCTCACTCTGTCACTCTCTCTCTCTCTCTCTCACTCTCTCTCCGACCGCAGTGTTGAAGAGGCGGTCGCTGGTTGGCTGCCAAAGGCTTTTCCGCGCGGCCGTCCCGAGCAGACAATACCTGGCTGACGTTTTCTCGAAATAACGCGTAATCTCGCGGCGCGTTCTCTCTCCCATCGAGATTAGTCACGATGCCAAATGGCTTGGTTGCTCGGTTGCGCAGGACGAGAAGGGGGTTTTCTATTAAAATTACGAAAATAACGCGATAGAGGTTGCTCTACCGTTGACACTAATAAATGTCGGGCTCTCGACGACGTTATAACTATACCACGAGAAAATATTTTACAATCAGATGCAAATGCGCCGGAAAAGAATGCCGGCTGCAATTTTAGTTGGAATAGTTATTTTTCACGCGGTTACATTACCTATAGATACCTACACCCTAATGTTTTCAATCTTTCTCTTTCTTCTTATTTATCGCGGCCATCGGTGTGATACATCGCGTCCACTCCTAATGATTCTGTTGTGCCAAAGTAGGTGCAAATTTTTTGATCGATATATCTTTACTATTTGCATTTGCACGAAGCGAAAAAATATTATTCTCGAATTTTATACATACTACAAACTTTATTGTATACGCTTCCGACAATTATCTTATTGTTAACTATAACGCCGTGAATCGACTTTCAAAAGTTTCGACGCAATTGGAAACTCTTCGACAAAGCATTTAGGTCATCTTTTAATCCGCATTCAATCAGTTTGTTAGCATTGCCATTTTTCTGAAATTTTTATATATTTACAACTACTTCTGTATTTCAATAAAAGTTATATTTCTTTTTATCGAAAACTAGCAAAAGTTGGCACGCACAACGATTATTATATACAGTATGTTTTACTTACAACGTAACAACGCTCAAATTTTTTTTCTTAAAGTACATATATGTTACATATTTGTTCAGAAATGTTTATTTATTTTATTCATTCCATTATGCCTTCCTGTAATTCGAACCGTAGATATACCTATAGTCATTGTCTAAGTTTTCACATTTCATTTGTCAAAGCATCTTAGCTTTTAGCCTAGTGGTGTTAGTTATTTTAAAATATTTTGCTCAAGATTCACAATGGATTTAATTATTGAAATCTCTGTGATAGAGCTAATTGCCAACGTGTTTGGCAATGTTTTTAGATATTTAGAGTATACATTCGAAGTAGGTTGTCAGAATTATAAATACATACTTTATTTTTAATTAATATGTTTCTTTATAACCAATAAAATGTTACTGTTGCAACATATACTTATTAATTTGACTTTATATGTTAATGTGATGAAGCGTAATCGTCTAAAAATTATGTAGTTTACAATATATACATAGAAATCATGAAGTCCTGTACAATAACATCCTGTATTAGTTGCAAATTATGAAACATCTTCAAACACTTTCAAATATTAATAAAATGAAGCTATTAATAAAGTGTATACGAATCAGACAGAATGTTCTTAATATCAATATAAGATACGATTTATAGAATAAATTTATATAATGGTAATTATGTGTAATTAAACATCTGAAATGTCACACAACCAAATAAATCGCGAAAGAACACAGAACGAATAATTTTTTGAACAAACATATTTGAATTTGTAAGCATCATTAATTCTCAAGAATAAAGTCACAAAGAAAACATCGATGTATATATATAACGTATACTTTCAATCAGTTTAAGCTCATCTCGCATTACCTTTCCTTGGACCAAAGGATTGAATTTAGGTTAAAAACTCTGCATACCCGCGTGTTCCATTCGCACTTACATCGACAAAAAGTCGTAAGTACCGACGTGACGTGCCAACGAGTTTTCGACGCTACTCTGCGAGGTAATGCATAAGCGAGGGCGGAAGAATGATCGGTCGCGGAATTTCACTCAAGAACGGTCCAAACAGCATTGTCGCTTAATGTGAAAAAAATTTAATTTCCACTTGGCAGTGTACCTATGTTATAATTCTTCTACGAGGCCGACAGATTTTTTCAGATTTTAGATTTTTTATTTAATTTATGCATCGATACTGTATTAAATTTTCTTCAATATACTTTTCAAATATTATTATGCAACATGTACGTAAAATTAATTATTCATATATTAATTAATATATATGAAATAATTAAAAACTAACCTATGACCTAAGAAATAAACACATTAAAATCTAACAGTTAAATATTTTAAAGCGAGCTTAAATGAACCAACATAATGGATTTAAAACGCAATTATTTTATTTTTTTCTTATTAAACATATGGAAGCTTAATAAATATTTTAAGATAGTACAGTCACTATAAAAAAAGAAATAATAATCAAGTATAGAGACGTTTTAAAAATAATTAATAAATTAGATAGTGCTATTTTTAATATGTTCAAGTACACGTTCTCGTAAATGACTTGAATACAGAGAAGATGTTGAATTTAAGCTCTTTATCTTAGCAAAGAGTTGAATAAATTTCGAATTAATGTTCTCTCGTCTCACACTATACATCGAAAGATCTTTCCTATCGACTTGTTTTGTCGTCGGCGCCATTGTCGGTGGCCAGGAATAGATTTTAGTTTCTCTCTCTTCCTCTCTTTTCCGACCCCACTCCGAGAAATGTTCGAATCCGCGCGCGCGTGTGAGACGTAACACGCCGGCATTCGATGTTAGATTCGAAAAAGGAAAGAAGGAGATGGATCGACGTTGCATGTAAAGTGGAACGGAAAGATTGATTGAATTATCGTGAATTTTGGGCTTGTAATCTTGAGTTTTCTTGCACAAAAAATTATGTTAATACATATTTTTACGTGCAGATTATTATTACGCATCGCGTGCAACTATTTTTTAATTATCTATAAGGGAATGAGATAATTGATATGAGACGATACGAATACTTTATATGTGTACATTTATATAAACTCATGCACTTTCAATTATATTAAAACACAAAATTAGTAAGTGTATAAAATCATGGACGAAACACTCATTGATATAAATATGAAATTATACGTTTGTCTATAAAAAAAAGTAAGTGTCGTCGAGCGTGAAAACGTGATTAAGCTGTGAACTTAAATATTTACTATAAATAAAACGATTTAGCTAAAAATATCTCTGCGGTTTGAGCAGGAAGAGTAACTTTTGGTTTGAGAGAACGAGTGCACACATACGACTAAAGAATATACAAGTATATACAAAGAGAGAGAGAGAGAGAGAGAGAGAGAGAGAGAGAGAGAGGGAGCAAAGAGAAAGCAAAAGCTCGCGCGTTCGTACAATACACGAGAGGGTACATCCCACAGGTGGTGAGGTCGAGCGCGCGCCGCGACGACGGTCAGATATATCCCCCTTCCTCTTTGGTGCGGAGTCGCGAACCAGAGGAACGACGACCACGACGACGACGACGGCGACGAACGAAACGAGTCAGTACGCCCGCTTCTTTAAACCGGCGCGCTCGCGCGTCTCTCTCGCGCGCGATGACGAGTTTAGTGGATTCGTCTGTGCAATCGAAGTGACGTAGTGCAACCTTGCGAATTGTGCGTGGCATGACGCGTCTTGTGTGCACCCGATCGCCCGATACCTCAATCACGTGCTTATCTATACAAGCTTCTTTTAACTATCGGAACGACGGAGTGACGTTGTGAGCTGCGAGTGTGTTGTTCCGTTACATCATTAACCTCGTCATTAATCGTGCGCCGAGTCAAGATGCTTCTCACGATGAATTACAATCACGTTTTTCGGTAAGGTGTTATAATTACCACGATACAAATAAATAATAAACGCTATATATATCTGCTTAAGATAAAAAGTATTACATACAAAGGTTAAATAACTGAACAAACAGAATGCATTGTTATAAAGTACGGTTGACATCGGTCCAGCTAGCAGCGGAGCTATTGAAAAAAAGAAACCAGAAGCTAAGCACTTGCCTCTAATAAACCTCTAAGCCGAGTGGTGAATTTAAAAGACAGTAACGTTATTCCTAGCACGTATTTCATCCGATCGAGTCAGCGTATTCGAGTTCACGTTGAAAAAGGAAAGACTCTGTGTGTGTGCGTGTGTGTCTGTGTGTGTGCCTCTCTGTGTATGTGTGCGCGCGTGTGTGTATAAAATGAAAATACGCGACCAAGTCTTAGTCTCGGTATTTCGGAAACTGGCGATCTTCCATACGCGGTTACCGAGCAGAACAATGACGTTTCCTTTAGCAATTGGGTCAATCTGCCGGTAACGAGAGGACTGAAACGCACGTGCATGCGTTTTATCGATTTGGGAAAGAGGAATGAAGGAGGGGGAGGGGGGCGTTAATTCGGCACCGAGATGGCCGACGAACGACATACTCAATTCCGAATATATCCTACATTTCGACCAGAAATTTTCAAAGAAATTCCCAGAGAGAGAGAGAGAGAGAGAGAGAGAGAGAGAGAGAGAGAGAGAGAGAGAGAGAGAGAGAAAGCGATAACCCGCTCGACGGAAAATTCGTTGAGTCGGACGAAATTCTTTCTGTTCGTTTTGTAAGCTCTATACACTGTTGTGGAGGAGGTTGTTTTATTCAATCTTTATTTTCTCTCTACGTGTGAATATAAACACGACGAGTCACTGATTATTATATTTGGCAAAGGTAGTATTTATTATTTTCAAACATAATGTATATTCCTGATGATTACATAAAATGATACTTGGTTACTTAGTACAATTAATATCAACTCATAAGGTTGACATTTTTAATCTGCCAATCATAATTATCTAGTATTAGCATGCGTTATTAAGATCGTAAGAATAAGAATAAACTTTTGCTAGATTAATATTGACAATAAAATAATAACGATGTTAACACAAAGTAACAACCTTTATTCGTACACACACACTAAACTTCTCACTAAACTTAGGAAGTTAGAAATGTTGATATTTGGGAAGATCAATACTAAAACTCAAACTTCCGATTGAGCTTGCGGATATAATTAAAATTAAACATAAAACTTGATCGAAACAACATATTATAAAAACGTCTGTCAAACTTTCTTGTCGTCTTGCACCGGACTTACAACTTGTACAAAAGCTTTCAACGTGAAATAAAAAAGAAAATCTATTTGCATAGATGTATATGTATATTTCATCCCGTTCAAACCGTCTTTCGTTGAAGATTCTTGCAATATACGGGAAAAGTCTAGCGATAACACACGTTTTTTTCCTTCGGTACACGTAATAATAGTGGTACACGTCGGAGGGTAAAAAAGGAGGCTTGGTAGGAGTCGCAAGGATGAATCCCGGGACGTATTATATTAGAAAATCCTCCCTCTCTCGGGCCACTCAGCGCTACATCCCGGAAGTGAATCGAAGAAAGGGTATTTCGCGGCTTTGTTCTCGGAGAGAAAAGAGAAAGGGAGAGAGAGAGAGAGAGCGAGAGAGAAGAGAGAGGAAATTATCCTGCCGGGCTTTTCTCGCGCGCTCAGAAATCCACCTTACAGTTACACCCTCCTCCTTTTCTCTCTCCTCCGGAGATGCTTCTCGTAATTCCAGCAAGAGACGCCCTTGTTTCCTCGCAAATTTGTGTGCGAATTCGGGGAGCTTTTAATTGTTGGGAATTGACTCTGTGCAGTTGTGTTTGTGTAACGAAGGTATCCTTTATTACTTTTTCTCTTACCTTTTTTGCACGAGGCTCGTAATTTATAATTTGCGAGGACGTCGATTTCAGCTTTTTTTTTCAAAATGAACAATTGCGTTATAGCTCACCCATTGTTGTTTTTTGTCTTTTATTTCAATTTTACTTTTTTTTGTATTCTTGATTGTTCGAGTTACTTGTAAATAATAGAGGTGAATGGTATAATAATTTTTGCGAGCACGATGTTAAGAGCGCGGCGTTATTAAAACGCAACGAAGCAACGAGATGTAATGAAATTTTTTTCATTAAGAACAGCCTACTATTAATGGATTATTTTAATTTTAATAATTGGAGGAAAACTTTTTGAGATCTAATACGATATTCAAATTATTTTTATCCAATTACATATTTATCACCTAGAATGTAAAATAAAAAAAAGTAATAGTTCGATATAACAATAAATTTATAAAGAATACATAAATATATTGACGAGAATTGTATTCAATATTACATCTAATAGTATTTTCAATGTTCCCTTCTTACTACAGAACGTATTTCATGATATCTCGTTACGCGGTGTCCCATTTGACGTTACTTTATTTATCGAAAATAGAAGAACAACCGATGGGTGTAACGTGTAACACATTCCTATGTTGAGTTAACCAATCGAAATCAAGACAGACACCTGCAACATAGTGAACAAATTTGGATTTATGAGGTCTGAAGATGTCGAGGAAATTAGAAAGGAATAAATCAGTTAGAATCCCAGGGAGAGACGAGAAGCGGATGGTAGGAGAAAGAGGAGGAGACGTAGGAGGAGTGAGGACGAGGGGAGAGAGGAGAGGGCGCGGAAGCGAGAGGAACACGTTAGAAGTACAGGAGAATAGGCAGCCGCTATTTTGCTACGAATTCCGGAGAAAGGAGAGTCGGATGCCTTATCAAAAGCGTCTTACGCGCCGGTTGCCAAGGTGATGGGGAAAAGCGCAAGGGACATGACTACCTACTACTATACCGTTCTCTCTCTCTCTCTCTTCCTCTCTCTCTCTCGCTCTCGTCCTTGTCCTCGTACTCGTCCTCGTCGTTGACGTCGACGTTTCTACCCTGTCCGCCTCATACTCGTATTCTCGGGAGCTCCTTTATGTTCGACCCGTTTTTATTCTGTTGCCTACAGTATTATTACCGTCATCCTCGTTGTTGCAATTTCTCTTATCGTTTTTACTATTTCGACCATCTTCATGGTTTATTTACTACTAATAGCGAAAATCATGCGCTCTCGACAACTTTGTAAGAAAAACCTGTACCATCCAATTTGTTTTTCATGTCATTCGCCTAGTTTTAAATTAGCTATATTATTTCAGGTGATAACTCATGAACAAAAAAGAATGAACAGGTGATACGAGTTCTCCGAGAATTACAACTCGAGGAAACTCATTGTAATATATTCAGATCGTTAGTTACAGTGTAAATTTAAGACGCAACCGGTCCATGTACTTGATACGTGTATGACTTACAAAGTTACTTTCCCTCGTTTCCTCGGTATAGTACACACACACACACACACACTCTCTCTTTCTCTCTCACTCGTTCTCTGGCTCTCCGTTTCGCGCTTCTACCCTGAAGGCTTCGCTCCCATCTCGCATTTTCCATTTCTTCTTGCCTCCGCGCGCGTAGTTCCGGATTTCATTCGACTTTGCCAAAGCCGGTTTCGAGCGCGAGAGCGCGGCACAGGCAAAAACTCCGTCGGAGCAGCTACCTCTCCCGTCAGCAGCTTTTCCATCTCTTTTCGAATTTTTTCGATTTCCTTCCCCACCATATTTCTTGCGGAGGGAAATTTCGCATCGTGGATTTCTTTTCTTTTTTCTCAGAGAGCTTTCGCCGAACGTCAAAGTAAATTATAACTATACGCGGCTCTCTTCGTTTTTCTTATCGGGGCTATCGGATTTATCGGCCGTATAAAGATCCTTATCGTTGTGGCTTCCTTTTTACTCTTGCACAATTTTTTCCGACTCGATCCCCAGTACACCTGGATTATGCTTTTATTTTATTATTTTCTCTTCGCGTGGCAGAGCTGTTTTTATTATGATATTATAACATTTTTGTCAATCATTTTTCACGACATTTACATATTTTATCTTATTGATTAGCTTAATTATGTTTTTATTATTATTTAAAAAATCTAAACCTTTAAACGATCGATTGATTTCGCTCTAATGCGAATAAATATATATTATATGAATAAATAACTACAAAAAATATTTATTCACGTGATCGTTGATGCGAGTCTACGATTATAACAAATTCGTTGCAACGCGAAATCACGAATATAATAAACTCTTCATTCATCGGATCGTGCAGGAGAAAGTGAATAATTAAAGCATCCGAGAAATCCGGAAATAGCATCACGATTCTTCGAGTCTCTCTTAAAAAAATATTCAGTCGTTCTAAAAGAAATAAGAAAGAAAGAATAAACGAAACGAAGCAGAGTGAAACTAGTTAAAAGATCCCTCGACGTGTCCACTTTTAGACGAGAAACGGAACCCAGTGCAGCTCATAAACCGAAGTCAATAAAAATCCAATGTAGCCGCAGCCGGAACTATCCGAAGAAGAAGACAGATTGGTCGACGACCAAAAAAGAAAAAGATCGCGTCGAGTCTTTTATATACAAGTTCATCGGTTGCTGCGAGCGCCAACAACAGCTGTTTACGTATGTGTACGTGTGTGCGTGTGTGTGCGCGCGCGCCTGTCCCGCTCCCCGCATCTAACGTCCCAATTCGTCTCGAGTTCGGCGGCTTTCCGTTAAAACCGATCCGTCCCACTTCGGTAGCTCTCGTTGTTCTTCTCCGCTAGAAAAAGCTACGGCGCCCTCGTAATTCATTGTCGCGAGCCTTTTTGGCATCGCGAACTTTAAGCTCGTTTCTAAAAAACTCTGTATAGAAGTTGAATTATTATTCGGCACGGCAGTCTTAAAACTACAATTTTTATATTTATATCCACGAGAAAAGTGTTGTTTATCTTTTTCTTTTCTTTTTAAACTATTTATGTACGTCAATATAGTTTTGATACTGCGCGCGCGCCGCGTAAAAATTTTAATTCGTTACGAAACGATTTGTAAAATGCTTTTTATTATATCCTAAGTAGTCCAAAACGGGCTATAAAAATTATTACGGCACCTATAAACTATCAAAGTTTCTTTTACGGTATAGCATAAAGTTAGTTTTGGTTTCGAATTAGCCGGGCATTGTAGCCTTACTAATAATTCGGAAATTGTGCTTAATACTACACCATTATCAAAATTTGGTTTAATAAAATTTTCAAATCAAAACTTTAAGCGCTTCTCGTATACAATTTCCATTAGCAATAGAAAGTACAAATATATAATTTAATAATCTTGAAAATTTCAATCGTTTCATCAAAATATAAACAAGCTCGTTTAATAGGGTTATAACGAGAGAATACAACAAAATTTCCATTGTATTATATAATAGTAACGTTAGTCGTGCTATTATTTACTTCAAGAAAATTAAAATGTAAAATATTGTATAAGTTGATAGTGTAACAGTAGTTTTCGTTTATCTCGTATTATTATGCAGATTATTTAACTGATTATCGTTTGATCACAATAGGATAGCAATAGATACATTATTATGGTAAAGATGAACAATCAATCTTGGTTAAAGTGGTATACGCCGAAATAAGGTTTGAAATTAGTAGGGTCTTGTACAAGATTCACGGGCAGCTCTCGAGAAATCGAGCAGTGGCTTTGGCTTTCTGGGCGTACGGATTTCATTGAAATCTCAACTAGAGAGAGAGAGAGAGCGAAAGTCGATGTGTTTCGAGCGAACAGAGAGGTATATAAAGAGAGGTATAGAGAGAATGAAGGAAAGAGCACGTGAGCCTGGCAGAGAGGTGATAAGTGGCCGCTCGTGCGCTCGCGGCGCGCTCCATTATCAGCAGGTTCTTTAATTTCTCCCTTTAACCGTTGGCTGCCGGTGGTGTGTATATATACTGCACTCCTGTGCCTCGACCTCTCAGGATAGTCGAGTGGTTGACAAATAAACCGAAAGGAAACGACCTATACCAAGGAAAGAGCGAACGAGAGGGAGAGAGAGAGAGGCAGCCAAGGCAAAGGCTTAGGCGCGAAACTCTTTGAGAGCTAACTGGTTGGCTTGGCTGAATAAGCTGTGTGGTTTCTCGAGCAGTACGAGTGTGTCTTTCGCTACTCCCTACCCAACTTCCTTCACCATTTTGATTAAACTTGTCTTTTATTTAATTTTTAACTTTTCGATTTACCGAAATATCCGTTTATATTTTTTATTCTGTTAATGTACACGAAAGATTATTCGTTGTCTCAATAGATGACTTCCTTAGACGACTGAGTCAAAGTTTAAAAGATAAGAAATAACGTTATCAATCAGATTTAGCAGTGGAAGCTGAGCACGTAAGAGTTACGCTAAGTGAAAACAAAAAGAACCGGACCGTTGACGCAACTTTGAACCACATAATCGGAGAGCAACACTCAACTGTTGCCAACACTAGAGAAAGACAAGTATAATTTACTCACTCGAGGCGCGCACATCAAGAGAGTAACCGAGAGAATATGGAAGAGAATGGTATAGAGAGGAAGAGGTGTACTTGAATCCAGGCTTGAACTATCTCTCCATGCTGTCAAGCGCCTCTCGCATCTATGAGAGAAGAAACCAGCGAGAGAGAGAGAGAGAGAGAGAGGGTTGAGCCGGTGGCGCAAACAGCGATAGATAGGGTCGCCCCTGGCTTTTTGGCGACACTCCAGACTCACCTCTCTCCCTCTCTCTCTCTCTCTCTCTCGCTCTCTCTCTCGCTCTTTCTTTCTCCTTCTCTTCCGCACTCTGATTTTCACTTGCGGCCTCCCCAACTTTCTTTTATTATGCCTTTCTCTTGTTCTCTTTTTTTTCACATCAATTCGTTTTTCTTACCTCCCTGGGTTTACTTCATTAGTTCGCTCGATGTGTTAACAATCCTAATTTACTCCTAATCGGGATTTCTGACCGAGGGAGTTTTCCTAAGGTAAATCTTTATGCCTAGGCGTTTTACCATGCCTTGCCTAGCGTATAGTCACCACGTGTTATTTATGGTCGAACTTTGTGACGTTTAATTAATTCCCGTGACTTATTCCATTTCGACGAAAGAAAAATGTTGGTTACGAAGGAGGGGGCCTCGTTTACTTTCTACGGACGCGCCAATCTCATTCATTACGGAATTTCGCAACCTGTAAAAGTTGGAACTATTGCCTGAATTATTGAACGCCCTGTATACTAAAATTATGATTTTTTTCGACGAAATTAAAATAAGAGCATACGCTCTTGCTGCAATTATCGAAAGTATATAAATCATGTATTTCTTTCATTATTTCAATGTTAATATATATATTTACTTTCTATATTTAATAACTGTGTGCATCCAACGTTTATTATTGATATATTCATTTTATTTTTATATTATTTGCGTTCGATTCATCATTTACTAATTATCAAGATATTAAACCGAGCTAATAGATTAAAAAATTATCTCGATTATATTGATTATTCCGTGAAAAAAATATCGTCTAAAATAAAAAAGTATTCAAATGAAATAAATTGAATAACCTGTCTATCGAATAACCTGGCCCGTGATTTATTCAAAAAAAGAAAAAAAAAGGAAAGGTAGAAAAAAAGTAAAAAACCGGTGTCTCTACACTTAATACCCCATTTAAATATTTATTATCGTTAAACTACTCTCTACTTTGAGTTACTTTTAATAAACTAAAATGCACACACAGACCGGTAGATATTAAATTTTTATTTCTGCCGTCGCGAGCGCAAAAATAAATTGAAACTCTCGTAAATCAAAGCGGAGAAAAAGGATGTCGCTTAAGGATGGGAGGGGGTGGTCGAGGGGGGGGGGGTGTAGTAGGAGAAAGAAAAAAGAAACGATGTGTCGTGCCCTTTTTTTCTTCTCTCAAGAAAAGAAACGTCCAGTAGCAAGCTCAACTTTCCTTCTCTCGCTCGAAATAGACTTTAAGTGGTGGGTTTAAGTGGCTTCTAAATCTTCGGACGACGAAACGACGTACACCCTCGTAATCATTGCGTCGCTCTCCACCATACTTCCCTTTTGTCATTCAAATACCGTCGCTCAGCTTTTATCGCTCAATCCACAAACGAAATAAAAATCGCACGCTACCCCGACTCAATCTCTATATACTATTCGCGCTCTCGTTTATTCCGTTTGGTGTTGCTCGAAAGGACTTTTCTTTCATTTGCTTTTATATACGCGGGTAATTTAAAATTTTTCATTATACTCCGACGCGGTAATAGCTAAATCTTACATTTTGTACTTCAGAGATTTTTATATATTAAAAATTTTTATAATACTTCGCGTACGTTTGTCTGTTTTGATTGAAACGACATTAATTTGACAATTGTACAGTTTGAACTTCAATTATATTACAACGAAAGAAACTATAAAAAAATAAGGTATAAAAAAACGAATCCACTTGTGTAATATTATACGGGAATTAACGAGAAGTTCAAGAAGAACAATAACATCAAGAACAACAAGTTAAACAAGAGAGGGGTAAATTACTTGCACGGCACTGACATTGAAAATCCCATTCTAGCGGTACGATAATTAATGCAGAGTCGCAACAAATTAGCGAATCGCGGTCAGTTTTCCGTATAACGTGTAAGGTCCATTTAAATGCGAGTTGCCTCAGCATTACGGTTGCCTCTATTTCTCTGCATCTCTCTCCCTCTCCCTCCTCGGCTTAATTCGGAATTAAAACGCGCGGGCAACAAACACGCGAGGGAAAGAGAGATAGAGCGAGTGAGAGAGCCAGAGACACTCTTGGACTCCGGAGACTTATCCGGCGCCCCCGAGATTTTATGCAAATTGCCTTTATATTAGAAGCGCTTAAACTGCCGCGCGATTAATACGCCCGTACAGTACAGTACCGTAGCGTCCTCCCGCTGCGCTTCGTAAGAACCTTACCGTGTTATACAACTTCTTATTTTAGGCAAACGCTCCGCTTAAAATAAGACACTATGATTTTAAAATGTAGTCTCGGGCTAAAATAGAAACGGAAGTTTTTCAACCTGCACATATATGTATATTCACGTGGTACTTTTCAGATGAAGACTATGTGCTTCCTTTACTCGGCTCAAATTATTGTTCTTTTCTTTTATTTTTCCCCGTAAATAATATTTTTTGTACAAGTGTATTTATTCGTAACATCACTAAATTACATTTCAAGTTACAGAATGACTTGACAAACGTAAATTATAAATAAATAATGATAAAATTGATTATAAATGTATACTGATGAAATTCATTTACATACTTACATTATATTTGAGGGATTAACAATTATTTTATTATGCAAATGTGTAAGTAATATATATGTATGAAGGAAAAATATACTGACGCATGTTGATGAAATTTAAATACATATGATATACATAAAATATAATATGTATTTAATTTTTTAATTTTTAACATTTGAATAAATTAATTTATTTTCTTTATTAACATTGAACCTATCGGAGAAAAATTATTATCGTTAATAATTTCATCTAAATTTTTAGAATGTACAATAAATTAGTTTTTTTAACTCGTAGCACAATCTGTATATAAATATGACGTGCTCGGTTTTTATAATATTCTAAATTAAAACATTATTTTCAAAAAGGGTGTTGGGTAAGCGTTGCGTTTTATCGTAGACGATTATCGTTAAATCGCGTAATTGCTACTGCGTGTTTTCTGTAGAGGAGGAAGGGGAGAAACTTGAGATTTAGATGCTACGTTATAGTAAAAGTTCAAGAATTAAGTGAAACTAAGAGGACAAATTTCTTGAAATATGTTTAGAATTCGATAATTTTGTTAAAATAATTATGTCCTACGTAATAAATTTATCGATTATTATACGGTTTATTAATTTTTGTAAAATTGAATTATTCGTCGCCTATTAGAAACTTCGGTATAACTCAGGTAGATGTGTAAAGTATTTTAGGCAATACTATAACGGAATATTATAAAATAAAAAAATATCATCAATGTAGAGCACTCTATTTTATTTTTGGTTAACTTTACATGTTTTAAATTTCTACAACTTTATTAAAGGTATAATATATTTAACAACAATGTTGTACAATATAAATTTATTATATAGCCGTAAAATTGTAAGGAACGTAAATTTGTATGCTCAGAAACAGTAACGTATAGATTTATACGTTGATTAATACATCGCTAATTAAACAATAGTCTGCGAGTAATTGTACAACATAGTAGGGTACGTAGACTGTAAAGGTTCATAGGTGTATGAAGTAAATATTAGTAATGCGAATAAAAACATAGGTCATTATATTGCCTTTATAGATTTCTGAATCAAAACGCAGTATATTCATCTACATGCAAAGCCTCAATTAAAATTGTTTGAACATCGTGCCATGTTTGGTATCGATTTAAAACTATGTTGCGCAAAGGAATATTCAAAAAACGCACTAAATGGAACAATCAAGTTGGTTCCTTAATTTACATAAGGTATCGGGAATAATCAATCATAATTGGTGAAAGAATGTAAAATTAATGAATCCCCACGAGAAAATAGCGGAAAAGCATGTGTATGCATATGAACCTCAAAGAAACTCATTAGCAGGTAATAAACGCGCCTCGAATTCGAAGTAATAAATTCGCATCGTCCGTCAATAATTTTGCTCATTAGAAACAAAAGCATTTCGCATACATATCGATCGCGCTCGTAAACTCTAGAAATCGTGTTTAATAAACCTCGGTTAATTCCTCGATCTGTAACATTACAAAGAGAAGGAGAGAGCGAGAGAGGAAGAGGGGTAGGTGTGGTGGGGGGTGGGGGGAAAGTCGTAAAAATTAAACGGGAAGGAAGAATTTCGTAGATTGAAAAATCACGATATCGGCTTACCGATAACACACGTTAATCTGCTGGTAGCTGGTGAGAGAGGGAGAGGATTATTCGTCTTGCCGACGCCTACGCGAGTTGCGTATGCGCTGACATGCTTACGGGCTGAGTCAGCGCCGAAAACAAATATTGAACTCGCTCTCCGCGCGATGAGCGTTACGCCTCTGTGCTGCTCGTTCCTCAAGGTCGTGTCTGGCTTGCGCCAGGCTCGTTCCACTGAGAGCGAGCAGAGAGACCGTGCAAACACAACCATGCCTGGACATTCTTCCTATCGAATGATCCAACACGCTCTGCATACAATAAACCTTCTCCTCGTCCTTCGGAGTATCCCTATATTACTCCATCTTTCCCTATTTCATTTTAACGACAAACGATTTTTCTTTCCTTTCTTTCTCTGCGAGTTTTGTTGTTTATGCGGTAACCGTGACATTACCGTAATTATCGAGCTGAGGGCATAAACGTAAACGTATAAACACGGATAGGTTCATAATCGTAACAGCGTATATAATGAGTGAAAACGCGATCAAAAGGATCCCAATACTCATTTATTACATTATACCAGATAAATAGTAATAGGGATCAATAACATTACCTTTTCACTACCATATAATACCGTAACTGCGTGGGTTCTATTTCGGTGTCGAGTCTTCTTTTACATTATTCTGTCAGATCGATGATCATCGCATCCGAACGAAAACTTGTTATCCCTTGTTACTCGTATTATTATATTCGTCATATTTATTTATTTATCAATATATTTACGCAATTGTACGTGTATTCAGTAGATATTTTTAATGGGATGGATGTAAAATTATATATGAAAACACGCGCATAGGTATATATATATTATATTACAATATTATTTTTCCATAGATTTGAGGTGT
Organism: Theocolax elegans; assembly: GCA_026168455.1. NCBI lineage: Eukaryota > Metazoa > Arthropoda > Insecta > Hymenoptera > Cerocephalidae > Theocolax > Theocolax elegans. The sequence goes on from CM047430.1 coordinate 61,117,541, forward strand.
ATATACCTACAGATAATTAAAAATATTTATTTCCGCATTGTGTGTAGGAAGAAAAATATCGGAAGCATACATGTACATTTGAAAAAGTAACTTACAGTAAACAAATCGATGTAATATATACCATTCCCAGATAAAATAAGTATTGGATAACGGGTTTGCTCTCCAACCCGAACCCTTTTAATCAAGTTTCAGGAAGGAAGATCCATTTTTTGACAACTCGAAACTCGAAGGTATATACCACGAAGAAGCGCTTGAAGGAGAAGCAGAGTTCAACAAGTAGGTGCAATTATTACCAAAGCTGCCTGAAAAGTGCAGTCTGCAAAACTGCCTCGAAAACGTCAAAGTTTGGCTAAGAATATTCTATCGCGAACAATGCGGCAATGCATCTTTCGGACCAGGCAATACGACTCTCTCTCTCTCTCTCTCACTGTCTTTCTGTAGCCGCCTCCGCTTGAATCCCGTCGGTCGTGAGTATACTTGGCGACGTGTCGCCAAGTCTTACCCTCATTTATCAACTATTTTCGTACGCCTAGACAATACAATAGCGGACAATAATTAACCTCTTCGCTCATAAATTTACCTTCTTTCTCGTATATAACTGTTTAATATCATCTTGACGTTTATCGATATCGAAATTTCATTTCAACTATTCAATTAGCGCATATTTCTACACGTATAATTAATTATTGAAATATTCTTACATTTTGAATAATTGTAATTAGTATAAGTTATATTTATAAAAATTGTGATACATTAAATTGATTAAATATGTATAAATCGACGAGTGCGTCAAGTAGTGCGTAAAACATATATGAATATGCTGATAATAATCAATAACGTACACTATTAATTAAAAAGCATTTTATCGTACATTTGAATATTTATAGCGAAAGTCTTTACGCTTATTTCTAAAAATTAATAAAAACATTCGTTTAAATATTTATTAAACTAAGCGTTGTGTCGTGTTATCGATTGATAATATATATTTCTAAAAATTGCAAGTCTATCCTCGAATATTGAGAAATATGATTAATCATCCTGTTCGTACGTCCTAGCTACGGGAAATTATTATATAAAACGTAAATGAATAATCTTATTTTGAAGGTACATCAAGAGTCTCGAGTGTAACACGTTAACAAGAGCAAGGATCTCGACTTCTCCCCCTATGTAGACGGTAGTCTCACAATTACAAAGTTTACAAACTCCTCCTTTGTCATCTCTCCCTCGGTCTTTTCTTTAGACCGCGGATTCGGATAATCGATCCCTCATCTTTCCGAGCGAAAAGAAACCCGCCGAGAAAAAGAAAATCACCACGGCCTTTCGATTCGTTCCCTCAAGACTTTTGTAGGATAAACGTTATCGCTCGACTTTTTTTTCCTCTTCTACTCGAAATCGTTCGAGGTTAACTTAATTGTTCTACGAATAAAAAAAAATTCGTGTCGAAAAAGACGCGGTTATATATCGTGGAAAAAGAAATTTTTTAATGGAAGCTTCCACCGTAGATAAATTGCATGGTAACTTGACGCAAAGCAATCGGAGTTTGTTCGCAGTAGCTCGACAGGGTATCCCTGGAAGATAACGTATGTATACATGTATATATATATATATCGGAATCCAATCCAGGCTTTGGCCGTTAATGCCAACTTTTACTGCGCTTGGGCGCGATCGTTCTGTATCTCTTTCCTTTGTCTTTGTTTCTGCACTGCCTATTCGAGTAAATTGTATCCTTGCGATTTTATCTTTCCGTTGATATCGATGAGCTACTGGGATGGTATTAATTAATGCACCGATGACGCGAGTACAGCTACTTTAATTCATCAACTAGATTAATTTCAGTTGCATTGCGATATTCATGGCGTGTACGTCTTGTTCAAAGCTTGATCGGTTTCGTTCGAAAACTCTTGTTTGTGATGTACACTTTCACTTTTACCATAGATATAATAAATATTCCATATAATCTAAATATTATATATACATACTACTTAAAAAAATGTACGTTCTTCGAAATATCGTCGATGGAATACAATTTAGCGTTTGTGCAATTAGCGTAGATTAGTCGAACACTGTAATGATATTAATAATTCAAATATTTGTAATTGCAGGTATTTGATGTAATCAAGTTAAGCTTCGTTTGGTAGCAATTATGCTAATCCGTTAGATATTAAATTAATTAATTATAATTCTCTTAATGCGCGCACAAAGTTTCTTATGTTGTAAAATAGGGAAATCGTGTGATACGCGTAAACGAAAGCATTAAATAATTAGTACACTGATAATTAGTCATAAATATTTTACTGTATTAACGTACTTGATATAATATATGTATATATAATTATTGAAAATAATAATTACATTATACGTAATGGATCATTTAGGATTATTACTACTTTACAGTGCAATGCTTTCAAACTCTTAATTAATGCCATCAATTAATTATCAGTATATCTATCCATACTTTTCCATTATATTTAGAATATTGATACTGTACTGCACACTATCGCAATATCACCGCGGTAGGACAGAAAATGGATTCAATGACATTTTTTTTTCTCCTCTTCAGTTTGTCCTTCATTTTTATCTTCCTTGCGTCCTCTTACTTTTATACACCGTCTTTTTCTATACTTGTTACGTCGAAAACGATTTTCTCTTTCAATGAAGAGCAAGCTTTACGGAAATTTCTCTTATAATGTAATGTTTATTTTATCGAACGAATGCACACATTTCAGTTGTAACGCTTCTTTTTATTTTCCGTGGATTCATTCGTCTTTGTAGAAACCGAACTGAGAAAGATCGACTAGGTAATTTTTTTTACCAAATTTTGTCTTCACCTATACGGTAAAAATCTAAAAATGTATCGTAAAGTGATTTTAAATATTTTAAACGCGAATATCGGTAATGGTAATTAATTTATTGAATACATTGAGTGGAGAGCCAGTAGGTAAATTACATAAGAATAACGAAGTACCGTACCGAGCTTCCGTTTACTCGCCCGTTTGAAGAGGCAAAAGAGAACGTTAAGCTGTCGGCGACGTTTCCCCATAAATTGAACAACCAGCCTCGTCGACTTTTCGCACGCGGGTCTTTGTCTCTCTCTCTCTCTCACTCTACTCTTCTTCTTCTTCGCTGTCTTATGTAAATCATCCGAAAAGCCCTCTTAATATTAAAAAGTGGCTCCCCGCCTTTTCTCCAAGAGTAAGAGAGAGAGAGAGAGAGAGAGAGAGGAACGACTTGGTGCATGGTCCCTCGTCTATTTCACATATGTATTACATCTATTCTTGAATGTATTACGCTATCTCTTTCGTGACCCGAGACATTTTTCTGTATTATCGTTATTCTTTTATATGTACACGTAGGAGAACGTCACGGCATTATTCTTCGGATTATTTAGTCGACTTTTATTTTTGCGGGAGAAACGAAACGACGAATTATACCTTTTTATAGCAAGATTTTCCCGTTTTGAAAAGCGAGATTTCAGTTTTGATTTTTATTTTATTTTATTTTATTTTATTTTATTGTATTTTTGTGTTAACGGTCTCCAACGCGTTATTTATACAATACCTTTTGGTTTATTTCAAACTAAATAAACGTGTAAAAAATTGAATGGAGTAACGGACGCGTTTACTACGTAGACGCATTATTACCATCGAGTGCACGTATACGGTGTATATAAAAAAAAAGTCGAATGAAAGCGTATTATTTGATAGGTAGGAGGGAAAAACGCGATAAGCGAGCGGTCATCGTATCAACGGTAGGTGGTAGTGGATAGAGGAGAGGGAGAGAGATAGAGAGATATAGATATAACGCAGTTAGCCAACCGCGGCCTCGAAGCTTGTCGCCCTTTCGCGGGCCGTCAACGTCGTCCGTCCGCGCCTGACATTTATGTCAGCGAACAATGCGCATGTAAATTTGACATAGGCACGACGATACAAGCCGGTACTACCCTTTCTTCTCTATATATCGTCGGCGCGAAAATTCTTGAAGCTCTGCCACGTTCTCGCGCATATACCACCTCTCTGCGATTCTTGTCTTTATACCCGTATGCTTACGGGAAAGAGAGACTATACCGTGAGAGGACGAGACTCGAAAAACCCGCACCGATTCGTTAGCACATCGTCGGGTTTTCGCGTTATTTCGAGTTACCGCTCGAACTCCTCTTGACACTTTATGAGGGATAATTAACTTTTGTTTCGTAGAACAGTAATCTATACTTTACTCGGTATTTACTTGCTCATACTAACGTTTTCGCGGTCTTTAACTCTTTTACCGCTATGTGGATTATTTGTTTTCTTTCAATTTTTTACACTTTTTTTGTTTCATAAGATTATGACCTTTAATTCGTTATCTATCATTACTACTGTGTATTTTGCGAATAGAAGCCTATACTTGGCTGATCGTTTAATATTAAAGCAGCAGAAACCGAAAGAAAAATCGCGTTTATTCACATTAAGCTTAGTGTTATTTAGCCATTATTAACTTAATGCGATTACGTTAATTGTTATTCTTATTGTCTATTAATAATTTTATTTCATAATAATATAAATATAAATATTTAAAACAATCGTCGCACTGAGGGACGGTAACAACCAGAAAAGCATTTTTTTCAATGGATTAATTTTCATTTAATGAATTATCTATAGAAAATACTATACTATACTGTATTATAGAACAACTTGTTTAGTGTTATTTAAATCAAATATAACAATTATTGAACCATTAAAGCTATATTTAGAAACTAAGATTCAAATTCAATGTTTTTATCTAACAGCGTATAGTTCCTTTACTTTTCTGACTAGTCGTTTAATATTGGTTCCATACAACATAATTGTTTTCATAATGATTAAACGCTGCTTTGATACTCATTAATAAAGCGTATTCATCAAGTATTGGTTTAATATTGGTTCAATACATGTATTTAATGTTGGTAAAATTTTAATTCCTAATGCTAACTAACAATATTGGCCCAATGTTGTTTCCTAGTTGGGTCAATGGTATAGTTACAATATTTTAGTTTAATTTTGATTCCCAATGGTTGTTTGCAATGTCGGTTACGATGTTGGATCAGCTTCCATAGTTGATCGAATGTAGGTTTCCAATGTTAAATTCCTAAATATAAGGTATAAAATTAAATAAATTATTTAACGGAACTTGATTAATCCGAATAACATGGTAAAGGATATGTATGATATTTCAAATACAAAGTATTAATTTGTGAATAATAATTGAGATTATAAATGTACAAATAAATGGTTTAAATAAATTTAACATTAATTAAAGTAATAAGAAATAAATATGTGTAATAATAATTAATAGTATTTCAATAATCAGAAGCTCAACAAAGTTAAAAAACATCTGATAAGAGGTTTATGTGCGATTCTAAATAAATTTTGTAAAAATAGGCATTTCTTGTAGAGGATGTTCAAGTAGTCACAGTGATCAACAACCAATTATCAATTTGCATTCGATTAATAAGTTCTAAAAATTAAATTTATTCTAAATATTATTATTGAAAGATGTAAATGTATGGAAAATAATTAGTGGGTTATCAGTTTAAAGAAGAAAATTTCTGACGACAAAATGGTTTGATATCGAAAATTTTTTAACAAGAAAATTTTTTATGGTGAATGTGCACTTATTTGCTCAATATAATAAAATAATATAATATAAGAAGCTAAAAACAAAAGAAAAGTAAATCGGCTCCAGAAGAGAAGGTAGATTTATAAAGCATATATAAGTACATTCGTGTGAGTTTATCATGCGCGCGTATATGAAAGTTACACTGTTGCAACGTCTCTTCGGATTTGGCACGACTGCAGAAATGAGCTAATCCGTTTGGCAAAGCGAGTATACGGAGGGAAATCGCATGTCGCTACTCCTGCTAACTATTTTTGCTTCCTCGTATGGAGGAAGCTCACTCGCAATCGTGCATAAAGAAGAACACTTTCAATAGAACTACGGCCATATCCGATTAATACATTTCAAGAAATCTACATCTGCCAATATATATAGCTATTTACTTATAACTATTTTTTTCTTCAAAATTTTTTAAAATCATTATTAATAATTTTTTAAAACACATGTATCTTTCTTTATCGGCGTACGTGGAATTACATATATTTTGGAAATAAGCCGTGCTCGAGAAAATTGATTAGGCATTAAAATATAAAAAAAGAAACTGTTAATTTAGTAAATAAGTGTTAGATACAATTTTAAATATCAATTTTATTCTTATTCCTATATTATATATTATTTCTAAAATCTATTTTTACAAAAAATGGGAGAAATTTCGTAAATATTTCTCAAGTAAATTAAGATTTAAAAAAATAATCATTTTTATAGAACGATACGGGCGATTGAATAATAGAAATAGGGTGATCGAAATTTGGTTAACCAGGTGATATTTCACAGTATAGAGAGAAAAAAATACAATAAGTATATAAGGAGAGGGCTAAGCGTCACATCATGGAAATTTCGAAAGCACTCAGATTTTCTTATAGTTGAAAACACCCGAAGAATTTCGATGAGGAGAGAAGCTCATAATATATTTTTCCCCACACGGCGAGGGAAGGGTAAACCTTAACTCAGGGTAGGAAAAACGAGTAGGATGGTAGTGGTCGTGGTAGGGGAAGGAAAAAAGGAATGAAAAGTCCGTTTTTCTCCTTCAGCATCGCGATCCTTCCGGCTGGCTCATCTCGTAAATTATCGCGGGCGCACGCCGCGTTTACGAGCCTCGCGTCACTGCTCCCTTTCACCTGTCTCGAGGCTGCGCGTCGGCTTTTGTATATTTTTACGCGGCAGCCGCGTATAAACGGCCGCCCTTCCTTATAATGCATTGCCCTTATCTGCGAGAGCGCGAGCGCGCGCGTACCTTTTCTACCGCCGCGTCTCCACCAGAATCTCGCGAGATATTTCATATAATGCGATATATACCGGAATTATGCCGTAGATACTCGTTCCGACTACCTTTTTTTTCTTATTATATTTCTCTTCCTCTGTTCTGATTTATTCTGAACACGTTCGTTCAAGAAATTTATTTATTTATTTTTTTAATTCGTTCGACAAGTAAATTTTTCACATACCATTATTTAATATATTTGGCCGATGGTTGTAATAGTAAAATATGTAATGATATCTCTCTAAAAAATTAGCCATGAGTTATCACAGAAAGTACATTGTTTTTTTTCAACTGTCTTATATAACTCTTATAAATAGTAATAAAATCATAATGAAATTGAACTATCTTATATTATGTAATAAAAGTTGCTATTATATTTTTATAGAAAGTATTTAGAACTAATTGCTTAATCTTCTTTTGATTGTATTTACATAAAGTTAATCATAATACCATTAGCAATTTTCTCTCTACTAAATATATATTCTTTATAACTAAAAAGAATTTGCAAATATATAAAAAGGGAATATTTAAATTAATATATAAAATTATAATTTATACTTGTTATTTTATGCAATGCATTATTAGACTTATATTAATTTCTATATAACATAGATTAACACGTATACTACTTGCCGGCTTCGAAAAAATCGGTGGGTTCAAATATATATTGGTCCGAAATTGGGTACCAACTTTCGAAACCAAGGTTGGGTACCAATATTGGTCCAACATTAGATACCAACGTTCGAAATATTAATTAATTTATAAAACTACCAGGAGAAATTTGTGTTACAAAAATGCGTATTTTTCATAACAAAAATCGACCGAGCGAATTAGCTGTGATGAAAGTATTCACATGACTAGATTTCTCTCATAGACACATTTCAACTTCTCCTATATGTTTTTACCTCTGTACGCGCTCTCTCGCGGAATGGAATACAATGTTTTCTTTTCTATCTCACGCACCTTCCATATCACTATATCTCATTTCTTTCAAATAGATCGGCTATATATATACATATATATCAAAAGGAAAGAGAACTAATTGTTTTGTCACGTCTTATCTTAATTATGCGCGAATGAATTTGGACAAAACTGTAGCTTTTTATAAAAAAAATACGATTTTTGTTAAAATAAAATGTTAAAAGGTACTGATTATCGACATTTCAGATGTTTACAGTTAAATTGTTTCAGTGGATAAAACAATTATAATTTACGCGTGATATGAAATAATATGAAACATCTAAATGGCGCTTATGTACCTGAAGAGAGTATATACAAAAAATATTCAGCTAAACTGTAGTTTGTGCGCGCATTAACTTTAATGTACAAACTTGAAGAACGTTGAATAAAACGAAATATTATACGAACGGTATAATTATAAATTGTTTAATCGATTACTTAGTATCAATCACAAATGAAATAGTTATATTTATTAAGAGTCATTCGAAACAATAAGAACAAACGTATATACGTTCATGTATACGTAGATTTGTATTATTCGAAATGCTCGAACCAGTTTACAAAGTGCGTTGCAATAGTCGGTAATATAATTCTCAAGTTTATATATACGTATAAAATACATTTCTCCCGTTAGTTCAATTACGGGCTTATCCATAAGCGTCTTTCCTTTCGGCTATATAGTTTAACCGAGTAGTATCAGGGCCAGTTAGTGCCAGCTCGGGACGTAAGAAGCTTAATTCCATTAACAATTACCATGTGATTTGAAAACTTTCAACGTAGACGCGTAAGAGGTAACCTTGCTCCACTGTTGCCCTTGTAATAATAAAATATAATGCTTTTTCCTTAATTTAATCAATTGTTTCACGTACAATAAAAACGGTATTTGATACATTTTATATGAATTTTTATTGTATCCTTTGGTTTCTGCGATATTATTCTTTATATATTTTTATATGAAACGTAAATGCCGCGTAATGTTGATTAAAAAATGTACTTCCAAAGTTGTAGAACGCAATCTGATTGCGAAATGCACAAATCTAGTTACCTTTCTCGCATAAACTTTAAATAACGTATACATTTTATCATGCCGAAAAAGTGTATGCGCGTACACGCTTGTATTATATATACTCGTATACAAGGTATATAAAAATTAAAATTAATGAGCCAGTAAATTTTTAATCAGGCTCGTTCAAACAAAATATTTTTACACGCTTAAATCTATAGTGAATTTTCGATTCGCTCGTATATTAAAATTTACATCGTTAACAAATCCGCGGGTGCGCGTAAGAGCGAGGGAGAGATAGAGAGAGAGAGAGAGAGATGGAGAATATTTCTCTTTACAAACAGGGCAGCGCAGCAAGTTCATTAACGGCCGAGAGATTGATTCTGCCAAAAGCAGAGAGAGCGCCGACATAGTTATAAAAGGGCTGATCGTCTCCTTTCCTCTCTCTTACTCACCGCGTAACTTTGAATATGCATATAGCCGCAGAAATCAAGTCGATTGCGCTGGTTCAACTTAAATTGAAAATCCTCTCAATTTCTTTTTTTTCTACGCGAAAAATAAACCACCCACGGAAAATTAACATAAAATTAATAAATTAAATTTCTGGGCCGTGTGTGTATATGTATTTAGTTATATATAGATTGAAGGACCAAAAGAGAAGAGAGCACAATGTAGCTTTAATCCTCTCTAACGTTACCGCCATTGCCCATACATATACGTATAGATGAGGCAAGCACTCGCGCCATCGATCGGTTTTTCGTCGGGTTAATATGTTGATGTGTGTAGTACCAATCGCCTATATTGATGCTGCGCCGCTCTCTTGTATACATCTATTTGGTCTTTTTTTTAAAATCACTTTAACCTACAAAACTTGTTCAAAATTTTACGTAAATTAATGATTCTGTCAATTTAATGTAAAACATTATTGATTTTGATATAGTCCAGCTGCTATGTGTACCTCGATGCGAAAAGAGTGCGTTTAACAAACATAATAAGGACAAATAATATATTTTCTTCGCAGAAGTAATGTAGTAATTACTTTTTTATAGGCACTTGTAACACTCGAGAAAAAAAAAGTGAGGGCGGAGAAGCAGAGGGAAAAATCTGATCGCATCAGCGTCGAAAGCTTCTAAGAAGTCACTTGGTTTATTCGTTCGCGCGTGAATCGAATAGCGAAAACACCAAGCGCGAAAGGCGAAACGCGAAAGGCGTACACCTCGAGAATATATACGTTTGTACCAAGTTTGACACAAAAATTTATTCGCGCATAACCGATTTGGCGGGGTTTCAAGACGGACTTGAGGCCTCTATGGGTCTCGTCCCCCCATCTCCACCCCACCCCCCTCCGCCCCGCCACACCAACCTCTTCTCTTTCGTATATAGCCTTTTCCGAACACTCCTGTTTTACGATCAAAGTTCCGAACGACATTTGCACGTCGGCTCCTTCCGCACCGACGATGCCGTTCCCACTCTCCTTTTGTCCTCAACCTTTTCCATCGCATATTTCCCGCTCCTTCCGCCTACGAGCATTTTCATTCTGCGGTGGCCGGTTGTACATCATCTGCGAGCGCTTTCCACTTGCTCGCTCGCGTTCCCGAACTCGCTCTCGGTACTTTCTTGCTTCCACGGCTTCACAACGACTATACCGTCTCTTCTTCTTTCCATCTTTTTTTTTCTTTCACCGTCGTACCTTTCCTTTCTTTTTCCTCATTCGCTCTTGAACCTTTTTAAACGTTTTCTCTCTCTCTTCGACTTATATTCCTCTTTTTTCTCCCTTTTCTTGATGAGAAATCCCGTTTCATTGTTGAAACAGTCGAAATCATTGATAATCAAAAGTTGTCAATGCTTTTTCAATTTTTAGTTTTTCTTTCTATCTTCACTTTTTTCAAGAAAAGTTTAATGTTGTTATTTATTGAAAATATGAGATGTAAAAGTATCGCTCTCTAAGTACTCGAGAGTACTTTTTCAAACTTTCTTTCGCGAATGGCTCGTTTCACGAGATAAATAATTAATCGAATTTTTAAATAATTTTTATTACGGCAGGTAGTTTCACCAATTTTATTGCACGTTAATATGCATTACAAAATAGATGCTGAATTCTCAATTAATTTGTCTACCGATTGTCATTTAAAATCGTTAATTACAATTTTCTTTTCTTACATACAAAGATTAAATTAAATTAAATGCATTTATTATTCGTGGATCTACTTTTATATTTCATAATGCTTTCTTTTTGTTTTCCGTCGGTAAATGTTTAAACTTGAAAGTCACGGTAAATCCCTATTCAAAAAGTCTGTTTGTAAACAAAATGACATTAACGTTATCAAATAAATTATGGGATCTAATCCAATTTTGTATTCTCTTTCTCAATTTGTGTAAAAAAGGTAAGAAAGTCGAAAGTAACGGTGTAAGATAATCTACAAGTAACTTTAAGAATAAGAATTCTAAGTCAACGAGTTGAAGGGTAACGCGTCGTTTATTCGATTATACCCTGTACACGCGAATTAGAAAAGAACTTTTATTTTATTAATAAATATAATAGGTGGTATGAAAAGATAAGGACTCGGTATTAATGTGCCATTACACTAATAGCAAATTTTTCATTGGTCCCTTATTAAATTCATAATTCGCCTCGTTCCGGGGTAATACTGTATACGTATACATAAATCGGCCATGAAACCGGTATTAATAACTAATTGATCTTTCAAGAGGCACTTTCGAGCGCGAAAAAGAATCCCATTTAATAGAGCACTTAAAAAAAATGACGTCCTCGTCGCGCTTATACCCGTCGACAAATTTAAGCTCTCCTCCCTACTCCCGGCTACCAACCTACCCACCTACCTCTCTCCCTCCCTCCCTCTTAGATCGTATAATTTTAATTACGCCCGAGCACTTTTAAAAAATGCAGCGTCGCGCTTCCTTCGCCGGAAATTTCTTATGCTCCTCCTCTCAGCGCATTAATAATCAACGTTGTGTGCTGCTCCCGAGAGTTTTACGAACGTAAGTCATTCCGCGATTCTTTCGCCGCGTTTAACTCGAATAAGGAAGCGCGAGCGGGCGCGCGAGCGTTCCTTACTTCTTCGCATTTCTTAGCTTTTTTTATTCATTCTTCCTTTCATCCTATGTACGCTTTTTTCTCCTCTCCCACCCGTCCTCCATCTCCCTCATTTTCGAGTTGAATCGCGCAGGCCGTTTTGTTCCGGTAAATCAGCGTCTTTTGACTCTGACTAACGATCGTGAAATAAGGGTCGCAAACTCAAGCGCGAAATGGCATTCGTTGCTGATGTGTATACTTTGCCCTGATTTCGGAATAGCTTCTTTTATTTTTTATCTCTTCGATGGACATTTAGTTTAACTTGATTGCAACGTTATATACTTTACTTATCGAAAATTTATTTCATTCATTTTATTTACATTTGAGATAATCGTAAAAAAGCTATATAACATGGGTCTCTGAAATACTGTTTATCGTTTCGTGTACCACAAATATTCAAAGGAGATTGTAATTAAATGATATGCAATAATTCCACGTACGTAGAATGAAAAGACTCGGTGTTGCATTTAATCGAATGAATAAGTAAACGGAAAAATTATACGTCGCGTAATGAAAAATGTTGTACCTGTTCGAATAACAAAGTATGTATACACGGTTTCTTATTCAAAGAGCGTCGAGAAGCAGGAAGCGAGAAAATTTATGTGACTATTTGTTAACTGGGAGATTAGCCACACATATAGTCAAAATTAGCCAGTTTATTTGGTTGACATTTGGGTCAAAGGATCCTCTTTGGTCCATCTACCGAATCGTTAAAAGCTTTTTGTGGGTTTCGTAAAATTGGGAAGATAGAACCGGGCGGTCGGAGGCGATACGCGCGTAACCACAGTACTCCCTTGTGTACCGTTCGCTTAGAAAATGAGACAGCTCTAACCTGTCTTAAGGCCCCGGTTCTACCGCTTTCCTCCCTACCTCCCTCCCTTTTCCCTCGTCTCTCGGGGACAACTTCATCTTTATCTTCAGTCTGATACAATAAACTAAAACGTATTAAAAGAAAGACGTTACCCACCGTACCGAGCGTGACTTCTTGGACAGTCGTTTTGACTTTGAAATATTTAACCTCTCCGCGATATATAGTTATTGTTTAAAACAAGAATTTTAAATTCAACTCTCGTATACGCGCTTGACTTCTCGAGTTGTAAATTGTTCCACTCTTGCGTTTTTACCTTTTGTCATTTCACCGTTTAATTTAAAATACTCCGATGCAAGGATATAGCTACTCTGACTTTCAATATTTTATTTTTGAATAATATAACTTTCGAGAAGTACTAGGTGGTGTAATGTCATGTATTATATTATCTTCTGAAGTTGTTAAATATTGTGCATTTATTACTCGTGTCTATATAACTTTTCCCCAAAATAACATACCTATATATACGTTTCAACTAACTTTTATTTATATATCACAAAAATGAAAACAACCATATATACCCCGGATTCAGTATACAGTACCCATGAAGATTATGGATCGTGAATTTAATTTTATCTCTCGAAGAATTTTCGAGAATTTTTCGCGTATCGAAATATATGTTTAAAGTTAAAATATAAAATTCATGACCCGTAATCTTGGTGTATCCCTTTTGAGTTAAAATCGAATGGACCGTATTAGGCAAATGCATATTGAATAAATGAATAATGTATTAAACGCGCTATGCTTACTATGTTACAAATAATATATTCACCAATACCAGTAACGCAAGAGTGTACAAAAATGATATGCGTTTAAATACATCGGTTAATAAGTATCATATCCTTTTGGTAAATCAAACAAAATAATATTAATAAATTTAAATGATATTTTGTTACAGAGTGACAGCGGGCTAGTGGACCAAGATCCAGGCCAAACTGGCAGCATGACAGCCATTAATTCGGTGAGTTCTCTTCTAGCAAAAAAAAAATGAAAAACCAGTATCGAAAATTTTACGCGAGCGTACAAGTTGTACGTGGTGATTCGTTTTCAAGCTACCCTTTGACTCTTTCATTTTCTCTCTCCCCCCCCCCCTCCCTCCCTCTCCTTCACCCTCTTTATTTCTCTCTCTTTCTCACTCGTGTCAGTGCAAGAGAACAAGGGGAAGGCGGTTGACCAGTCTGGCAGTTTCGCCACGTGCGCGGACGCCTTGCGCATTTCCAAATGGCTTGCACGATCGATCCCCCACCTACGTTTCTAACGCTAGATTTCCTTTCTCCTCTTTCCTTTCTCTGTCTCTCTGTCTCTCTGTCTCTCCCTTTCTCTCTCTCTTTTTGGCTTTATTTTACAAGCTTTTATTGCGGGACTTTCTTTTTAGCATTTAAGTAAAAAAAGTGGGGGAGAGATGGAGGGGGGGGGGAGGGTAGAGGAAGCGGTCGCGAGTATCGATTTCGACGATTAGAAGTACGTACGCGCGCGCGCGCTCGCTCGCTCGCTCTGCAAAGTTTTTATAGAGGTACTCTACTACGTTTTTGGGATAGAACGCATTCGAGTCGGGTGGTAAAGTCTTTGTCGGTGTAGAATTTGTTAAATTTATAGGCGACGTTGTAATCTCGCTTTCAAATATCTTATTCTTTACTTAACTTTGTCTCCGAGCGGTAAAAAATCACATTTACTTTTGGATTTTCGTTCTAACGAATATATAGTTTCAAATTTTTATTGAGATTCTAGACGTTACCTTTTTTAAAACGAACTATTTGCACTGATGTATACATGTATATTTATCTAATGAGTAAATAATTATGTATTAAAAATAATTGGTTAAAGCATTACACGTGTATAAGCAGTTAAAATTTAAATTGCGTTATATTTATATATAATATGACAATATATAATATGAATTTGACGAGGAGAAAATGAAATTTAAGCTTTTTTAAGAGTTACATCGAAACACAATATTTTTGAAAACTCGATTCTCCATCAGCTTCTTCTGCTTTCGTCACGTGGAAAAAAGGAGCCGCACGGAATTCACTATACCGTGGTGCGCCGAGGACAAAGGGATCGAAACGAGCTCGGTAGAAGAAGGATACTTTTGAACTCGGTTGCTGATTGGGGAGTTAGCGAAGGATCACGTACGGTGGACGCGCGAGTATCGGTTCTGTTCGCACGCACCAATTACTGAGTCATGTATATATATATTGTAGATATATCTCTCTGCACATATACAGAGAGAGAAGCGTGAAAATGGTATACGCCTCGTTATATCGACGCACAGAATATGTTCGTTGAACGCTCAATAGCAAAAATAATTCGAAGTTCACGCACACAATTTTAATACAATTTCTTCTTTCTTCGTTTATTTAAAGGGATGTCGGACCTAGAAAATGGTCATTTTGTACTTTATTTTATAAACAAATGAATAAAGTTTTTAAAAAACGCCGAACGTCAAGCCCTTAGGCATGTTTTAAATAATATACCCAAATTTTTCCAGATTTTTAAATCGATAATTTGATCACGATGTTTGGGTTGAAAGATTATGATTTTTGTGACTAATAATTACCGACCAAACATTGTTTACTCAAGTATTATTAAGTAATGTTTTTTCATTAAAAAATCAAAACGTCAAGCCTTTCCTTATATTTTCAGCTATCCGTATGAATTTGTTCAGATTTTTAATGCAATATTTTTGGTTTGAAAGGTGCAGATTCCTGTAATTTAGGTCCGACATCCCGTTAAAAGATTGTATGCAGTTCTGCTAACTTGTATAAAAATTGTGTAACGTTATAGTAAAAAAAATGTCAAAATTTTTATTTGAGTTTTGTATTTGTACACAAAAGGTGTAGCTTTTACATTAGCTTGAAATTTTTTCTTATAAAAAAGTTAAAGCGCGTTGCATACTGTGGAACAGTTGTAACCGCAAATTGAAATATGTACATTCGTCGATGATAATGAAAGTTGGTTGAAAATGGTGCTATATACATCGGAGTGTAAGTAACTGAGTAATGCAAATAGTTACGCAGTTGTGACACGATAATTATTTTTAGAGTGCTTTTTCAAACTAGGTCATCTACACTTATCGATTCTTGTTTAACACGTTGGGAGCGCGAAATACGTCCAACCTGCATAAATCTTACTAATTTACAACGAGAGTGAGAGATCGTCGGTGGGCCTCTCAATTAACATTATTTAAATTTACTTGTTGAAAATCGGAGCGAGAGTACAAAAAGAAAAGAAATAAAGGAAAAAAAAATACAATAGTCAATCGCGAGAGTTTAAGCAAACAACACTGGGTAAGAGTAAACTTTCATTATGTGCCCGTCCGCGGTCTCATTGAAATATTGATTAACGATACGACAAGGATAATTACAAGCTACCTTTCAGATTTTTGCGTCATTTTGAATGTAAACTAAAGAGAAAAAAAAAAGTATTTCTTTCATTTAAATACTCGTCGATTATAACAGCAAGTCAAATCAGTTCCCGCTGTTGGTACTGCTGTTTTCCTTCTTGTTATTTTTTTTTTTCGAGACCCGAATTTCTATCGTTCGCTCGATTGCAGGGGAAAGAAAACTCGTAACTTTTTCAATTTCGCTCGCGCTTGCATTCGCTAAATCGGAATTCGCAAAAACTTTGCATCTCCCTTTTCTTCCAGTTTTGTGTACGTGTGCATGTGTGCGTACATGGGAGGATAGAGGTGGTTATATGCGAGGGCGATAAGCCGCTTTTTTCCCCAAATGGAGGGGAGGGACGCAAAATCTAAATAATGCGATTGTATACGAAAACAGTCTTAGGGGAATGTAACGCTTTTCCTCAAAATTCGTACTTGCCACTCTCAGGCTGACTTTTTAAAATTTAAACTGGATACCGTTATTTTTCGCGAAAGGGGCGTGCACTTGGATACGCAGATGAGCCTTGGGTTCTTTGATGTTTCAGCGTGTCGGAAAAACGTTTGCGCACAGATGTTATTTGAGACAGGATACTATCTTCATATTCATGTAAATGTTTTGTAATTAAATTTACTTGGCTAAAATAATAACGCAGATTTCAAAGTATAAGTAAAAAATGTAAAGCGCTTTACGAATTTTCGTGTAGTAATTGATTGCTTGTTTCCTTTTCGCTTCACGAAAATTAATAATTTATTTGTTAAGTTTAATGTTCCATGTTATTATCACATTCTTGTGTAGAGAAAGTTGAAAGTACATATACGTTTTATACATAAGGATAATTCTCCATGAGATGTAAAATATAAAGTACGTTATTGCCGCAAAAAATATAGAAAATTAGTTTTCCGTGGTCACATTTAACAGAATGTTTGATAGAATATGTCAACTTGATTAGAAGGACCAATCTGTGAAAGTTAAATTGATATTCCTATCAAGCCAATACCTAAATTGCGTTCACCGAAAGGAATTTAATTTCTCGATTAAGCACGTACCTTTAATACGATTCGTTGAAGAAAAAAATTTTTCCGATAGCAGGTTTAAGATTCTTTTCATTCAACACCCTGTGTTCAACCCCCTTCATTCTCACACTCAATAATCCGAATTTCGCAAAGTCATCGAACAAAAAGAAGCAGATCGCAACAAACTGAATAGTTGCACGTAGCTCGACAAAATTCTTAGAAAGACAGTGAGGGTACGAGTGAGACAGATATACATATATATAGAGAGAGAGAGGCAGAAAGAATAGAGAGAGGGAGAGGAAGAACAAGAGGGGGAGGTAAAAAAAGAGGCGCGAAGTAGGTGTGTAGTACGTGCCGAGTAAATCCCTGCGGCAGCTCCACAGGTATAGGCGCCACCCCCACGGGGACGAAAGGGAGAAAGTTTTCTCGAGGAATTCCACCTCCTCTTACACCGTCTTCGTTTTCTTTTTTCTTTTTCGTCTTCTTCTTTTTTAGCCACCTTTTCGCTATGAATGTTTGAAAGCCGGTTGATTGATTGCCGTCGATGCTGGTTATTTACGTGCCCGTTGTATTTCAAACTTTTTTTTCATACGCAACGAGGAGGGAGGTCGAAATTGCGACTTGCATGCAAAATGGTATTGAACTTGGTGAAAAATTAAAAAGTTTTCATAAAACAGTGATCAGCTTGCATTTTATTTTAGGTTGATACTATATATCGTGGTTGATACATGTAGTTTGATCCGAAGATTAATACTTTCTTTTATTCGTCTTAAAAAATGCACGTGTTAATTTTTTGTCAATTTTGTAGGCAAAGAATTATTATATAAACAATGTTAATTTATATAAAAGCTGGAAATGTTTGGCATATAAAGCTAAATTCAGTTATGTTCGTATTACTAGAAAAATACATTTGAATATGTATGACTTGTGCGAGAAAAGATTTTAAAGATATTTCGATGAAATACAGAAAGTAAAAAAAATGCTCGTTTTAAAATAAAATAATATACTTTTTCATGCTGCTTTGCTTTCAACGATTCTTGTTGTATAATTATTTCGATTCTAAGCAAAAATTATTTTCTTATAATTCTTTATTTGAGGACCACCCTATAGCGTGAACAAATATATACAGCTATACCGCATTCTACACGTAAAGTAACTTTCAACTTAATGTAAATTTAATCATCGTATCGTCTTTCAAAATACTAACTTCATATAACCGAACGGAGGTTAATGCTCCCGTTAAAAAAAAAAAGAAAAAAAGGTACACGCAAAAAAAAGAGCAGCGTATCAAAAGAATGCCGAACGGAAATGAATCACCGATGTATTTTCATCGACAAAAAAAAACCCAAACCGCGGCGCTTATCTCGCGATGGACAGCCGCATCTCGCAAAAGTCGAAACTAAAAGCTGCGACGGTAGAGAAACTGGTTTAAATAAAGCACGCGTATGTGGGTCAGTCGCGTGTAGACGCGCGCGTTACGCAATGAGCTTTTGTCGGCGCGCCTACTCCAAACGATTCTTCTTCTCTCCTCTTTTCTTTTTTTTACTCGTGTTAAAAGCGTGCCGGAAACCCACTGGAGGTACGACTTTTCAGCTTTTTTTTGCGTGGCTGCTTCGTTTTCTTACTCTTTTTTTACTGCCTTTTTTTCAATGAGAACGATGGTATTCCACGTAGGTGAAGCTTTTTTTTGCGGAAGGACGATTTTGCAGGGGTTGTATTAGAGCGTGAAATTCCGCGTTTTGTTTCGAATAATGGGGGTCGAGTCGACGATGTTGTCTTTTGTAAGCGACATTTTTTATTATTTTTTTTAATTTAGTTGGATATGATGGATATTACAGTTTTAAAAAAACATGCATATAATTATATATTACTTAATAATTAATTCAAACTTTTAAGCAAACAGATATTATCTATTATGAAGCTTATTGAAATTCATCGTTATAAGTAATAGAATATACTTCGATTAAATAATGCAATGGTTAAATTAGAAAAAGACCATTATATAGCTCTGATACTTTCCCATTAAATATTAGTATTCAACTTACAAAAATTAAATTTATTATTATCCAAAATAATCTAATCGAAAAAGTAACTTTGAAAATGCCGTAACACGAAGAATTTCGAAGGCCAGCAAAAAAAGTTAAATAATCGATGTTTGACCTCGCGCACTTGAACCAGATAGAATGCTCGATATGAAAGTATACTTTTGTCGCCTCTTATATAGGTCGTAAAATAGTTGAAAAATTAAAAAAATAAACTTAAAAACAAATATAAATGAGGGAGTGGAGCGAGATGTGTTCTATTTATATGTACTCTTTTTTTTCTCTATCAAGTTCATTATATAGGTAGCAGTAAACCCTGATGATGCATTTTCCTGCGCCTTCGGAGAGATTTTCGCGCTCTCGGATATATATTCCACCGGTCTCTTTCTTTTCCTCGGCCGTTTTACGATCGTAGCGGGCAAACGCTCGTAAAAGCATCGTCGTGGAAAACCGAATATAATGGACTTGTAAATTATCCAGGTCAGTCAAGGATCGACTTGCCCTTTTCTTGTTTTCTTTCTTCCTCTCCTCTTGCTAAATCCAATATAAGCTGCATTTATTTTTCTCTTTCTTTATAGTTAACTTTCGTTTTCAATAACTTGAAATTACCTATTTTCTTTTAGACGCGAGTCGAATTGAAAATTAAATATTCGTAACGATGTAAATGAAGATGTTTGTTAAATTTTTCTTGACTACTGTCTGAAATGACAAATGCATAAATATTACACTAAAAGTAGCATACTTATCGAACAAAAGACGTAACGTCCAATTTCCATATTCCAGATTAACCCATATAAAAACTAACGAACAAAAGGGAGAAAAATCGCTCTCGAGGCAAGGAAAAAAGAGGTAAAACGTACTGGTGAAGGAGCATCGTTAAACGGGACCCGACCCAAACTTTTCTCCGGAAGCGTCCTTAGTTTAAAAAAGATCTCTCTTCGTCTCTCTTTCTCTTTACCCTCTTGTACCGGGTGCTTTCGAGACCGAAATGGGGCTCTTTCGACGCAAAAGTTGGCGCTCCCTTAATTGTTAAATTATTTAAAGCCCGGGCGCGATAATGGCCTTTCAGTCGCAGTTATTCCTTTTTCTCTCTCTTTTTTTTACTCGCATTTTTCCTCCTTTTCTACTCGTTACAATAACGAGGCGCTCTTTACTCTCTCCCCAGGATTTCACGCAGCCTATATATCTATATATCTAGAGTGGAACTTGGATATATTTTCTGGAAGCGATCTCAAGGATATCGAATCGGTTTACGAATTTCGTCAATAGCCGTAAGAAAATTTCGGAACCTTCTCAAACTTGAACAAGTTTACGACTTTTGCTTTCTTTCGAGATACTTATACTTCTTCTTTATTTGTTTTATTGAGGTACTGGCTTGTTCAATCGAGTTGAAAAGTTAAGTTTTATAATTATACCGGATCGATCATTCGGTAAACGGTAAATTTATTTGTTTTATCTCGCAATTGCATGAATAATATTTTGACGTATTATTGGTAAGCAGTTATCTCCGATCGATTTAAAATACTCTACCTAATAGGTGGATTTTTTTTTTATAAATTTAACTGAAAACTATATTGCGAAAAATATGTATTCGAGTAATTACGATTGACTTTTTTGACAATACTTACAATATTGATAAATATGATTTATTTATATCCCGAATAGTGAAAAGAAAAATTATAATGCCAGAAGAATTTAAGCTCTCCAAGTGGAAGTAGTCGGCATAGGTAAGCTGAAATATTGTCGTTTTGCTCTCACGTATACACGTAATTTTCCATTTTTCGAGGGGTCGGAATTTTGTTGCTGCAACGTCATCGTTGACATAATAGCCCAACGCGTAGGCGGTGTATACTATTTTCCGATGTGTCGTCACGGATTTTGAAAAGCCCGTGTTCCGACTACCAAAAATATGTTAGCCACCTATAGCGTGTTCGCTCGTATTACAAGCTTCGGAAAAGTGACACGTTTCACTCGCGGACACGAGTTTTTTAACGGTACCAAGTTGCGAGTGCGTTAACGCGTTCTCTTTGTGAAATTCGTGCAAAAATTATATGATTTACTCGAGTAGAATGAGGCAGACAGAGATAGGATTATCATCTTTAAATACAATTTTGCTAATCTGAATTAGTAATTAAATATTTGATTAACGATCGGTTAATATTAACGCGGTACATTTATTAGTTATAAACTGCTATTTCTCACAAATATCTTTAATAAATATTTTAGCGTGCACATGTATTTCTAAGTTAGTCAATAGAAAGACAAATATGTCCGCTAGGTGGTTGATGTATCTTTAATACCTCGCTTTTTCATGAAGTTAAGTTTCCCCATTAGTTTTCGAAATTCCAACATTTTCCAAACTACGGTATTAAGTACATATACACCGTAACCGGGGGAGTTTTGAAACGAGTACGAGAAAGACCGAAAGAGAGAAGGGAATGAGAAAGTAATGGACGCTACAGCTGGCGTGGAACGAGGGGTTCGACGACGCTCGGCTCTTAATATTTTTCTTTCCGCGAGACGCATCTCTCGTCCCTTAGCATCGAACAAATGACCCGTGATTAGGCTCCTCGGCGTGGTCTCTCTCTCTCTCTCTCTCTCTCTCTCTCTCTCTCTTTCCCTCTCACTCCCTCGTCAATTTATAATTTTCTATTATGTCGCTCAATTTCCTGCTGTAGAAAAAACACTATTTTTGAGATTCAAATTTTGACATCATCATTTGAAAGATTTGCTTTCTTATAAATTTCCATATATTCATAATTTTATTATTTGACTATGATTATTACCTTCTATTTTGTCTTAGCAAAATTAGTTATAGTAGCTTACAATTCTTAAATAAAAGTACAATGATAACGGTAACTATAATGTCCATAACCATATTTGTATTTATAAAAGAATCTATCTCAAAGTTGCGTTTAGTACTTATGCCTTGAATAAGTATACGTGATGTTTTTTCCATCGAAAAATCTAAACTATTCCCCAAAATAACTAAAATTTATTTAAAACAAGGAAAAATAACGCATAGAAGAGAAAGTACCGGCCAGTGCATTAACACATACACATTAGAAAGGAAATAAAAAGGTAATTAGCATAAACCGTGCCAGCGTAACTCGTTAATTAAACGCGCATGCTCCTCGGCATCGTGAATACAAAAAGCGCGCATAAGAACGGGAGAGCGGACGGGGAGGAACAAGTGGATACAATTAAACGTAGATCATTGAGCAGCGAATAGGATCGCGTTGCAAATGCGCTTCTCCCACTTACCTCCCCACCTCCTCCTTCTCCTCACCCACCCCCCCCTGCCCCTAATGAATGTCCGATAGAATCCTACACGAGTGCCGAAGAGAGATTATCTTCGAGTATAGGGGAGCGAAGATCGAGTCGGCGAAATAACGTCGAAAGGAGGAAAAAAAAGGGCGCCCTGATACCCAAGCGTCTCTAAACGAGCTCGTCCGCCCGGAAAATAACCTCCGCCAAAACAACTCTCGTGTCTCTTTCGGTTCCGGTGTTTTCCCCTTTCACTTGCCGTTTTATTTCCAACAGCCTTCTTTACCGGGGCCATACTCTTTCCAATGATCGTTTTTAAAAGTTTTTATGCCTTCCTTCGTTGAAACTTGGTCATTTTATTTTTTACATTTTTTTTCAAATTATCGATATTTATGCGGTATTACAATTTTCGATACTTTTTAAACAATCAACTCTTTAGTTTATGAAAAAATAAAATGTTTTTAAAAATACTTTTCTAAATTCTTGAAAATATATGAAAATATACGTGTTATTATATATTTTCATTAGTTTTTAATAATTTTTGTATTATACCTGGATTGTCAATCACTAATAAAGTGTTTAACAATGAATGTGAATTTATAGAATTATGTGTCGATTTTTTTTATTATGTTTACATGTACGTAGAAGTACACTATTTATTTATTTATTTTTGAGCATTCGTAATAATTTAACAACTTTGAGAGTACTTTCCGAATAGTAAATAAATATTTTTGGTCATTTGAGATTAATCAGTGCGAAGAGTTCTATAATCCGCCTACCCTATTGTCTCGAAGCGAACAGTAAAAACGGGAGAGTAGAGAAGGAAACAAAAAGAGAAGGACGAAAAGTGAAAAAAATAGTGTATCCCATTGGCCCGATTCCTAGAGCCTAGTCTTCTTTCCTTCTGATCGTTTCTGCTCGTTCGTTCCCCCCTCTGTTTTATTGTGCCAGATTCACCCTTCTCTTTTACTTTTCGTCGCTTAAAAGGGTTTTTTAAGAGAGAAGTTCGAGGGAGAGATAGAGAGAGAGAGGGAGAGAAAGAGATAGAGAGAGGAAGGAAGAATTCAAGCTTTATTGCAACGCTAAACCTTTATTTATTCAATGTGGATTTGCTTCCCCATTTCGCTTTGTTTTTCTACGCGACTGTGATGAAAAATGAGGAAGAGGAAATGCACAGATAAACAAATTGAAATAAATTTACTGTATTTGGGAACTTGCATAATGAAGCAGCGTACTTTGGTACGATGACTTTTTATATAAATAGTACAACTGACGTTAATGTACATTGTAATAAATGGATGATAAACATAATATGTTATTCATTTAGAAAAATAAAATTTTTGGATAATACTGAGAAAAAGGCGTTTACGGTCGATAAGGTCCATGAAGTCGTTGATTGCAATACCGATAGAGAAAATAAAATTTTAGTTTAAAAGAAAGTGTAAATATAGGTATATGTCATAAACAGGAGCGCGAAAAGAAATTTACAACGAAAAGTATTATTCTGCGGGTGAATATTTATCTCGAAACATAAAAATGATATAAAATAAATAACTAGGACGAATTATAAAAGACGAAACGAATGGAAAAAAGTATATTTTTTGCCTGCATCAGACATGTACCGAAGTGGGAAACGAAGAGACTTTCCGAAGAGAGTTCACGCTCGCATTGCTAGAACCGCCTTAGGCTACCACTCAATTGCTCTTGCCTTTTCCAAAGCGTCGTACAATTCCTTGTACTCGATTTGTCAAGTTTCATTCTCTTCATCGCGATGAAAATTACTCAGCTTCATCTCGGTATTATGTATACACGTATTTGCATGGGATGCTACTTGTTGTTCCGTTTTATATAAAATATTTCGATTTTTTTATTACTTTTCGTTTTTTTTAATTTTCATCCGACGACCCGATAGTATTATATACATTGTAAATATGAAACAACGTTGCGAACGAAAATTTAAACAGTTGTGTATTACAAATTTATCGTATATGCTCATAGTAATTCATTAACGTAATATATAGGTATATATATATATTTTAAATTCATGTTTAATATGATTTTATACAAACGTGCGGTGTATACGTGTACTTTGAATTTACAGCTAGATTATGTTTATTATTCATTACTTTTACACATACACTTTTTTCTGTTATTTTTACGCTGGCGTCACAGTATGATCAATATTTATTGAAATTTTACGATCTATATCAATAATAACGAACTTTATAGTTGCCATTTCTAGCTATAAAAATATAAAGTAAATTGTATTCGTTAAATATTAAAAAAAATATATATATATTCGTGTATACGCACAATTTTTTAGCACAATCGCAGTTGCTACATCATTTGATATTTTGTTAGACATGCGTTTTTAACGGTATTGTAAATTATAAGTATTTTAAAACAAAGTGGAAATTCTAACGAAGTGAAGAAAAAAGTTCCAAGAGATAGGAAAAGTCAACCGTCTTCTTTGTAAACTTAAGCTTCCATTACTGCGCAATGAAAACCTGTGAAATTAAAAAGTTTCAATATTCGCCGTAGGCGATCGAAATGAAAAAAAAATGAAAATATTCTTGTAAAAAGAAAAGAAAAAGCAGTCGGGAATTGTAGTAAGCCAGTTTTAATATACGCATTGAGAGCTCGGCACACGTCATTCGTCGCAATCCGTGTCTTCTTTTTCTTAGCCCTCTCGTTTCCAATAGGCCGCACGCGGGGGCGACTAATGGCTTTTTTATTCTGCTCGTAAAATCGTTTTATATTAAACCGATGCTAACGCGAGAATGCAACCCCGCATTTCGCTATTACCTTATTTTCCATTTGTCTCGAACCTTTTCCCCTCTTTTCTTCTTTTCGAAATTTTCTTTTTTCCTTTCTTAGATCACGATTTCTATACGGCGATTTCACTACGAGTTATCCATCCGATTGAAAATGCCGTCCTCGTAATCCCCTCGTTTTTGTTTGCAGTCCTTAGGCTTTCTTCGTTTCTTCACCGAGATTATGGAGTGATTATATGGTGATTTATCGTAACTTCTTTTATTTCTCCTAGGTAAATCTGCTGCTCGGAAAGACACGGTGGAGTTTTAAAATTGTTGCGTTGCAAAGTTACTATGGAATTTAAATCGTTTCCCATTTCCTTTTATAATTCCCTCGCGGAAGAATAAAACGAATCTACAGAGTTTTACTACGAGGAATCTGAAAATTCACTTAAATCGCCCTTGCATAAATGCATTCCACTTTGTAAATATAGTGTTCTAAGGGACTTTTATGTATTTTAACCAAATGATAATTCTGACGACAAAAAGTTGACGAGGAGTAGGAATCAATTACAAAAGTTGAAATAAAAAGGAAAAAGTTGTCGCTCGCTCCACTGTATTTTTGTGGTGTAACGTTATTTTTATTCGCTCCAACGGTTGAGAGTCGATGAACTATAAATATTTGTTTTGCAACGATTAGTAGAAGTAGAAATAAAAATGGCTACGGTGAAACCTTTTTTTTTTGTTTGCTCCTATTACAAACATGCACGCAGATTTTGTAGAGACGGTCACGTATGTGTCGTAAAATTTTTATAGTACGATGTCATTCGATAAATTCATGTACACAACCGAGTGTAATTCAACATTCATGACGTTGTACACGCGGAAAATCGTAAACGAAGCTTTTATGTCTCTCGGATATCCGAATTCTTCATTTAAAAAAAGCCGATTTATACCCGAAAAAGGTTACCGTTGAAAATTATGTGTAATAACACGAGGAAATGTTCTGACCGATGGTGACGGTGCTATAAAACTCTCGACAAAAGAAAAGAGTAAAGTTAGACGGATGCCAGATGTCCCGCAGATTTATACACTTACGTCATTGTTTTTTGTTTATATTTCCTATTCGATGCGGTTTTGTTTTTACAGCATATAGTTTAATACTTATTATTCATCGGTTTTCTGTTCATTTTGCAGCCTCACCTTTCCAGGAATGTATATCAATATTTGAATATATTTTGATAAAAAATGTTATTAACGTACATACTTTTAACCTACTGACTTTATTGAGTTTATTAAATAAAAATGGAAGAAGACATTCTCTCGGTAAACTCGTGACGAGCATTCAAGGTACGAAATCGAAGCTAAGGTTGTGCATTAGTTTCATCCGTTCAAGAGAAGAGGTACTATCTCATTTCCGATAATCCGAGGTCGCAATGTCGGATCGTCGGCGATGCATACATGACCGATAAATTCCGTCGCGTTCACCTCCTTAAAATTTGTTCGCTCCTCTCATTGGCAATCTTCTCGAAAAGCATTACGAGGCCCCGCGTCTCGTGTACGGCTTTATTTACTCGGCCGGTCTTGTCTTCTCTATATATTTCGTCTCCCGTATGCGTAGATCGTAGGAAGGGGTGACAGGGCTTTTTAAATTTGTTTCTACTCCATTAACCTCGGCTTTTGCTTGCCGTAGTATCTCTGGCTTCTCTCGCTCAGAAACTCACGAGATAAAGAAGGGCCGCGCGAGCGCGTGTAATATCCATTTGCTCGAAGCTCCTCCGTGCGTGCACTTTTTCGCTCCTTCTATCTCTTTTTCTCTCTTTCTGTTTCTCTCTCTCTCTCTCTCTCTCTCTCTCCTTCTCTGTTCGTTTGATTCTATCTACGAGCTGTAAAGGGAGAAGGTCGTTAAGCGATCTTCGAATATAAAAGGAGCTCGACTATTCTTACGCGAGGGAAATCTCCGAGTCAATTAAACTATACGGACAGAAGCTCGCTTTGCTCTTTCTATATACATATCTACGTTTAAGACGAATGCAGCGTACGCTTTTTACTATTTCTATCTCGCTCTGAAAGCAATTAATTAGATCCAGTCCAAGTTATAGTTATGGCACATACACACACACACACACACACACATGTATATATATATATATATATATACGCATACATATACATATACATATATACGTACGTAGGTATACTCATCACAGGGTATCGATTGCTCAAAGACGTGGACCCGAAAGAGGGCGGGGTTCGATGAGAGAAAACGCCTCGTCATCATTTTTTTACCTTCCTGATGTTATAATGAGAGGATGCGCCACCAAGGCTTTGAAATACGATATCCTTGTAACTGCTAATCACGACGTGGTTTATATAGTGCTAGCGAGTTTTTCAACTCGACTCGGGTAACGAATGCGAGGTGTTGCTACAGAAACTGATACAAGGTAATGTTTCGTTTCTGCGATTAACGACGGTGTTACTTTTACAACAAAATTTACTTTTCCCCTTTTTCCCTTTACGCTCTTTACTGCCACTCAGGAATGCAATATCTTTTTTATACAAAATACTTTCGTATCTTTAGATTTTCAATGCAAATGTAACACGATGGTCCAAACTATAACGGTATAATGTCATTAAATACGTAAGCTTGTATATAATATAAACATTAAAATAGAGTAAATATAAGGAGAATTTGAAAAGAATATCGACGCGCGCAGTTGAAAATAGAGCGTAAGGTACCAAAAAGCCCCTAATGACTTTTGAACAAAATGAACATTCGAAGCTCTAATCGCCGGGTTTCAAAATCGTAGGGCTAAGCGGCCACGAGTCATTTTCCAGTGTCGCCCACGCGCGGGACTAAATGCAGTAGCCTCGTTTCGCGCACGCACTCCGGACTCTTCCGACACGAAAAGTCACTTTAGTGGGAACGAGCGCCAGCACGTGAGCCGAACCCCAAAGATTAGGCCGACCTTTCGATTAACCGAGGGAGAAAATCCTCATTGTTACGGATTTTTTTTTCATGGATGATGATGTTGCTAAAGCGTTCTCGATTTTTTATCAACCTTTTTACTCGGGATTGTCTTCAGATGTTACCTTAAGCTCAATTATCCAACGATTAATTCAATTTTCGAATATTTGCGAACATATATTAACTATTGTGCAGTGTGTCGATATATTTCCATATTATTTTTCTACTTTGTTCTAAGTGTATATTTTAAAACATATTTTTTCCAATTTTACTTTAAAAGCCGCAGATATTTACGTTACATAACGTCGGCGTATAATTTACCTATAATGGTTGGCACGGTTCTAACGAAGAATGGCGATGAATTATCGGGTAAAAATTTTAGGACGCAAAGTTTTAACGCTTAATAATTCATCGAACGAACGGAGGTCATTCCGGTATCGACTTCCCATTTCACCTAGCAGTGAATAAATACTCGTGTTCAATTGACACATATCATTAAAATATATATATTTCGTTCGGTCGCATTTTTGTTTGCCTAAGTGACCGAATTAATTGCAGACAAACGTAAAGAAGATCGGATAATTTGCCTTGGTATATAAACTAGCGAAAAGTTAATCAATCAAAATAACGAAATTATCCCGAAAACACATCCTCGTCCAGAATGTCAAAATATTTTTCACTGCGGGGAAACGGGAATGGATTATTCATTATTCTTACACAGGGCCGGAAAGCTTTAACGAGTATTTGCATTGATTAAAATTGATGAAACTCTCGGAATGTGTACTGGGGCCAGCCTGTAATAACAGATCGCGGGTGGAAAAAGGGGGAGAGCTTCCTCAAAATCTTTTCCTCCTTCGTAGCTTGTTTTGCATGACAAGCAGACATCGTTGCGCGCGAGACTTTTACGGACATTCACCCCAATTCTGCTTTGAGGTCGGCTTCATTGCTGTTGGGCTACTATTCTTTGTTTTACGCCTTTTTACCTAATGAATAATCGGGTTATATTGATTTTATAACCGCCTCTTTACGTGTCTTTGTAACTGTGACGTATTGCCCATTTAATTAAACGCAATATACTTGTCAAACGAAATCGCAGATGAGTTTAAATGCACTGATAAAGGAATATTTGATGAACGAAATTACTTTAGTGGATTAATTTGACTCATGTAAGTGTGTGGGTGTATACCTGGATTAGTTAAATTTAGTAGTAAAATATAATATTTACTGAAAACGTATACGAATACTTTAAATCTGTACCGATTATTGTTTCAAAGTGACTTGGCAGATGGTCTAATGCAAAGATTATAAACGTACCTCAAACCAAGTGATTAGCTAGAAATATTGGTATATATATATATATATATATATGTTTTTATATATTTCGAAGCGATGTATTATATAGGTCCCGGAAAGAAAATGCCCGGGAATACAAAAAGCTCTGAAATCCGTAAAACTCGCTTAGTCTCAAACGTCATCCAATTTGATTGACAATGCGCGTGATCTGCATCGGGAAAGCCCGGGGTTTGAAAAGGGCAGATGTGTCTTTAGAGGCCATTACGCGAGAAGAGCGAAACAGAGTTAGAGGGGTACAGAGGACGAGGAGGAGGACGAGGAAGCGCGTTGTTAACCCGATCACGGTTCACAGACGAAAAGCTCGCAGGGATCGTTAACTGCGGTGAACGCGGTGAAAGAGGAGCAGCTGCTCTTATACCTAACTGCGCTATACACAATTGCGCGCACTCCACTCCTATGAATGTTACTGTTATGGCGCGCGACTATACAACCCTGCAAACCTAGGGAACTTACTCGACTATATCCTCTTTTTTTCCCTATGTATTCCTGCTGATAGTTACACTACTTTCGTTAAACTGTCATTATGAAATATCAATCAAAATTTCATTTTTCAATAATAAATCTATTTTTTTTGTCATTTCAATTAGTTGATTACTTATTGATTACATTCGGAGACTGCTTACTGCTAATAAAATCTCCAAATATTCATATTCGAGTACTGTTCTGTTTTTTCGTACAGATTTAATATGCTTTAAAGAGGTTCAATAGCTGTCTCTTCAGATTTTGAACAAATTGACATTTTATTTTATCCCTGAAAGCGATCATATAAAATCCACTTACAACTTAAAATTGGCGTAAAAATCGTTTCAATTTGTAGTTATCAACTTCTTAAATGAGCTTCCTTATCTTATTATTTTTCTTGTACTTTTCATTACAAGCTTCTGACTGTAAATATATAATTACGTAGAAAGAGCAAAATAATCAGTGAATTTCATACAATAAGTATAGTAAGTTAGTTTTTATACTCGAGATACCAAAACATTTGTACTATAATCCGTACTGAAATTTTCGATATTTACAATGGCATCATCTTCTTCGCATATTAGGCACTGATTATTTTAATTATTAATATACATCTTTCTAGTCCCGATATTGGAATATTAGGTGGTAAAAAAGGGAGAATATTATTAGATTTTACTTTTCCATACAATAATTTTACTATACATGTTCATATCATAGGTTTACAAACCTATGCATTTAATTTGTATGTTTATATGTATTATATAGTAAAAAATCATAATATGTTATCTCGCTACTGAAACAATGATTGTTTATAACATATCCGTCAGGGAAACATTAAACACTTTATTTGATTTCGTCTCAAGAAAGGAACGAGTAACAAAAAAACCCGTATATTATATCTAGGGCTAATTTCTCGACCTCGGCGTTGATAAAAATGTCGCAGAATAATGCACGCGGTCGCGTAATAAGAAAACTATTGCATTTGCAGGTTCGCGAGACAACGAGAAAACAAAAGAAAGAGAAAAAAGGAAAAATATGAGTTAGAGAGGGCGAGAGAGCTGCGAGAAAAAGAGAGACAGAGGTGGGCATTGCGCATTACGCACCCGATATTTCGCGGTCGCGTTTTGCGCATTTTCATGCATATTGCATAGATTTGCATTCGTATTTTGCATATTTTATGATTTCACTGCACCGCCACTTCGCTAACCGCCGCGGGCACATTTTTTTCCCCTATCTCGCGCGAATTTCCATTTTCCTCGAATAAGCTCTGTCTTTCGGGGGTTCCGCCCCCTATTTTTTGGGTAGGGAGGGAGGGACTCGACCTGACCACGCGTCACGTTTAGCAAATGGGAGTGTCACGCGCGTTGGGTTTCGCGGCAGCACCGCATATACCCGCAAAATAAAACGTCTCTGCGTAACGTCCGGCATATAATAATGAACTTTGTTGCGGCTACGGACAAGATATTTTAGTTTTGTGTTTTTTTTCTCCTCTCTGGTAACAAAAAAAAAACATTTACTTGGAATTAAAATTATGTACGTTTTACAAGCGATTGTGTTTCTAGAACATCCCTATAACTCGTTTGCTTTAAAAATTCAAAACTATGATTCTTTTATACCCATATTAAACCTAAAATATACTTATATTTACTATTTTTACACTTACAAGTCAAAATTAACTTTTAAATAAAATTTTGATTTGAAGTATTATAAGAATATTGTAAATCTTTTACTATTTATTTTTATAAAAGTACAATTTTTAAAAATGTTATTTAGTAAGACTGGCGTCTTAAAATTTCTACAAGCGTCCTTTCAATTTGTAACGTACAAAGCAATCAGTCATGTCACACCTAAATCATTTAGATTAGCGTAATTTATGTATTGTTTAAAATGAAAATTTCAGGCGAGAAATTATTGTTGAAATACATAAAATCCGCGGTAGAATTAATCTTTTTCAATTTAGAATATATATATTAGTTAAGCGGTGTGTGAATTTTTTTTAATCAGATTTTATAATGCGTTGGCAAAAGATTTACTTTACACAGCGGGAATTTAATGTTGCGCCGCGTGCATTGCGTACGGCAAGTGTAACGCAATAATCAATATTTGAATAATTACGGCTCCAGAGTGAAAAAGCGTCGAAATTATTCATGTGCATGGAATCGCCAATTGGAAATTTTACATTAATTAGCAAACTAAATCCACCGCTTAAAACGCAAACAGTTTCCATGTGAGCGTAATTTAAAATCGTACCCATAAAATTCTTTTAGGATTAATTCATGCGTATTACGTGTAAGGTATTATTAATTAAATAATAACCAATAATTTTTAACTATTACTTATATTATGTATTGCAACTGTAACTATATTAATATGCTTCTCTTTTATTTTTTTCAGGTACGTTTAAAACCATTCAGTATTTATTATGGTAGATTGATGCACCTCTAACCAAAGTTCAGTAAGTTGTCTCCCTTCTTATTATCGTTATACGCTTTTACATTTGCGCATATTCGCAGATTGATGATGTATCATTATTGTTAAATATGCATCAGTCACTTAGTTTGAATGAAAGTAAACATCAACGAACACGACTTACTGTTCACGGGACAACCAAGTTAAAATATAATAGTATACAGTGATTTTATCAGCAGTAGAGCAATATTTATGTAGCAATATATAGATACCAGTAAAAGTTAGTTAATCCCTGAGATTAGCCAGTAACAAAGATTGGGAAATGCCGAAAATCCATATCTCGAACTTCGTATCCAGTGGTAGAACGCGAGCAGGAAAGATTAACCAGACAAATTGGTTATCTATCGTCGGCAGCTCGCGCACCCAGACACGTCTCGGTTCTCATA
The DNA here is from genome assembly GCA_026168455.1 of Theocolax elegans. NCBI lineage: Eukaryota > Metazoa > Arthropoda > Insecta > Hymenoptera > Cerocephalidae > Theocolax > Theocolax elegans. The sequence continues at coordinate 61,150,454 of CM047430.1, forward strand.
ATGGAGGGCCATTAACTATACCCTAACGCCAGCGACACGTGCGCGCTCTCGCGAAATTTTTCATCTCCCCTCTCTTCTCTTTTTATCTGACATCCACGCACATACGTTCGTAAAATATATACGTGCACATAGAGTATAGGCATGCGCGTGTGCGTGTGTGTACGCGTACCAGGTTGATCGATCACGACGCACACACGTGGATCCCACTTTTTCGCGTGAGACGAGTAAGACGTTTTCAGGCCCTTCTTCTATAATGTATCGTTTCACCAGGCCCTTGACTTATTTATCACACTCGGGGCGCTCTGCATCTACACCCCCATGAGGGATGGGAGCGACGACGCGTGTACTTTTGAATTTTTTAACTGCGCGTTGCTCCCGACAACTTGATGATTTGCACGAATGCGCTTCTTCTACGACGATCAAATTAGTATTCTTTTTTTTCACATATTTATCAGATCCCTTCGAGTTTTTATTCCTACATTATTTTAACGTTCTTTCACACGGACCTTCTTAACGTAATAAATTATCACTTTTTCTAAAGAATAATTTTCATAAGCGAATGAAATAATATTGCAACTAATGCATTTCTATTTAATCTAACGTATCGCATTGCTCTAATGAAAAAAACTGTATATAGCTAACAATTATTTATCGCTACAATAAAGTTAACCAAGCGAAACAGAGCAAGCAGCTTTAATGACTTTGGCGAACGTATATCCCAAAAAAAAGGTGAAGGAAACACGTAGTAATTGCAGCGCAAACAACGCGCATTATCGGGTGCATTAAACACGTAGATCTATATACATTCAAGAGAATATCCCTAACCGGTTCATAAATTTTAAGCTCGATCTGTGTGTATATATATATATATATATATATATATATATTGTTCACTCTCTCAAACGATCGAAACCTCCCCGAGATTTACATCAATCGGCAAAATGATACAGTCCATTCGTTAGCACGGGACGTGGTAATCGCGTGCCCGCGTGCGGCATCGAGACGCGCAATTACACCGACCGGTAACGCGAACCGAGTCAACAATCGCTCGAAGAGAGAGAGTGAGAGAGGGGGAGAGAGGGTGGGAGGGAGTGAGACCGATCGGCAAGGAGTCTCGGCTATCGGGTTTCTATAAACACAAACACCGACGCTGAGCTCGCGAAATCGTTAAATCGATGCGTATACGCGCGACGAGAATAGAGAGCCTGGGCGAAAATGGACGCGCGGCGCGAACGCTTCATTACTCATCGACGTCACGCGGACATGGATCGTGTATCGCTGGTTATATGGAAGTTACGGACTCTCCTCTATTCATTCCCTTTTCCTTTTGACAAACCTATATACCGACGTATATCGAAAAATATTGTTCCTCGATGAGTTTCAACTTTTCCGAGGACCAGCCATTTATTTATTTTACTCTCTTTTTCTTTCTCATTTCTTATTATATACGTCCGAATTAATAATTGTTCGTACGACCAAACTACAGGTGCAAGAATATTATTTCCGGCCTTACTTTATTTATTAACGGTTGCTTAATTTTTCTTGTTATTTAAACTTTATGAAGGGTAACTAATATTTTAGAGTTTAAATTTGTTTTATTTTTTGCTTTAAGTCGGGGATTAAGTGTAAAAGTTTGATGCGATGAAAATCTTTCTGTTTGGTATATACTGAACGAGTAATACCTCTTATGACATATCGTAATCCATTCATTTTTTTCGATCAGTTCATTTTTTTATTTATATGTATTAAATTATTTTTAATTTTACCTACAATTATATGTATATTTAAATTGGAAATACTTTGAATGTAGAAATTGTAATAGAGTTAGTGTGAAATTGAAAAAAAAATTATTCACGTTTCAAATACAGCGACTAACAAGTGTTATTCGATGCAAATGAGAAAATTTAATCTGAGAAAAAAGATTTGCCAAAATATGAGTTATATACACGCGCGTCGACGGTTCGTATGGGTAAACATTTTCTCTAGATAGTAATATTATATTAAAGCAATATTATTCCACGTTAGAACTTGATTAAAAAAAGTACCGGTCTATACAAGTTATTTACTCAATATCTTTTTTCGTAACAGTCAAATCAAAATATTGCTCTCTCTCAGAAAATATACTACATCGTTGCAACCGTTCCCAAAAATATCCGGTTTCTAATTTCTTCGGCTCGCGCAGTACTGTGACGATGTTGATGAACAAACTGAGAATAACAAAACGGAGCGCGTAAAAAAACTCTGCCAGCTTGCACATGCATTTTGCTTTTTCAAAGAGAGACTTCAACACGTTGATGTGATTCTACCGTACGTTAACCTTTAATTAAAGTCTCATTCTGCCGTTATTTTTATTTTTATAAAGCTATATACTGTGCGTATGAAAAATAGTTAAATAATATTTTTTTATAATTTAATTGAGGTAAATAAACTAGGTATATGTGTTTGTTTAATTTATTTTAATAAACTTTATGAAGAAATATAATACTGATTCTATATTGCGATTGATATTGTGAACGATTGCCTTAAATGTAAGGTGAAATATTCGAGTGCGCTATCAAACCGTGGAAAGAAATACTTTTGTCGTGAAAGATCTTCAATTTAAAATTATAGTAAAAAAGCAGATATGTGTAACTTGACTTTAAAAGTTGATCGAAAAGTTGAAGTAAGTACAGCAAAGTGATATCAAGAATATAGGAAGTATATATAGGTACCACCGCGGGGAATACAAAAAGAAGAGCGAGAAGAGAAAGAGAGAGATAGAGAGAGAGAGAGAGAGAGAGAGAGAGAGAGAGAGAGAGAGAGAGAGAGAGAGAGAGAGAGAGAGAGAGTAAGCGCGATAAAACTGCGGCGGGGGTTCACCCTTTGAATTTTCATTTATTCACTGCAACACACCGAGACTCTCGCGGGCAAATTCGTTTTCATAAAGCTTGGGAGTAGTAAAAGGCCGGATCAGCCCGAGGGTAGGGGTTGGGAAAGCCGGGGTGAGCGAGTGAGTGAGAGAGAGATAGAGAGAGAGAGAAAGCTACGCCGTATAACGTTAATTAAACACACGGCGTGTGCTACAGCATGCGGCTTCAACCTACATATCGAATGGCTCGCGCGCGCCCGCGCATATCCATATTTGCCGAGTGTATTTGCCCGCGTGTACACAGTATTGGCTCCATCCACAACCCGGCAGCTTGTATTCCGGTAGATGGAAATTTTAAACCCAGGATTTCCAACGATAATTAATCAAGGTCCGGACGGTGCTTGTTTGAACGGCGATTATTAAGTTACAGCTAACATCTCACCCCGCTCCCTCCCCCTCAATATTGAACCCGAATTTCGACTTTTATCGCCATCGTCCTCTTTCAATCTTATCTTTTTCTCCCCCCCCCTCCCCTCCTACCTTCCCTCTCTTGTACTCATCTTTTCTTTTACTCGTCGACTTTTTTACGCGGAATGGTAATATTCGCTTGAGTTGAGTTTCTCTGTTTACGCGCACCCGCGCACTCTCGGTACATTTTCACCAAGTTATTGAATTCAATAGTGCGTTGAGGTTGTTACATGTTTTCATTATATTCGTAACGCGAGATGGGTTCGTTAAGTTTGTATTACCTGCATATATGAGGAATATTATGTTTTCCTGCGAGAAACAAAAATTTATATATATTTTTTAGAAGTATGTGCAGTTTTTAAAACAAAATAGTTTATTAATTCTTCGTTAAAAAGAAACTAAGTAATAATTGTACATCAAAAATAATTGCTCGCAAATATTAAGATTGAAGTTGTTTGACTTTTTATTTCTTTCTAAAATACATGTGTTGAGTCTCCATGTATAGTATTGTTTTCCAAATCTACGAGTCGCGATATAGCGTGAAAATAATTTATGAAAAACGTGAACCATCGAGAGGTGGATCAACGACAACAACATGAAAATAGAATCTCATAGGTCAAAAAGCACGTAAGATTACGTGCGATTTTCTCCTCCATAGAGAATCGGGATAAAAGCCGGAGCTTTTTTTCTCGGTTAACTCGAGAAAGAGAGAGAGAGAGAAAGAGGATACCCTATCTCTCGGCACATCGATGTACGCATATATTCAATGCCTTGGCATAAATCTCGATCTAAGAGGAACGACAGGGCTCTCTTTATCATAATAAAAGTAATTTTCTCCGAGTCCTGGTTTCTTTTTCCTTCTCTCTTACTCATTCTTTCTTTATCCTTCTGATGGAATCACGCTCTATATATATACGTACACCTATAGAAAATGATCTTTCCTTTGACCCTGAGGCGATTCGAAATCAAACGTCCGGGGAAGACAAGGTATACGTACACAGTCTTCTTTCTTTCGCTCTCTATCCTTTCTCTCTCTCTCTCACTCTCTTTCTCTCGCGACCTACTGTGGGACGACGACCTCGAATCGAATATTTTTACATGCATGAGATTCCCATTCTCGAGACGAGCCGTCGCCGCGAATAAAAATTCTTATATACACTGTTTCTTCGTTCCCGCGGAGATGTTCGTTGGTCCGAGATGCCCCTTTTACCATATACACTTTTCTTCCCCACGTTTCCACCCGCTACTTACATATTTTATTTATATAAACAAAATACTCACCCTTGTTTACCCTTATTTCTAATATTTTTCTATTCGATTTTGCACTAGCATCAACGATCACTTGTCTACGTACATTGCTTTGTTACATCGCAATATTTATTCAAATTGAAGATTCGCTGTGCATATACGGAAGTTTTTTTAAACGATCTGTAAGTCAATAAAAGTCAACAAAATTGAACGTTCAAGTTAAAATAAAATATAGTATCCAAGCAAACTAATAATTTAGGTAGAGATAGAAAGCCAATGTTAGAAAATACATTGCTTATTCAGAAACGACCGGTTGTCCTTAAAGATCCGTCGAAAGGACTCGAACCGGGGGAAAATTTGCAAAACAACCTTCTACTTCAGGATGGCCATTGTGTTTGCTCGGCTCCCGATGCTTTCTTGTCCGTACTACTGAAACTTTCTCGCGCAGACGAGATCGTGATTTTCGAAAAATGTGTACACTCGAGCAAGAAGAAAAGAGAGAGAGAGAGAGAGAGAGAGAGAGAGAGAGTGAGGAAGACCATCCTGACGCAACTCGGCGTTTTGCTCGATCTAACTTTTCTTCCCTGACGACCCACTCGAGGAGCTTCGTCGCTCCTTCACCGTCCACTCGACCGGTTTCTCTTTCCCTCCTACACCCTCTACCTCCACCCGCCCCCTCCTCCTCCTTGCTCACTCGCGCCTTTCGTTTCAAGGATTATTGAGTTTTCTGTTGTTTCCAGAAGAAATACGCTTTATTTACTTGGCGGAACGACAACAGGCTTTTGCACGCGGCGAAATAAGAGCGCTGCGTATACCAAAATAAAAACGTAGCGTTTTTTTTCTCTCCCAAAACGTTCTTTGCAGATATAGAACTAAATCGTATATGTATGTACATCGAATAAGTCCTATGCAAATTCTAGTATGTCTTGTAGACATTAGTATATCTGGATTTTATCCTTTATCGCGTATATAGAAGTAAGAAAAAAAAGTTGAAAATTGACTACTGAATAATGCATTTTAACACCACTCTCAACAATTGCTTTAATAATTTTCATCGACGCAAGGTTTTATTTTGCTCTTGTAATATAAAAACTCTGATTATCACGATTACAAAAAAGTACACACTCGTCATACTAATGGTAAATAATAATAATAATAATATTTTTAACATTATTTTATTACAAAGTTTAAACAATTAATAATTTAAATAATTGCATTTTTTTCAATATTTAATATTTCGTACATGACCTTTTATGTTATGGAGGATACATCATTTTTGACATATTAATATTCAAACTGTCAATGAGTATTTAATAATTTGTACATTGATGTATTAAATCTTTAAATTGCATATATTAATTTGAACTATTTTTGACAGATATTTTGTTCAAGGTTATAGGAAGTATTTTATTTTTTACTTCCATAAAGATTATAATGAATTACTCGTTATGCTTAATGGACTATAAGCGTAAATAATCAGATACGTAATGGAAATAGATTATTATTAAATCACATATAAATTTAATACTGTATAAATTATTTAGACGCGAGAGATATATGAATTTAAATATATATACACACAGACAAATTCACGTGCGTTTGTGTGGGTGTACGATAACTGCGATTTATGATAAATAATATTGCATTGTATTATAATATTAATGAAAATGTAAATTATAAACAATGTCGAAAAAACATCAAAGGCGAGTATTTCGTAATTGTACAATAAATTGAAGCATTGTAAATAATTAGTAGCTATGATTTACTATATTTCTTAATTTATAATGTATAGATGTAAACTAATATTATTTCATATGCTAATGATGCATAACAAAGACACATGATTATTTTAACAATGCAATGTGAACAACAATTATATATGAATACATTAAAAAACGTTTTGAAAAAAATTGTAGTATTAAATCTGTAAATGTATATATGTATACTCATTTTATTTTATTAAATTTTGAAAAAAACATAGTCCAGTACAACCGAATCACGTATGCACGGGTTATTACTTTGTAGATATTTGAAATTTTGCAAATTGTCTGTTAATTGTTTGGAATTCTCAATTTTTTTTCAACGTGAATACAGTTTGCAATACCTTTAATTTCCTTTCTTTGCGGAACACTCGGTTCACGCGTACATTAATACACTCACAGATGTGCAGAAAACACACATACAGAGAGAGAGAGAGAGAGAGAGGGAGAATGGAAACTGAACTCACGTAAATGGCCATTGCAATCTATTATCCTCGACGATGTAGCAGACGCTCTCGCACACAATACAGCGGATTCATCATGACCGGTGATCAAACAATGGTCTGCGCACGGGAGGCTGTAATTATTTTAAAAGTAGTCGCGTACACGCTCAATTTCAGGAGTATGTTTTCGAGGGACTTTATCTGCACGAGCCGCGGTCGCGGTGCGCGCGTGCGCTTGTATCTGGAACTTTTCATTTTTACGGTGTATTGTTAAATTTACATTCGTAAAAATGAGACAATTGAATGCCTCATTTGCCCATTTGTTATACTCCGTTTCATTTCTCATTTGTCAAGCTTTACAACGTTATTATGTATCTGCGCGAAAAACGATTATTGCCAAATATTAAATTAAATGTGTATTTCCGTATACGCCGCTTGCTACAACCAATAGTGTAGATGTAACTTTTTTTTCTTTTTCCAATACCACTGCCAAGCCACAAGCACATTATTTTGTGCAATATAAAGCAAACAAATAGATACCTTAATATCCAATTCGATTTCAATTGGAATCGACAATATTTATTTCCTAATACACCCATAGCGCCGAAAAATAATTCCTGCACTTTGTAACGTGTAGGTGCAGCATCTTGTCTTACCAGTAATGTATAAATCGTAACTTTTTTGAGAAAAACAATATTATTTTTTGTGTTACGCGAATCACTGGAACCTTATACCCAACGACGGAAATTTATATTTGTACAAGATAAAAACATAAATAATTGAAAATTGCATACATATATACTAGCTTGGTGATATTTGTCAATCAAATTAAAAGATACTTTCATCGTACACTCACGACGAGTACTCGTTGCATCTATATGTAAAAAAACTAAAAAAAAAGGAACTGAAAATAAAAGAGAGAAAAGTAAATGTCGGAGAGAGGGGCGGGAGGATTTTTCAAGCGGACGCTTGTTTGGATTTGTTTTATTCCATTTTATTTCGACGCAAGCTCGCTTTAGTTCCGTTCGGCCAAATATGATATTTCATTGATTAATTGGAGAGAACCGGCGGAAGAGTCTTTCTGACGCTCCCGGCGATTCATCATTTTGTCGACGTATAATAACAAAACGATGTACGGGCGAAAGAGCTGCCTCGTAATTATGAGAGAGCGCGTGGATTTCGATTTGTGCGACTATAGCCACACGCGCGGGCGCGCGCTCGCACACACGCACTGCACACACTCACACACAGCTTTCTCCGTTGGTACATTTTGCCGGTGCATTTTGCGTTATTATAACGGCGCTAATAACCCTGTTTGGGATTATGGTTCGTACGGGATCAGTTTTATTGGCACTGGTGTTATAGTTAAAACACTCGTTAGGATCTCGCGCAAGCGCGCGCCCGTATATACGTATATATCTATGTATATATACTCTGACTAGAGCTTAATGCGCGGAGAGGAGGACGAGGAGGAGGAGTAGGAGGGGGGAGGGGGCAGGAGGAGGGGGGGAGAGCGGGTGGAGGATCGGAAAGGATGAAACTCGCGCGTTCGCCAAAAGGATTCGCGAATGTGCGAATTTTCACTGCCGGGATATTGCTCAGTGTTTGATGCTATAATGCTTGCGATTTAAAATTTATCGATTCCGGGTTTTGGACCTTTTCATTGTGGTAGTACCGATGCTGCTGATGCTACTGCTGAATCAATAAGTTTCTTTTGATCGTTCGGATGTGGATGGGTCATTCAAATTTCCGGTTATCGTACATTGGTTTAGTTGCTAGTGTTTAGCTTTTTAATACTTTACTGCTGCAGTAAAAGATTCTTGCAAATTGAAATTCTGCTCGGTAGTTCAACCGAGTGTATTAATTTTTTGAAATATTTTTTAAATTACTTCATTTTCCTGGTCGAATGTTTTGCAGGTCAAATTGTTGATCGAAGAAAACACGATCTAGACTCGTAAACGCTTTCGACGATTCAGATCAATTTTTCGTTATTTAATTTTTCAAGAAATCAATAAACTTGCCAATTACATCGAGTGCTGTCTCAGGCAAACTGTAAATTATGTTAAATGTTTTATTCTATACGTATATTATTATGGTAATGTGTTTAAAGAAGAAAAATTTGAAGTTACTGTGACTATACAATTCCCTTACTATTATTTAAATAACTCCAATTATATGGTTATCTTAATTCTACTTTTTGCAATTCTTATAAATATTTTATATTTGGTTACAAAAATACTTACCATATTAACAAATACAAGTTCCTTAATGATTCCTACAGGTATTTTGCAAATTACTTACAATGATATTCTCTTTTAGAATTTTTTTTCTATTTTCCACTGTGCAAGTACAACTGTTAGTAATAACCCCAATTATTTTGTATCTACTTAACTATTTTAGTCACATTAATTTTTACATTTGACTTTAGTTTTCCAATTGACTGAATTGATTTAGATTCAGTTTTAATTTCGTTCATGAATGACTGACCATATGCTGATTCTATCTACTGTTATGGGTATATATTTATGTAAGTTATGCGTCTATATGATATCAATAATAAATAATTTTAACACTACATTGTAATTCGAATTAAAATGTGATGATTTAAATTAATACGTTAAATCAATGTAATGCGTACTAATATTTTAAATAGATTTTTCAGTTTAACTAATATATAACGTAACTTTTTATACTAAAAGAGTGACGATAAAAAAATAATGAATCAACTCTTTCTTGTTTCCCTGAAACCTAAAATCCCTTCTTTCAAAAAAGACACTACACGAGCACATTACGAAAATCCTAGCGTTTAATTATGAAAAGAAGAGGCTTCTTAAGACTAAGTGTCGAGGAACGGAGGAAATATTGTCTACCTCGCTCTTGCCATTATACGTTATTATTTCCGGTGCAAAGGAAACACGGCCATGTGTCTCTTCGTTATCGGGAAATTATCGGTCTTGGAGACAATTAAAGGGGAAAGGGGAGGGGGGTTGAGCTGGAAATTCCCCAAGGGCGTCAGAAAAACTTACACCCCCTCTCTCTCACTCTCTCTCTCTCTCTCTCTCTCTCTCTCATCTCGACCATGCCGTCGTAGATTGTAACACCTGCAGCTTATCGATTGAATCTCCAGGCCCGCAAAAAGTAATGGGCTAAGCCATCGCAGTAGACTTTCCGATAAGCGATCCTCATTCTACTTCTCTCTCTCTCTCTATCTCTATTTTCTTGGTTGATTTTTTTCACCATTCCCTTTGACCACGTTCTTTTTCTCTATATCGCTGATATAGAATGCATTTTTATGCACGAATGAAGAGGTATATACGGATAGTTAATTTGTTTGTTAAATTTTGTCGAATGCGAGAGGTGTCGTACTCGCTGTTAATTGCAACCTCATTATTGGTTATCATCGTGTCGTTATTCCTTTATTACTCTCGCTTTCCCACTTTTACTGCCTCGCATTATCACTTCGTTATATTTGTATTATGATTATTGATTTACGCTTTCTCTCGAAATGTTTCTTGATCCACTGGCAAACATTAAATTGCTTGTTTTTCAATTCGATTTATATATATATATCTGCTAATTTAATTCGCGTGCACATTCGCTTACTGCCCTGCAGTATATAACAAAATATTCTATTTTTAATCATCGTCGTATAAAAACCGGCAAAAACCGAGTCCTTGATACACGGTCCACAATGAACTTATAACTCGAAAACCTGCCGAACGAAAAGTTGCTCGGTACACGTACATACGCATCTCCGCTCCACCCTATTTTTTTTCTCCAAGCCTCCCTCTCCCCGTAATATATATATACACGCGAGCTCAAATAAATTCCCGGTACGTGCCCCGAATATACGCAGCCCGCGGCGGGATGATTTAACTAGTTCGACTCGTGAGAGCGAGGGCACGGAATAACCGAGACGAGAACAGGGTGTAGGGCGAAAGACGTCTTAAGCTCGAGGCCGGTATTTTATATGCTGTCTATATATTTTTTCTTGGACGCGAGCCGCGCGGTAACGAGACGCGAGTTTCACTTCGCTTTCGCGCACGGCTTATAAAACGCGCCGCGGGAAGCGAAAAATGGAAATTTCTTATGTCAAAATTGCGGAAAGGATTATCCTCGAGTAGCTTCCCTTGCGGTGTATAAACTCGATGATGAAACTTTCGATAAAATGCGGTTTGTGTTTTTCTTTTTTACATAGGTATATATAAATATGTATACTACGTTTAGTATATTACTCTACATCCACGATTTAGTAAACAAATTTACGTTTCAAATGCGAATTCACTATTAAGAGGGGGTACATACCAAGTTACAATGCAGTATTATAAATATTCATGTACTTAACTAGTTTCTCCAAGCTTTGGATCTATATGCGTATATATAAATATATACATATATTTATTTTCTACACAGTCGTACACCATTACAAATAATTCTTTTTACGGAACCTATCTATTTTTTCGTACAATTTTTATAATTTTCTTTGATTTCTTAATCAATTGTTTTTATAACTATAAATATAAATTTAGTTATCACCGTGTTATAATTATCAGCTAGTATTTAAAACTACATTTTGAAGCACTGTTTCAGTATAAAACTTAATTTACTATTTTATACGTTTAGGAAGAATATTAAAATTCTTTAATGCACCTAAATGTTAAAAAAATTACAAAGTGTAATATACTTCCTTTTTTCCGTAGATACTAATTTTCTTAATTTGTTTATTTATCAGCGGTACTATAAATTATGATAAAGAAACAAACAAACATATCTTAAAGTTAGTAAATTGTTTTAAAAAGCAATACTTGTAACGAAGCATTTACTATTGTAATTCTAAGGTAATGGTTACAAAGTTACCGGCAACTGTTCAAATGCGTTTTTTTCTTTTTTCCCCTTTTGTCTCGTTACTACCTGCAGTAAGCACGGAAACTTATTGTCTGGTCTCGTTACGAACTTTTAACGCGCTTCATCCCCACTAAAATCGTACAAGCGCGCGTTTCCGTGTAACTTTCCTTGAAGACGAAACGTTTATCAGCCACCATGTCGCCTTGGGGACGTTGCCGCAACGAACATTCACCCTCCTAGTCCGGTGGTTACCTTCGTTACTGTACAAAGCCTGTCCACAGAGAAGATCAAGTTATGCTTGGATGGGATCAATCATAAACCTTGGGGTTATCTGTTGAGTTATGACACGTATTAACGGCAAATTTTCCTTTCTCAAAGAGAACACTATCTATCTAATGAAAAAATATATTGATAAAAATAGTTGACCGTATTTTCTATTATGTCAAATGTTATATTATTCCTTCCATAACGATACTAACCACAAGAGTTAATATTAAATAATTTAGACGAAACTTCCGAAACAATTCGTCTGAAATAATGAAAAATAAAAATATGGTTTAAAAATAAGACGGTATACGGTAAGAAAAACTCTGGTGGAAAAACAAAGCGTGGTTCGAGTCGTGTACCCAGTCACCGGACGGATTACGAGAGCGTGGCAAAAATTCCGCGGGCCGTAATAAAATTCGCGCGTTGAATACAAAGTGGGTAAACGGTCGGTCACGTAGCCGCACTTCACCCGGCCTAAAGTGTCTTATTCCGCAGGCGTATCTTTCTTCCTCCTTGGACGCGCCCTCGTTAGTTACCGTGTGTTTACGCTTCTGGAAAGATTTTGACTTTTGTCCAGCCACGCTGGCTTTCATTCTTTCTTCTTGGCATTAACTTCACCTCGGTCTATTGATAAATCGCTGTACTCTTTACTTTGCAATGATGTTTGTAGTATTTTAATTATTCATTTTTTACACGAATTTAGAAAAACGATTTCAAACACTTTGGCGGATTATTAGGATATCTTGAAACAGTTAACTAAAATGCAACTATATTGAAAAGTTTATGTCGAAATTGACAATCGTCATAATTAATAAAATAACTAACTTCGATTAAATCATTGAAAATTCAATTTGAAATTGGTCCGAAAGTAAAGTTCGTGCAGACTGAATTTCCAGGGTGCCGCGTACAATAAACATAAAAATCTCAATTAGAAATCTCTGTCTATGCATATACATATACATATACATGTACATATATATATATATATCGGGGATCAGAAAATCGGGGATGGTAAGCGCAGTGAAACGCGGGAAATATGGATTTTGCGTATAGCGGTGGAAAGGACGATTGCTCCATGGGCCAACTTGGCGAAGCAGCCCGGTCCGGGGATTTTCATAAATTCGTAGAATATAGGACTAAGCCAAGAGAGAGAGAGAGAGAGAGCAAAAGAGAGAGAGAGAGGGAGAGAGAGAATGTAGAGGAGGGTAACAAAATGTAATGGGCACGACTTGGTTTCGCGCTTCGCTGATTCTTCGATAGAAGCCGAACTTTTCGGTTACTCGTAAAAAAAGGTACCTCGCTAACGTAAAATTGAATCTGCGCGGGTTTCCGACTTTCGAGTTTGAAAATTATTGCGGCCGGATGGACGCCGATAATGCGCCTTTCCTACTCGAGTTTCGCGCCACTTGATTTTCAAAATTATAAGTGTCCCCTTGTTATTTTATTGCTCTCTGCTTTTGTTCGGGATATCGTGTAAAAATTTCAATAATAGCTACTGTCAACAACAGAGTACTGCTTCCAGATATTTTTGAGCTTAAGTCTTTGTTCTCAATCGATACAAGGATAAGAAAAGAGTAAACAACGTAGAACACGCATCGCGTGAGATAAATTAAAATGATAAGTAATTGACCTGTAACGAATGAAATAATTAAATACAGAAAGCGCAATTTGGTAAAAAAACAACATTTATTTCCGGGTATTCTTTTCTTCTAGCGTACAAAGCCTCAACCAAAAAAAAAAATATCAGGGCAGCAGAGAATGTACTTTGGAAGGAAAAGAGCGAGTGTACTGTTTGACGCCTTCTCAAAATTGAATGAGCTGCATGTCCGAGTATCCGTAAAAATTCAAGTCGGCAGGACTTTATTTACGTCGTAGAAGAAATATCTTACATTTTGAAACCACCAGGAGAAGGAGCACCCCCAAAATGAAAGAGAGATCGGGAGTGTAGCGAGACCACTCTCCATTACCATTTATAGTGATTCTTGAAGCACCTTTCTTCTCTCGGCGGCGTCTTATACGCCTCCTCCGTTCTTTTGTAGAATCAACCAGGGAGTCCCTTTGCTACATCTGATTTATGGCCTTTGTCATTCCCCGATGCATCTTTGCGATTCCTCCTTCGTGTTATTACGCCGCGCTTAGAGGCGTCGTTTTACACGGAAATCAAATTGTACGTTACGACACGCTGTAAAAGTACGGCTTTTTTGTCTTCGTCGAGGTGGCTTTTTTTAGATCGTTCTTTTTCGACTTTTTTATTTTCGTACACTTGTCCTAGCATTTACGTCGATACTCGCCACAACAATATTACGAATATTCGTCATTCTCTTGATTTGTTAACGAGTAGTTCGTAAATCTTTTTTATGCAATATATATCTTACTTTAAATATTTATATATATAGTATTAATTTATTTCGGACTAATTGATGTAGATATATACCGTAGATAAAATAGAATGAAATAGTACGTAGAATAAAAGAAAAATGAAGATAAATCTTTGGTACATTTTTTTCTCAAATTAAAGTAAACTAGGTTGTATATTTTAAAATTGTGAAAAAGAAATAAAGAAGCGTTACGACTGCGCGTGTAACAGTGATTTTTGACAAAAGCCGGACTGTCTCATACTCGTAATATTGTTTTTGTCCGAGCCAAACCGTGTCGAAAGCCGAAACGAGCGACACAACGGATTTTTAACAGGCCATTACACAAATGAACTTTAAGTGCCAGCAACAAAGTCGTACATACCTGGCTTGTGGCCAGTGTTTATTAGTTTACGAATGTTATATATACATACATACTCTATCGTCTTATCTTTTTTCCCTTTTAGCCAATCGATTCGTTTCTTCGGTTCACCATAAACTTTTCTCGTAAAACTATATGGATACGCGGTTTATTAGTTTCTTCTTAAGTAGCAAATACATATTAACGATTGACTTTGTTCCGCAAAATTTCATATTTGAGTTTAAGTAAACGCATGCGAAAGAACAGTTATGACCGTGACGGGCGCGTTACGCTGTCGATTACTAATGCAACGTGCTTTGAGTGTTGTATAATAATAGATTGTACAATGTGGTTTCCCTGATTTATGGAGAAATATTTGTATAATTAAATAACCGTTAATCAAAGCTTAAAGTAAAAAGGAATTCGACGATTAAATATCTATCAGTTGTTATCTATCACGACTAATATATTAAAGGACTTTTATTTTTTAATTTATCATTAAAATTACTCATTACGCGACAGTTACAAAAATTCGAATCAACAATGTTTAAAGAGCTATCGTATAGTCAAAGGAAGCAACAATATTCGATAGGGTACAGAACAACGACAACCGACAGAAGGAAACGAAAGAAAAAGAAGATGAAGAAGGAAAAAAGAGGAGGAAATAGAAAAATCGAACGATTCGTGAACAAAGGAGTGTTTCCTCGGATTGCGTAGCCGACGCGTCACGTCGTGGAATATCCAACCCGGCGCGAAGCTCTTGAATAAACATGCGCTCTCGGGGGCACAAAGCAGAACTAAGTAGGAGGGGTGGGCGCGCGAGAAAAGCGCGTCGCGCCTCTGCCGGTTACGGGCAAACGATGAAAAATGCATCCGCGCGCGTCTGGCCCGCCGCCGGGTAAACAAAGGGCAGCTCTCTCTCCCTCTCTGCTACTCGCTTTTTCTCCCTCTTTCTCTGTTGGTAGCGCGAAATTCTTTCTAACTTAATTACTCTCGACTACTGCCCGCGCGCGCGAAGCGATTTTTGTGCTCGAGTGGGCCTCTCTCTTTCTTCCTCGCGTGTCCTTTTCTCTCCATCTCTCTCGCCCTCGACATTTTTTTTAACAAGCGGTTCGCGGTTTTGTTTGCTCCTTGGAATTTTTAAAGACTTTTTTTGCCTCTTCCCGCTCGTGCCTTTTAACGAGAGAGTCTTTTGTTGAAAAAATTGTTTGTACTCGTTGGATGGAGTATTCTTGCCTCCCGTGCGCTCTCTTCTCGAGATGCTGGTTACCTACGAGTATTATAGGGTTCGAAATGAGAGACTGGAACTATGTTTTCAGTATATTATATTATTTATTAAAACATTTCGACCTACCGTAATAAATGTTACAAATAGTTTTTCATATAGTTTTACTATTAATTACATTTACTCTTCCTAATTATCATCATGTTTGCTCAATGGAAAGTTCATGCTTTAATAATAATCTATAATATAGAAAGTTTGAACAAGGTTCTATTTAAAAAGTTATCTCTCGTAATGCGGCAACAAAGAGATAATTATACTATTATTGGCAAGTATTACCGATACAGTTACGCGATCGTTTAAAAAGTGTGAGCCCATTTTTTAAAAATAATATTAAATCGCGTTCGTAAAACTTAGGGAACTCCCCGACACTTTATCCAAACGAGCGTGCATCGTTTGCCACACCATCTCTCGCGAAAGCGGCGAGGGTTGGTCAGTGGCAAGCCGGACTTTAATTCCGCGGGAATTATTCGGGCGTAGCCGACCACCGGACTCTCTCTTCCTCTCTCATTCTCTCTCCCTCTCTCGCTCTCCCTCTCTCTATTCTGCTCTTTTGCCCCACTGGACTGTCTGTTCCGGGTTCTGCGGAGAACCTCGAACCTCGCCCGGGTTGTCCACACTTTTAACTTCCGGTCGGTCGGTAATTAGTTCGCATTAGCGCGAATCGTTCGCAGAATCTCTCCACATTGATACTCGTCCGTTAATGCGTATAGGGCGATACGCGATCGTGTACAAAAATGTACGCTTGGAAATTTATACCGTTCGTGTGGTTTACCCGTCTGACGCCTTCGGCTGGAAATTTATTGTTGGGATGGGGCTGGGATGGGAATTAATTAAATTTTGACAACTGTCTCCTTTCGTGTCGTTGTTTACGGTTCCTTTTAGAAAATAACGAACGTGATACAGATTAGCACATATTTCGCGTGACATTTATATATTTTTAATAGCTATTTATGTAAGGTCGCGATCGGTAAATAGATCGATTAATAATAAACGAAGGGCACCAAATAATAAAATAGGAAACAATTATTTACGTTAAAAATACGTTACTAATAGAGGTGTGTGTTTAGTCAGTATTTCGTGGGTTCAAACAAGCCTCGATGAAAAGGTGTAGCTTGACGAAACGAGTCGACATATCCCTAGCGTATACCTTTTAGCAACCGTAGAAAATACACATTTACCTCTACAACAAGCTTACCGTCCTTTCTGCCCGCACAAAAAAAGCTAGAGCGCGACAAAGCCACAGTCGTGCGTTTCGCGTGAGATCGGAGCTTTCACCGTAGCCTGCGAGAGTGGGTCTACCTCTAGTCCTCGAGTGCTCCAGGGCAATTCGGCTGTGCTCTAAGGGTCCGGACGAATTAGGTAAGCTTTCCACTGGGCGGGTACTTAAGCAGCTTTCGCAAGCTCGGCAACGCCGATTTTCGTACTAATATATGCCACTTGACCCTACAGCCCGAGCTACTCTCCATACTCTGCTTCCTCTCTCCAATGGGCTTTCACCCCCCGTGCTCATCGCTTTTCACCGAGCTTTTACGCTGGTTCGCTTCGTCTCGCCTCGCCTCGCCTCGCCTCCTTTCCGCTTATTCATCCCGGTCTTCTGTAACATTTGGTGCATCGACCCAAGGGCGAATTTTGAAGGTGCCTCGAAAATGTGTTTTTCCCCGTGATGAGACTGCGTTTTTCTCGTACGAAGCTTTCATCCCATGTGCGAGGAAAACTCCCTTTACTCTCGAAATAAATCTGTGGCTCGCAAATGTATTATCAAACAAATAAAAGTGTTTACCACAAAATAATGTATTATATTATCTATATATATGCGAATACGAGGAAAAATATTTTTTACCGAAGTTCTTTCGGCGATGTGTAATCGAAGTAAATCGAGTGTAACTTTTTAAAGAAGGACCAAAAATCATTTTTCATCTAACGTCATTGTTGGTACAAGATGGAAATATTGATATTTGACAATATTAAATAAGTACCCGTTTTTCAAGTCGATCTCCTTTAAACATGAAGTTTCTTTATAAATATTTAGAAAAGTAAAGACTTGTGGAAAGGTAGAGGGAGTATTTACATCCTACGTTATACGAATATGACGCCAGAGAGCAGACAGAGTTAAATTAAATTTTTCCAACGAAAATGTTATTTTGCTTATATATATATGTACACACACGTACGTACACCCACACGCGTAGTTGTATCTGTATATGTATATTTATTTATACATATGTGTAACAAAGAAAGTAATATTTCTATATGAGTTTTCTCTCTGTTCGTAGTGTGCAAAAACACATGGAATGTGTTACGCATTTTTTTCTCGTACGTGTATAATTAAATTTCCGTATTTTATTTTAATTTTCATTACACAAAGGTTTCATTAAAGTTCCATAATAAGGAACTTTTTCTCCAATGAATATTTTTTTGTACATACATTCCTGAAAATATTTAGAATTTTATTCGGTCCCTGGTAGCTTCCGTAGATTACACCAATCGATGTACAATAAAATCGAATTTTTAATATTTGTAGAGTTATTCAAATTACAGTTTATAAACTACATAGAATTCCTGAAATTGAGTTTGTGCGTTCTGGAATTCGCTCGGCAGTTTGCTTTAGCAAATGGAAAATGTAGTAAAAAGTTTTAATCGCGATTAATTAACACGTTAATTAAATTTTAATTTTATAATTTTATGAACAATTTCATAATTAAACAGTCCGAACTTTTTAGCAATTTATTAAATATATGTAGGTGTGTGTACGTACACATATAGGTATATATATATATATATATATATAATGACTTCATGAATTCTTTTTGATAATTTGTTATTTTTAAACTATACAAGGATTATTTATGAATATACTGGCAACTGTCGAGCCAGAAATTGTATTAGTATAACGGAAAAGATAAGCGTTTGATAAAATTATATTATTTCTCAGATATTAATAATATGAATAATTGAGGAGTAACGATGATTGCTTGAATATTGAAGGTGTAATAGTTGGTACTAAATTTTCATTTGTGAAATACGCATTTGGAAAATTTTCGTTAGACTCGGTTAAAGTAAAAGGACACACCGGCAATGAGAGGCAATCAAGGAAACGCGAGCCAAAGGATCGGGTACGACGAGGGTTTAGAGTGTAAAAGCCAAAGTGGTACGAAAATTCACGCGGTATAGGGAGCAAAAGGTAAGCGAACTTCCGAGAAGAAAAAGCTCAACACACAGCACGTATAAATACGCGAGATGAATTCCGTCCACGTTCTGCATTTACGAGTCTCAAGTTTATTTTCGAGTGTGTCGAGTCGAAATTCCACCTTCTCCCACGTACGCTTCTTGATTTTTTCCTCTTTGCCCGCTAGAATTTTTCTACCTCTCGCTCCTTTTGAGTACGAACATTATCCACGTACTTTTACCTTTGTTTTTGGGCGCATAGAGTTTTCTTACACTTATTCATCCTCTCTCTCTCTCTAAATCGATTCACCGTATGCATTTTTATTCGAACAGGCAGAGAAAGAGAGAGAGAGAGAGTACGGGGATCATGGTAAAATTTTGCAATGCTAATTGATAGTCACGCGATGGATACAATGAAAAAGAAGAATACGCCGATATCTCTAAACGCGCAGCAGTTAGTCGAGACGTTTGGGAGTAGGTACTCGGAGAAGTTTCGCACTAGACGATACCGTAATATTTAATATAAAAAAGGGAGATCGAATCCGGTCGTTATCGGGAGCGTTCAAGATCGGCGGTAGGTTGTAGTAGCTAAACTCGGATTCAATTATTAAAAGGGAAGCGTCGAACGAGCCATAAGTCACCGAGCGATCGAAATAACGATCTCACATAGCCCGCGGCCGGTACAAGGCTCGATCGGGGCTAATTTTGGCCTAGCGAAACTTTGCCCATAATTCGGGCGGAGCTCGCGAGCGCGAACTAAACCCGGTGGGAGGACGATTATTGGTAACTATTAACTGGTAAAGTTTCCCTCGGCAAGACGAGCGAGGAAAGTCGCCTGCGAAGGAGGGAGAGTACACCGAGCGCGCTACCGAGTCGCGTAAGAGGAGCTCGAATTAAGCACCGAAGCGCCTACATATGCGCGACCACTTTGCATAATTTATGGGCCCCAATGGGTGGTAACGCCGAGTTGTTTCCCGTAAACTCCTCCCCTGCTTCTGCATCCCCCTCTCCTTCTCCCTCTACCTCCCTCTACCTCCCTCTACCTCCCTCGTCGTTATTAACGCCCTGCCCCCGCCGTAACCCTTCTACTTTCTTTGTTATTATGTGGAATGTTGCGTTGCAGCTGGAGAAGCACCATCAGCCTTCGCTGTACCAAGTTTGACCTCAATCTCGGATGATCAGCGTTTCGAGCTTCCTGGATTGCGCTCGCTCCCTTGCTCCCTCGCTCCCTCGCTCGTTCGAAACTTCAAATTACTCTAAGACAAGATGTATTCCAATATATTAATACGTTTGATTAAATTTCAACTCTATTTGTCAAATATTACGTTGTTGCATCCTCTATACGTTTATTTCTACGAGTTACATCGAATTACGAGTAGATTCGAATACCATTGCGAATTGTCGAAATTCCTTGTTCTGTAATGGAATAAAATATCGAAAAGAGCACAAACACTATTTAAATGTTAATTATAGTCGATACGTCTAAACTTGGAGCATTAGATGGCTAAAAGATTAAAACTTTCATAAACAGGATGAAATTTAATAACTTTCGAGACTGAAACTTTTACGTCTTTGATAAAAGTTTCCGATTAATTTATAAAACGAAGCGAGTAGGAAGGGAACAATTTTTATCTTTATACCCTACAAGAAGGCTCGGTTGTAATACGATGTAAAATCTCGTTATACATCAGATGCATTAAAAAGAAAACTGTACTGGATAATTCGTGGAACTAGGCGCGCTAGATCGTGCACCTGAGGGAGTAAAAAATGAAGGAAGGAAAGGCAGAAGCTTTCAAAGCGCTCCTCTTGAATTTCCTCTGCTTTTAGAGTTATCGGTTTGATACTCTCCCTCTCTCTCTCTCTCTCTCTCTCTCTCTCTCTCTCTCTCTCTCTCTCTCTCTCTCTCTCTCTCTCTCTTTCTTTCGTTCAACATTTCTCTTTTTCATTTTGCCAAGAAGCTTTTTTCATACACTCATCGGGACTTGCGTCGCGAGTTTGTCGTGCGAGCTTTCAAAAACAAGATTCGCGCTCGCGCTTCAAAATCGTTAGAAGATTCGCTCTGCTTCGAGAAAGAGAAAGAGAAAGAGAAAGAGATTTCTTCTTTGAACAGCAAGCATAGCCTAAGAGCCGCACTTTTCATATCGGAATTTCTTAAAAACGTTTGCTAACTTTTCGGTCGACACAGGATCACTTTAACGATATTAGATGCTAGAACGCGTCTTTTTCATTTATATATGCGAGAGAATGCTTGAAACTTTATTTGTTTAAACCATGTAATTATGATTGTAATGTTATGTAACGAACGTTAAGCATACTTTTTAGACAAGTTTATTCTAACGTATATGTAGCTCTTCCAAATATATGATATTATAATGGATTTCTCTATGTAAATACAAAATACAATGATTTAAGTTGAAATTTGATATCTAAATGCAAGTTAGTTTTTGGTAATAATTAAAAAAAAGAGTGATTATATATCCATTCGAATTTTTAACATATCCGTCGGTTTATATCAAAGTTTCCTCATTCAATGAATTATTTCGTACAACTTTATAATTAAAAGTATAACATGATTCAACAATTTCACCAACTAATAACGAAATTAACATATTTAGCCGAAATTACCGGAAGGAAGGTAGAGAGTAGTGTACGCATTGGAGCCGTACGCATTAGCTTTACATCAACTAAATATTTTGACGGTATACGTATATTAAAATTTCGGACTGCCGGGTAATTCAATAGTATTAGAGTTCTGCGAATCATCGTGTAATAAGCCGCAATTAAGTCAGCGGCAGGGACCACTCGAATGATTATTATTTCTCCTAACCAACTGTCCGCGTGCATTCAAAATCGTAGGAAGCCGAAATTCACGAGAGAAACCCGGCGGCATTTAATCCGCGGTACATTCACCCACACAGCCCCGCAGACACACACAGACACGTACGTCGAGAAATTCTCGTGGGACGATTGGTAAATTTCACAGCTGACAAGGGACGAGCTCGCCGATTGGTTCGATTCCTCCTACCCTCTTCGTTAATCGTCTCCCGCAATCGATGGAAATCCAAATACGCGTACCCATATACTTTATCTCTCTCTCTCTCTTTCTCTCTCTATATATATGTGTAATATCGTACAGCCGCGATAACAATTATTGGAACTTAATCGTCTAATACGATTATGCGCTTCCTTTTTTTGTAAATGATGGATTTCGACTAATATAAGGGTTTACAATGTGTTTTTGTACGTAATCAAAAATACTCGTCATCGACGTTTGCTTGCGAGGTGATTCGCGTGATCGACGAGGAAAAAAAGAGGATTTATTTGCAATGGCGTGAGAGAACGCGTACTCGAATAAACCGACGAGTCCTCGAATGTCAACAATGAATTCGTTCAAAGTAAATAATGTTTTTTTTTCTTTTCCTCTCTCGTTCTTCTTTTATTTCGTGAAGCCAGGGGAGATAAATATATTTTAATGAATTACTTTTTTGCGTGTGATTGCGTTTACGTGTTGCTTATTTTTCCAACTTAATTATTCTTGCAACGAAAAACGGAATACTACGTAGGGTAAACATGAGTGTTTAACGTGAACAAGCACTTTGTGCATACATTCGAAAATTTATTACAATAATTCTATTGTTTATATCTGATGGTAAACGAATAAATGAAATAAAATATGTTATTCAACATAAATTTAGAACTTTCAATCATAGATTATTCAATTGGTGTATTAGTCCTTTGAAGCATAAAGATCATTCATGAATATATATATTTTTATCCTGATTATGCAAATAAAAATGGTAAGGCGGTCAAAATTGCAAAACGCAACAAGTATTTTAAAATGTATAGTTATGTGTAGCTGATGTAACAATTTTGATTAAATTTCTTCATACTTATATATGCATTATTCTCGTTCTATCTTTTTTCTGTAATTAAACGATCCAAGCATTTGCGGTCGATAAACTCTCGAAAAACTCAAGTGGAAAGAAAAAAGAAAAAAAAATGTAGGTGTCTCTCGTTTTTCACGCTTGCAATCGTCACTTACTCTCTCTCTCTCTCTCTCTCTCTCTCTCTCTCTCTTCTCCTTCTTTTTTTTTCTATTTCCCAATCTCTTTGTTCCTATTCCGGAATCTATTCGAGATAAAATGGATAACAGATGAGAATGAGTGTCGATTGACGATTCTCTCGTGTAGATGAAGGATTCACCGTGTCGGGATAAAAAAAGGCGCGAGAAAATTAAAAGCCGTGTACGCCAGGGGATAACCGAATTTTCTGTGCAGCGAAGGAGCTTCCTTCGAAACCTCGCGTGATAGATCGACCTTTTACTCCTGAAACTCTAATTTCCTCTGTGGACAGTGATATATGTACGCGTGGGTTTTGCACAGTACATCTGACGCGTTAATTAGAGTACCGTAAGAAATTATTCGTTTGTCGTTAACTTTTGCTTGCGATAGTAAAAAACAAAATTTTTCTAAATTTATTTTTTATCGATATTTTGACACTCGGGATTCGAAATATACCTATGTAATTTTTAAAGTTATGGATACGTGTGTGTGTGCGTGGTGATCTCGTATATTTGATTCTATCAAACCGATTGGACTCAATTCCGGCTCAAACGACGTATGTTTAGAGCTGTCTTGAGCTGTACTTATGCAAATTGAAGCCATTTTAAATGCTTTTAAGGTATATAATTAATCTTTGGTATTTATAATGTTTTTGTGTTTGAATGTTTAAATGTTTGTGAAATAGCGATTTGTAGAGCATACATTTATCTATCTATTAGTTTGGGTTTGTTCAGTTAACTTCATTTGTTCTTAAGTTATCGCAAAAATAGTAATTTTTTTAAAATATTCATAGTTAAAAAATATGTTGATTCGTTATCTTGGATAAGTTCTTTGACTGGTTACCTAGGCCGTATAGTTTCGAAGATATTCGAGGTTGAAATTTATTGTAGCATTTTTTCAAGTGTTTGTATCTCAGGTTTGAAATATCCAATTTCAAGCTTTAATATCTCATTCTGTTAATTTTTTGAGTAGTTTTTAGAAAAACATTAAGATTTTGTATTTGTACATAACTTCACTTCATTAGTTATCGAGTTTTCGATATACATGGTGGGATATTTTGTATTCATTAAAATAAGTAAATTTTTTACTTACATTTAGTTTTTTTTAATGTTATGAACATTATTTGTAGACTATAGATTTCTTTATCTGTTTAATAGATAATTTTAAAAAAATCGATTTTTATTCAAATATATTTGAAATTAATATATTTATTTAATAAACTGGTAGATTTTCATACCGCCCATGAGGTATTACGCAGGGTGTAAAAAATGCATTTTACATGCGTAATTGAGATACATCAGAAATAAGCACCATACGAGGAAGTTTCGTGCTAATATCAATTCGCAGCATTTTTTTTCATTAGTTTGCTTGAAATTTTATATTTTACAGTTAAAAATTGTTTGAGGGGTTTGATAAGTTGCTTCTTCAAGATTAAATGTAACTCTCAGAATACAATATATTGTTTGGAGTTTGCATTTTTGTAAATATTGCTATAAATATTTCATAACTATTTGCGTACCTCGAATATGATGGCTTTAAGTACCACCCTCCTGTATAATCGAAAATGTGTACACTGTCGTGTGCAATACGAAGGAATACCTATAAAATAACGATATTGACTATTTATACTGAAGGAGTCTTTAGATAATAAAAAGGTCTACCAAAACGCTGTTTATTACCAATTTTCCCGAGTTTCGAAATACGCAACGACGTTGAACGAGCTTTTAAAAGTATCTTGCGCCCTTGTTACGTCTCGTATATTACGAAAGTGGATGGGGAAGCACAGAACGTCGGCAGGTGTTACCTGTACCATACGCGCTCGTCCTTCATAAAATAGTCCGCGTGACTGAGAGCCAAGTAGAAAAAGACAATTACTGATGCGCGAGTTTGCGTTTATGAGTTACCGTTCTATGAC
Organism: Theocolax elegans; assembly: GCA_026168455.1. NCBI lineage: Eukaryota > Metazoa > Arthropoda > Insecta > Hymenoptera > Cerocephalidae > Theocolax > Theocolax elegans. Next base: position 61,175,474 of record CM047430.1, read on the forward strand.
ATATAGATGTTTCCCAAGGATTAATCTTTTGTTTTATTCGATGGAATCAGCTATTTGAGGTCAGAATCTTCGTTAATCGAACGAGTCTAGTGTATATGAAATTGGCAAAAACATAATAAATATTTCTTCGGAACATTTGTGGTAACATCTTTTTTAAACTCATTGATTGTGTTTCCTTTACCAGGTTGCGAATAGACGTGAAATTCTTACGCTTCTCGAACTGATAAATTTTGAACATTCATATAACTATCATTTATCTTGGTATAAATTTGCCCATCCAGGGGTTTTTTATGCGCTTTAACGGGACCCTTGCGTGTACCGATCGCATAAAAGCAAGGTTAGAGGCCTCACGAAAACTTGTCGAGTCATCCTGAGGATGCAGTAGCGCCTTTATCGTTCGTTATATATACGTACATGTATATATGTGTATACGTATACCAAAACAAAATAACGCTCTCGCACTTCCGGTCGTAAGCTTTTTGGGAATTGACGCGCTCCTCGATTTAATGATGATTATACCTAACAACGAATATTTATCAAATCGGTCGATACATCAATTTCGGAATATTGCGACCATTTTCTTATATTAAAGATTAGAGTTTAATTATTTTTTTCATACACTGGGAGTATATATATACGAATAATTTATCAATTTCCATTAGTTACTAAATCTTTAACAGAAGTAATTTAAAAGCATTATGCATTCTGCTTATGATTAAATTATTTCTTTCGAGTCTGGTTGTATACATATATATCGGTCAGCTTTTAAAATCGAGCAGTCGATACGTTAAGTGCTGAACGCGACAATTGCCATAACTGCATTAATTACGGAAGCCTTTTTAAACTGCAAGGTATGTGCAGTGTATACGAAAAAAGAAAACGTGGAATACCTTCCGGTAGGCGAGAAAAAAACCTCACACCGGTGGTTGCACTAAAGTTAATTGGAAAATTTACGCTAAATAACAACGGACTGCGCCGAAGAGTAAAAAAAAAAGTTTGTTAATTAAAGCGTTCCTCACAATAAACGAGTAACGAAGGAAAAAACCAACGAGAAACCGTTAGAGTAATTACTGTGTATATATGCAGACTAAATAATGTTTTGATGTCAGTCTTTATATAAATAGCGATATCAATCTTACAGTTCAATAGGCCAGAGAAAGGTTTATTATCTTGCTTTTCAAATATCCTCGATATAGTTGATAACAATACCTTTAATTTTTAATGTGCATGCTCTTATAATCATGTTCCTCATAGTGCATATAGTTACTATTTTTACTTTTTATTCCTCGCGTACTTTTTAATAAGATCGGTTTTAAATTTATTATTTCTAAATGTGAAAATCGCAAAGCGCGGGTAGTTAGTCATATTTCATTAGTTTTTATTAACTCGGTATACAATATAATTCAACATATTAATCAAGTTCTTCTTTTTTGCTCTAAGATGGTAATAAAATATACATTAAATAATATTTTTTAAAGTTTCAAAAGGCTTTACAGCGTAAATTATCATAGTTGTAAACTGTAATAAAGTAGGAAAAGTTAGACTGTGTTACAAAAGTTGTTTGATCGATGAAATATTGATTTAAAAGTAATATAACATATAAAATAACAAAATTATCGTTTAATGAAATTATAATATACAAAATTAAAATGACGTACTTCTTAAATTTTATTTCCATAACATATTTTATACAAAGACTTTATATTTCATTTTAATAACGCTTCTACGTATCTTTTAATACTTTATTTCTAGTTATCTAAATAAATATATGTTACAAAGCGTGAGAAAGGTAACACGAGAAACGTTATCTAAATATCGTGGAAGGCATTTATACTGAAACCGCAAATTCTAATTGACGAAAATGTTAAAGCACGCGTCTGCAGTCACACCCCTGTATCATAAAATTATCACACGAAAAAGATCAAGAGAACAAAAAAAAAGCGACAGTAACAAGCTTACGGTAGACACGTTGCGCGCGTCTATTGAAATCAGACGCGCTCAACCGGAATAAATATGTAAATGCCATTGGAATTGTCTCTCCCCTTCGTTAATTCAACGGTTCCAACCTCGACGACTGGCCTTGCGAAAATTTGAAAAAAAAGTAAAGAAAAGTTAAAATAAATTAAATAGGGACGCGAAATAAAAAATTGAGGTCGAACGAGTTTTCAACGAGCTTGCATCTTCCTTGGTGCGCGTAGCACTCTCGCGTAATTACGTCAGAAATGAAAGAAAAGCGCCTCGGGAGGTCGACGTTTTTCACGAGGGGCGACTCATTATTATAGATACTTCGTGACGCTCGTCCTCGCTGAGGGGAATAACTTTTTCGAAAGGATAAATAAAAACGTCGGGTACTTTTGTATGAAGCATGTTTTGTAAAGCAGAAGGTAGTAAAAATGAATTTTCACGCGATGATAATACAACTTTCAAGGAGGGTTGCTTTTTTTTCTCGAAATTCATCTTGACGTCAATACTTATTATGTTTTTCGTTGAATGGATTCGCAATATTAATTACCTTAGTACATTTTATTATACGCAGTTTTTCTTTGCTTGATGTAGCTAAAATATAGTCTCGACTAAAAATATCGACTTTATATTTGAAGTTATAAATTTTATAAAATCTTGCGATATATACACGCATGCTCTGTTTTTTAATATAGAATCAATGTATTTTTTGTATATTAAACATTCTTGTTAATCCTTTTTGATTTCCAGAAATAAAACGTATTGCACTATTCACATGCACGTGGTAAAGAAAGATATATAGTATTCGCAATTACATTAACATTGATTTAATTTGTTATTCATATTAATCGAAATTAAAAAGTATAAAAATCTTCTAAAATGTTTACCCTTACGCACGGGTTTACATTTCACTGTAAATATTTGATACAAATTTAAATGTACGCGCTCGATGATGGCCTTAGCATACTGAAACAAATCACAATATGTTAGAATAAACAAATGTAAGTAAAGCTGATCCAATCATTAATATCTTTAATGGACTAGTACTATTGTTTTAATCTGCTAATGGATTTATCTTGATTGGTATATGCATTTTTATTAATCGTCCAAATTTAGGTTGGAGAAAAAATTCAATTTTAAAATTCGAACTATTACAATAAATCTATATTATATAGTAATATCTAAAAATAAACTTTCCCGTTTACAAATATTTGCATGTATGCATATATATATATATATATATATATATATATATATACATCGTCTATGAAATTTCGGAAAAAGAATATCTGCGAATCGAAATAATAAAAATAGTAACTTTGACGTGAATAAATATTATTAAAAAAATACGTTGTTCAAAAAATATTAAAAAATTTTAAGATTTATCCTGGAAAAATGAATATAAGTATAGATGAACGTAAATAGTACATAAACTTTTCATTAATTTTTACATTATGAGAACTTGCACGGTATTTATACACTTTATATTATATTATACTTATACATTTCCTTATCGTTACGTGACGTTTGTTACAGTTGCATTTCCTAAAATGAAAAGATCGAATTCATAATCAAAATTTGTATTCATTCGTTCTAACAAAAAGAAACTTTCTATATTGAAAAAACGAAAATTTACGCTATTTTGTTGGTAAAACTCGTATGGAGAACAACATTAATCCAGCGTCGGGCTGCGTACATACGCAAAATCCGGGGGGGAAAGTTGGAAACTAATCGCGCGCATTAACTCACCGGGCACAATCCTCCGCGAGCATCTATTTCCCTCGTTATTTTCCTTCCAAAAACTTCAATTCGACAATCCCAGGGAAATAAAAGCACGAACACGGCTGATTTATCGCGCGTAAACGTATCTACCCAACACGTGTCGCGAGCAGCTTGTTTCGGTTTGAAAAAAAAAAATAGACACCCACACACCGGTAGCCTTTAAACAATACATTTAGAAGGGAGCTCTACCTTTTTTTTGCAACAATAATTCATCACCGCGTATATATTTGGCAAAGCCTGTCGCCGCGGTGGTCGCGCGGGGCTTTGAAAAATGCTTTATTGCCATGTCTGATTGCGCGGTCCTCTCTGTTCCCATTTTTTAACTTCTTTCCTATTGTTAGTTTTGCGCCCTTCACTTCATATATCCCGTCTTTCGAATATATTTCCATACCTTTTTTTATGTATCGCGTGTTTTTTTTTTCCTTTCCCTCCCTCCCTCCCCCTCGCGACTTTCAACTCACTGGCATACGCACGCTCCTCAAATTACCACAGTCGATGAACATTATCGACCAAAGGTTTTCCAATGTAAATCTATATTAGTGTGCATAAAGGATAATTAATGTTTCGATGTAAATAAGTTAAATGCAATTGAATTTCATCTGTCCGAATCATTGTTTACTCTTTGATAATTAATTATAATTACGGCATATCTACGTACAATAACGGTATACGTTAGCGTACATTTTAAATATCTCGTAATTATTAATTTAATATTCCACCGGTGTAGCATTACGTAGAAAAGTAAAAAAAAAACCTCACTTAAAGCAAACACTTTCCTAGAATATTTTACGTTGCGAATAATCGGTTTACAACTCACCGTATAAACTGCAACTGTAATAATAAGTACATTACTTTTAAAATAATAATGATTTAATCTAAAGTTTGTGTATAAAAACAATATTTTTTTGTGTACACCTAGATATACACGCGAGCGCGCGGAAAGGGACACAAACACAGCTGAAGCGAGGGTAAAGAAAATCCGTAGGAGAGAGGGCGCGAGTGCAGGAGATAAAGCTTCGCGAACCGTAAATTTCCCACGAGCCAAGCGTGCGCGTCCTTCTCGATTTGCATTTTCACACGCCTTCTCCATCGAACGCGACGACAACGACGACTCCGTCCGGATTAAAGTCAACCGTAGCGCGAAGCTCGACCCGCCCTCATCTCCATAGCGAGCTCGCGCAGGAGGGGGTCTCACCTCTTTTTTTTTTTCCTTTCCGCCTTGACTTCGCCATTTCTTTCGAACTTTGCCTTATATTTCCCTTAGTTTTCTTATTCCTTACACCTTCTCTCTCTATTCTTCCTATTTCTCTCTTTTTTTATCGCGAGGAAATTTAAAATTTTTTTTCCGCTCGATGCACCTCGTATTTCCTTATTGGATTTCACGCGTGCTTTCCTTTTTCAAAACTTGCAGTAGTTTGAATTTTCGGCGCGGAATCGAGAACTCGCTCGGGTTAATTTTTTTTTAAATATATCTTCAAGTAGATTACGAAATTCACGATTTAGCCAACTGGAATATTCTCACCGGGCGTTCCAATTAATTACGTTGATGCGCGTTTACTAGTATATATAGAATTATTTTTCGTAAAATGTTACATTTTCGCGCAGTAATTAAAATGGCTTCTATATAAGATACGAACATTTCGTAAATTATTACTAAGATCACTGTAGATTGTATGTATATATTAATCACTGTCTGTCGTCATCCTTGTAAATATAATAAAGTAACGTAAAGTATCAATACATCTTATGGAATACAATATCCTTAGAGAGACAGGAAAGTGTTTCCTGTCGTAGTCGCGGAATACAAAAGTTTCAATAACATGTCCAAACTTTTGATTTTTGTATTACCAAAGAAATACTCGGTAGCAGATAAACAACCGGTAAAAAAAACGTCAAAAATTCTCCAGCGCCCTAGCTGTAATCCTGAAATTCACGAGTGAACGTCGTCGTTTCCTTCGCAGCTGTTTTCCTCTGCTTGTTTGTCGTGGAATAAGGGGGTGAGAGCGAAAGGAAGCAAAGGAAGAACGAGATGGAGCGAGACTCCCAGAGTGAGAGAGGAACGGAGAGAGTGAGAGAGAAAGCAACAGAGCCGGTGACTCGCTGTCTGGAAGCTTGGGTTGCGACTTGGCGCTTTTGGATACTTGTCAACAAACTCGCAGCCGCAGAATCTGCGAAAAATATACGTCAACGGGACAAGAAAATTTGTATTCGCGGGCTCTTTGCATCTATGATAAATAGGCTATAAATGTATTACGGAAATTGTTCTTTGGTCAGCTTTTTCATATCTTTCCACCAATTTTCTTTAATACCTTTTTAAGAAATCATTTTTATTATTCTTTTGAGATAACATATTAATTCTAACGTATTTTTGTGCCGAATTCCAGTAAATTATACAATGATCGTGAATTTTATTATTATAAAATTGTTTGCGAAGGATTGAAAATACGTTGATAGCAAAAACATAGTGTATATATCTATACACGCTAAACCGTTGTACCTCGAATGATATATTTTAACTTATTTTTACTGCTCTCGTATTTATACGACTCGAAAACATGATATATACGTATTTTAATTTTTACCTTTACATAACCTCAAAATTTCGGTTACATAGGGCTGTTTATTTATAAACTCGTTGGCCTATATATTAGTACACCATGCATAATCTCCTTAAATAATAATAATCTAAGGTAAACTATTTTAATGTACTCGCTCTGCAATGTAAATGCATTTTCGAAATCCAATATTTTAAGCAATACGAATTCCTTCAGAAGTTGAAAGCACGCAAAAAAAAATATAAGAGGGTTAGCATCTTTATTTACTACCGTCAAACGGTAAATCATTAATCTTCGATGTACACTTTTGAGAGCTCGGCATTATTTACAGTGAAGAAAAAAAGGAAGCGCTCGAGATTCAAGGAAAACTGGGCGTTATTTTCATTTTCTATCAAACTAACCCCGAGTAAATAAACCAAGCTCGGTGCCCGTCGAGAGGTGCGCAGTCGTGAAAACATTTTCCTTACGATGTCTCGGTACGCTTCTGAAAACTGTATCTTTCCCTTCCCGTCTATATGTATGTACGTATATATATATTCGTGTTTGTTAAAGAGAGTAACGCGTATGTTTTTACATGAGCTTGCCGATGGAAACGAGATAAATTCTTATTGAATTTTAATTTATTATTAGAGGGTATCGATTAACCGACATTTGTCAAAAGACACTTAGTTGATACCGATCTACTCTTATGGATAGTATCGGTAAATATAGAGAAAGTTTTCATAAAAAATAATAGTAATTTCGTTTACAAAAAATATTAGTACAACCGTTCCGTGTTCAGATAATAGCCACAAAAATCTTAAAAGTTTAATTGCCTTTTGTTGCATCGGTTCGCCATGAGTATTTATCGTTATAACGTCCGGTAATATATTTTTTACTCGAAAAATCGATCCGAAATTACTGAGTAATACGTAAAATAATGACAAGGAATATCTTCCCTGTTTATCTGGTGTGTCACGTTTTTTAATCAATGATATTGCATGCGCCACGCTATATCCTAACGCGCAAAGAAATTGGGCCTCGTCGTACACGTGACGCGTTGATCGATTGCACCTCGAGGTATCTGGTATCTCGAGATTATATTGCTTTTGACACTGAAAACATAATTTAACGTTTACATAATGTTATCGATACAGGTATGCGTATATACACTTTTTTGTCTTCAGATACATAATAAATATTTTATCTATCTATGTATAATTATACTATTTTTTAACATCCTATAACGATGAAGTTCGTGATGGATGAGCAGGGTCTTTGAACTTTGACTGAAACAATAGTAATAGGCACACGCTTTATGTATTTTTTGTGCTATATAAGAAACCATTCAGAAACTGTTTGTATTGGACAAGTAATAATTGTTTTATTTAGTTTCTTATCGCATTTATAAGTAACAAACTTTAACAAAGAATAAATTAATTCGATTAAAAAGTTTAAATATTGCATTAAAATAGTCAAATTGAACATAAATAATAGATATTTTAAAAACATAAATTCTCTACGCAAATCTATTCATACATTTTAGGTAGTTTATATTTCAAAAGATTCAAGCTGATTCATAAAAGCTTAGGTATTTTTGTCCTTACTTTCGAGGCACGCTCTAATAATCGTGAATGTTGAAGAGGAGGTGCGCACACGAGCGATCAAAGAAAAACATCGTTTCATACGTCTACATGTAAATATATATATATGTATACATACACATCTTTGAGTTTGCGGATTTGTGATTGACCACGCGCGTAATATTGCTCGAAATCTCGCATGTAGACGAGTTTCCGTGAAGTTCCATTGAAAAGTTTATTCGCGGTGAACCGCTAAAAATAAATATACGTCGCTCCGCGCAACTAATTTAAAGTCGCTTATGTGTATGGGTGTCTGGGTGTGTTGGTGTGTGTTATGTAATGCTTCAATTATATATCGTGTAAAATAATTGAATTTTATATGCTTGTTAACTCGGTGTACACACGGACTTGCGTATTAATGAATTGAATGTATGCGGGTATGTCTGCGTGTATGCGCGCGTATATGTGTCTGTTGTAATGCAAACTTGCATAATTCTCTCTAATTCTCATTACCGATACATTTGACGAATATACCAATTAATTCCTCCGATACTAGGTACACACACATATACATATATATACACCCGTTTTTCGTAAATTCTGTAAATGATAATGTGCGTGTGTGCGTGTGTGTGTGTGTGCATGACTGTGCTTTTTCTCACCATGATCTAATAACGACAACTTGTAAATGCAATTGAAATTTTGAATAAACACTATAATTCCGAAAGTATAGTATACGAATCTAGGAAGGAAAATATTATCCCGATTAATAAACTTACCCTCTTGATTCATTGCGAGCTCTTGATTAGCCGGGTAACAAAACACCCATAACCTTGCGAAAAAAAGGAAAGAAAAAGGAAAAGAAGGGAGTTTGCGTATAGTCCTTAAAGCTGAAAAAAGGGAAAAGAAAAGTGAAGCCACTCGGGCCGATGAAACGTACTCTCCATACCCTCCCTCACAATAGCGCAAGCGCATTCACCGAGAATCGGGCTCATTTCAATGCGAAATGAGGTCCATAAATTTCCCGTCTTTCATCGCCGCTCGCACACTCGAAAATCCGTGGCGCTTATGCACGGGCAATAACTTCGGCAGCAGGTAGTATTTACCGTTGGTATATCATTTCCGGACGTTCGGTTTACAAAAGGAAGAGAGCGGCGAAGGGAGGGCTCGCGGGGTAGAGAACCTCGATTTGCCCACGAATCAAAGGACTATTACGAAAATGACCATTAAAATAAATGACATAGTATTGCGTTGAGAAAACCCTACTGGTGAAAATCGTTTTGCCTAATAATGACAGAATTAACGCGTACAAATGTTTCTTTCTTACTTCCTAATGCTTGCTCGTTTGATTCTTCGGTGTATCTTTGACCCTTGCGTGTTTCCCTTTCACTGAAGTCATCGTAAAGATAACGCCTAAAATTATCAGCGCCTTTTGTATTCGATCAGTTTAGTACAACTTGATGGTCATTTTTGGAAATGGATTGTTTTTAGGCACTGGTTACTGAAATAATAGAAATAATGGTTTAGGATAAAAGTTGGTAATCAAATGAAATTATAGCGAAATGGAATTACGTTGATACGAATCTTGACTTGCCAACTTTGTTTTCCTTTACAAAAGCGTGCCGACTATAGATTTGCAAAATTGAAATGTACACGTAAATAAATATAATATTTTATTTCCACCGATCAAAATCAGTAAGCAATGATATAATATTGAATATATCCGTCTTTCTGATCGATTCTAATAAATTTTTCAATGTATCACAATAACAATAAAATAAATTCCCTTTGATACTATTGATATTCGTTTAAAAAAATCCGTTTCTTTATTGTTGAATACAAATAATTATATTATACATATTATACAAACGTAAAGGTTAAATTTGTACGAAACTATTATAATCTTGAAAAATAAAGTATACATATTAATAAACGTCCGTAAGTTTTCCTCTTTTATTTAGGTCGTCGTTAGACATTTCCCAAAGTTCGAGGGCTTTGAATTTTCAGACTGGCCGAGTTGACGCAGAATCCCCCACTGTAAACGTTTCGTGCTGCATACTCACTGTAAATTTCCTCCAACTTGAGGTATAATGCATTCGAAGTAGAATGGGACAAGTTTCACGTTAATTAAAGTGAATCTTCGCTTCGAGGACGTTAAGCGCACCTCTGGAAAATGAACACAGCCACTTGGTTAAAATATGCCATTTAGTAATGAATTATAGAACGGCATCGAGGCAATCGTTATTTGCCGTTGTAACGAGGAACGCTTGAATAATGCTTTCTAAATGACGTCGCGCGCGCACCATTGACTTCTATATAATTTTGTATAACAATGATCAACGGAATTATGCTTTCCTTTTCATTCGCCACGCTACGAATTACACACCGGTCGTTCAGTTTCTTTTTTATTTTGTTATTCGGCTCATTTTTCTTTTACATATAATATAGCATCTATATACATATATTTGAAAAAGCGAGTGTACGCATCAGGCGTATAAATATTTCGAATGCTTGAAATCCGATACATTCTCCCGCTAAAAGCATCGATCGCGGGCTTAATTTTCCGCCCTTTGATCGCGTTCGCGCGCATTACACGAAAAGGAAGGGTCCCAAAAAAAAGGTAAATACGCGCTTTATTAGGGTCGCTTCTCTCCGCCAACCCCTTCCACCCCCCTCACCCTCCTGATTCCAATTTACGCGGACGCGAAATGTGAAGTTTAATTCGCGGCTTATCTCGCTCGGCTGAATCTCGGGTTTCGATCGTTTGTGTTTGTGTGTACGTGTGCGGGCGCGAACGCCTGTGTCGGTGTGTACCGCGCAACTTTGTCGATAATTAGATGGAATAATCCTCGTGTGCACGAAAATTATACACGCGCGCATTAATAATGCAAATTGCGTGCGGGCGTTTATTTAATTCGTCGTGGGGCTAAACGGGCGAATTGGTTTTTTAATAAATGGCATGTGCGCGATTTTTTGTTTCAAAAAACCGTAGAGAAAGAGAGAAAGAGAGAGAGAGACCTCTGCTAAAGTTTTGGTGATATTTATACGTTATGTGCTTTCGTGAGAATTTGATATGGAAATGTTTTCTTGTATTATGGAAATACGTGCGTTTTGTATTCATGAATTTATAATCATTCAATTTTAATTTAGAAACGAGGTTGAGTATTTTTTTATTATGACGGTTATATCATTATCTCTAGCTAATAATAGACATAGATCTATTATTAATAGAAATAAGGATTTGAGCAGTGAATTCATATCGATATATTGATTAAGTTGTTTATTGCTTGATGCAAGAACGTAGATGATAAATTTACTACGCATTTAGGAGAATATTGAAAATAAACAAATGTACTTTTTGATTTTCAGGGCCCGGTCGGCGAAGTGGGTGGTGTCCGGCTGCCCCTGCAGTCGCTCCACGGCTACGGCTCGGTCTTCATGTACTCGGCCTCGACCAGCCCTGGAGGTGGCGGGGGTGGGGGCGGCGGCGGTAATAACACTGGTCAGACCGGTGGTACCGGCGAGGTAACGTTACGACTTCGCGAACCCGAAGATATACCTGAGGAAGTGTTGGCGAGGCTTGAGGATACCGCGACCCTGTCGATTTCGCTACAGGGTGACGCCGTCCTCAGGTTAGGCGCTGCCACCGCAGGTTAGTGTTTCTTATACATCAATACTATTCAAACGTTAAACTTGCTTTTAATTTCATAATATGTTCAGAATATATTTATTAACGATCTGTTTAGGTCGCGTTAATGTTTATTATACTAGAGTCAATCCATTAAGCTCATCTGGTCCATTCTGATGAACTAAAAGATAATCCTACAGGAATATTTATCTATTTTTTTAGCCAATTTATTACTGCTTCCAATAATTATTATAACCATTATCGATCACTATTTAATATTTAGTACTTTACCTGGCCTAAATCTTTTTTTATTCTAGTTCTAATTCAGTTGTCAAATTGAGAATCTTTTGAAAATACAAGATTTAGATTTTAGTAAATTATCATATTTACCATTTAATATTGATAAATTAGATGAAAATATAATTTATTACCAGGTACAATTTTTTTCATCCTCAAACACTCTTAATTAACCCTTAGTCTAGACTAGCTTAATGTTTAAGTCAATTAGGTCATTGGATTATTGACATTAATTTTTTAATTGTTTACGGTCTGCAGTAGCTTTAGTGTTTATAAGGAAAGAAAATGAGTTATTTTTTAAGGGGTACGAAATTTCCGATAGTCTTTCTTATAGTACTCAACTGGCTAAAAATTTTGAGCCGCAACACAATTTAGAACTAGAAATATAAAAGAGATAGGACAGATAAAGTATTAAACCGGCATAACCCGGTCTTAAACAGTGATCAATAATGTCTAAAAATTATTGGAAGGAATACTAAATTGGTTCTAAAAAGTAGTTAAATATTTCCGTAGAAGTTTTTTTGAAATTCGGCTCAAAAGACCAGATCAGATTAACATTACGGTTATATTATCAAGGTCTTTCAACTATTACTTATCAATGGTTATTCTAAAATGAGTGAGGAAAGTTGTAAAAAGCTATGTAGATTTCTACATATATAACCGATAACACCAATAAATCAGTAAATATATGTATATTATTTATTAAAATAGTGTATTTAATAATTTGTGTAATATAGGTCCAAAATAATACAACAGTATAGTAGTATAAGTCTAAGAAATGAATTCGGCTGTATCCAACGCGTACCTAAAATATAACATCCAATATCGGTTGGAATGCTTATCGCAGATTTTATCGTCGAGCGATATTTCATACTACCACCCCTTTGCTATTTCGCGAAGCTAGCAAAAGGAGGTCTCAAGACACCGGTAAGGAATAGAAAGTGGGACGTAATTGTGCAATAATTTCCAAAGATTCTAGGGAAACGGGTATCCCTCGGCTGCCATCAGCAACCATATTTTTCCGCTTGCATAAATTCTCACTCAAGGCCTTGCTAAATTTATTATCTAAGAGATGATCCACATTGCACGTATGCGTTTGCAAGATCTACTTAGTTCTGTTGTATTCTTTTCTTTATCTCGACACACAGGAAATTGCTTACGATTATTTACTTTTTTCACTTCATTTAAATAAATATTCGATTATTCGTTTCGAGATTATATTTTCAAGATTAGATCTTAAAGATGCTTTATTTAATTTCTATAAAAGTAATTTATATATAAATGACGTTACATGCAATTTTTACAAGGTTTTTAAAGTGTAGAAAAGACGAATTGTAATGCTGGTCGAAGAAATTTTGGGAAAATCGAGGAAATCGATCGCGACCAAGATTTATCGTTTTGTTTGCGTGTACACTATAGTTGGATGCATTTATTTTTCTGGTGTCTATATCTCTCTTATCTTTATCGGTATCTTCGATTGCACTTTCGGTTTTTCTCGAGGTATGTCCACTACACAAAATCAACAAAAAGTATCAACATAAAGTAATACTTATTTCGACACTAAATTACATTGATCTTTAAATGTTTTATGCATGAACGATTTTTATTTATAAGTACCTATGTATTTATTGAATAATCATTCCATTGAATAATTATCGATAACAAATATTCCTTTGTTTTGGCATAATATTGTTTTGAATGACATGTTATATGTTGTTCTATACTACACATAGAAACCATTCAACTAGAATTATTTCATTAAACATGTAACATTCAAATGAGGAAATGTCGATAATTTTTAATGAGAACTACGTTTGTTTAGCGAATATCGAATAAACTCCGAGTTTTATTATTTTAAATGGTAAGCGTGTTTTGTTCGGTTCACATACAAAAATTCACATAACTTTATTATTTTTGGTATAACATAGAAAACTCAATGACGCGGTGAACATAATTTTCTTCATTGCAACGTTTTTAATTCAAATGTAACTTTGACTCTATGTCAGCTTTATCGAGGAGGAAGGGAAGTAGGCATAATGCGCTGTACCTCATACATTATTGTGACTTTTCTTCTTCTCTCCCTTCTTCCCTCTCCTCTCTATCGCACACAAGATTTATCGGAGTTCTCGTTGCTTGTTATACGAGAGGGGGGGAGGTAGGTTTAGGCTCTGATTCGACGAGACAAAGAGTCCGAATCTGAGAGAAAGAGAACGAAAGAGAGATTTTAAAGAAGGATGGAAGAGAGACGATAAAGGTATATAGCGGCGATTGATTAAGAGGGTCGTTTGTGTCGGGGAAACGCTACTTCAAACGACGCTGCGCCTCAAACCGGGAAAAGAGAAGTTTAGCGACCGAGTCGGTTACGCCCGGTGGATTTTTACTGCTGCTGTAAAATTAGACGTTTGGTTTGATATTTTTAAAACGCTATTTGTTTTTCTGCTTGTTGTTGCTTCTCCTTCTCTAACTATTGTTAATAAAGTTTTTTTCGGATCAATGTAATAATTTCGTGGTAAACTTTATTTCTTTTAACAACGCATATAACAATGTGATTTACGTTTTGCTTTACTTTTTTTATCATGAAAGTTGTGTGGGCGTATAACATTTTATCTTAAAAAAAAATATGAATAATGATTAAGTTGACTTTTACGGCGTAATTTAAATAACCGAAAATAATGTAAATATGTTATTTTTGCGCGATCGTGATAATGAACGTAGAAGTGAAATTAATCGAAAGCTGTAACGTCACACAGCTCATTATCCTTTAACAAAGCCAAAGTCTCGATTCGAAGGACGCTGTCACGTTAACTAAATATTTTTCGATGTTGGCTTTCCCTTTTGGTATAGACGAAATTTCCTCTTTCGGTATAAGTTAATGCAATGTCACCTGTTCGAAAATAAATCACCTGCGCAGCCACATATATAACATCCAGGGGGAATTGACGGAGGAACTTTGTTTACAAAGTGCCCGATAATCGGCTCTAGGGGCTTAATGAATCACCGATGGCCTTAAGCACGTAGCGCGCGTTTTTCTTTCCTTTCAAACCCATCTTTGTCGATGCGCTTCTCGGTGTGTTATTCATGGGAAAACGCGATGGATTGACGTGAACTACACCTTAATGACGATGATGGTTTAGTCGTTACCTTGATAATTCACCAGTTACATCAATCTACTTTTTCTTCTTTTATATTTTTACAGTAATTATATATAATTATGTTTAATGCTCAATAGTTAATCTTTAGTATATTTTTCTAAATAATATAGCAATTAGTGTTACCGGAATACCTGTAAGATTACAACTTTAATAAAATGAAAGTTAAATTCGTACGCGTTTGAACATATGAAATTATCGTATAAAGAAAGAAGTATACAAAATACACTCAATATGTGTCTATTACATTTTTCGGATGTTGACGTAAATATAGACAAACTAAAAATAAGCTGCAAAAAGAAGAAAAAAAAAACGAAAAAAAAAACACGCAAACAGATCTGCAATAAAAGCGCGAAGGAAAAGTGAATTATCGGAGTTAAAGCACACACGTTGCACAACGAACGGGAACAGTAAATTCCGCCATTTGTTCCTGTAACGCTGAAACCGCAAAATTTAACGGATAGTATACACCCCTTTATGCCCACTTTTTTTTATCACTAGTACCTTTTTTCGTAACACATACACACGAAAGAGGGAAAAAAGAATAGAGAGGGAGGGAGGGAGGGAGGGAGAGAGAGAGAGAGATAGGTAACGTGAAAGAAAGAAAATAGTACGCGACGCAGAGACAACAAGGCGTGTCACGGACGGTTCAGAGTTGCCACTACCGGGAGCGCCGCGTGCAATGTCACGTGTTAAAGACACAATTTCACGGACGTTACTACGAGGAAAAGAGAAGGAGAAAAATAAGTATCGGTCTGGTGTCTTGTTCCTGAAGTAACACTTGCCCTCCCTCAGCCACGATTCTTCTCGGATTTCACTTGCTTTCAGGGGACACGCTGTAAAACCTGCTTCCTCCTCCCTCTCTGCTACACGCTTTCTTTTACTCTTTATCTTTCTTTCCTATCACTTGGTCGCCTTAAACGGCAAACATATCATCTTGGTATTTTAAAGCTATAGTAAACATTTTAAATAAATTTTATCATCATTCGATATTTATATGCTCTCTGCAAATACATACGTCTACTTATGTATACTGTAACTACAGTTTTTCTTGTTATATGTATTTAGCATACAAAATTATAGTAATTTCGGCTACGGCAATTAATAATTTTTAGAAATTAACCAGAAATTACGATTAGTGACGTATAAAGATTTAAAGCAACACAATTAAGGCATGTAAAATTTAATATTATACGGTTCATATCTATATTAACATATTATTTTTCATTGATATTGATAAACAGAGAGATATTTTTTAAATTATAGTGCATGTAAAATGTTAAAAGCATTTGAGAAAAATGTACTCTAGTTTCGAAACAAATCAGAATTGCACGTAGTTTCGAAATAAAATTCAACGGCAGTAACGCGGTAGAACAATTTTCAGTTGGAAGGCATTTAAAGGTGACGTCGAAAACGCATGTAATGCTCTCGGTCTCAGCGGTAGTAATACCATAAACCGGAAAAGAATGAAACTAAGTACGATAAAAGTATACGCAGTTAGAGGACCCGCAATAAGTCTGAAATATGTCGGATGTTTTATTTTCACAACGCAATACCCGCGCGTGTTTTGCGCGCCTTAACTCTATATTCTTTATGGATACGTTCTATTCGTGACCCATGTACTCTAGATATCTACTTCTGTTAAGACTGTCCCGTGTCCTTTTGGTTTTCCACTTTCTTTTTCGTCTACGCGTTAAAACTTTACTTTTATTCCTTTTTAACGTATCAAACGATTGTTTCGCAAATACATCCGAATATATATCGGAAATTGCATTTGGTCAACATTATTTTCTTTTCCCCCAGGATATAAACTTTTCAATTAATAGATATATAACATCGTGTTCGAAATATATTTTTAAATAAGTTGTGAAAACAAGCACGCGAGTCGTACGGCGAGGAATCAAACGCCGCACCTCGGGTATCTCGTATATCTCCGTTAATAAAATTTGTCGCGACCGCTTAAAGTGCTCGCGATAAAAGGAAGTAGGGAATACCATGCGCTCGGAAAGAAAGCTCGTGAAATAGGAAATGGTCGCGACGACGGCAGCGGGAGCGGCGGGGGCGGTGGCAACTCGCAGTCGGACTTTACAGCGAGTAATTCTCGTTATAACTTCGACAACCGAGGGAGTACGCGACGTCGGTGCTCAAAGTTACCCATCGCGCTTCCTCGATCGCTCCCGTCGGATGCAATCTGTTCACTTTTCTTTCTCGTGATTGCTATTTTCGATAAAGCTTTATGGCTCGCGAGCTCTTATTTGATGAGGCCTTTAACGCTCGGTTCGTATAGATCGAGCTTGCGTTGCGATAAATAAACGACAAGGCTTAGCGAGGACACTCGTATTGAATGAATTGATCGGTTATATCCGACTGGATTATGGGATGATTAGATGTCAACGTGTTATATACCGTACACGATCGAAATCCTACATAACGGCACAGAAAACTGGTTCAGTGGTTTACCATGTTAAATTCTCTTGTATTGTTAAACTAAATTGCTATCCCACAGAAAACAACTCACCTGTAGAGTTATGAATTTAAAATTGGAGATACACCTTTATTATGCATTTATATAAAAAAATGCAACAATATTCGTATAAGAAATATCAGGATATTTATATTTATTTATTTGTTCAATTCATACAATATTTATTTAATAAACAAATTTAAAAATGATGTATAAAAAAGTTAATTTTTTTCCAAGGATTACGTTAGATTTTGGTCATTAAAGAAGATTACCTGAAATACGAAGCACATTAGACGCGGTTTTTCGGTACCCTTGCCCTTTTTCCCGAGAGGGCGTGTAACAAATTCCTTTCTTTTTTTCGGAGCGCAGGTTCCTCTTCTTAATAAACGCGATTTATCGAGCGTTAAGCCGCTCGATGAGGAGAAAAAAGTGTATAGAGCGCGAAGATAATCGCCAATTTTAGCCGGTCTGCGAAGTTTAACGCGCACATTTTCTTTTTTTCTCTCAGTCACTCTTTTCTCTCTCATTTCGAGTTTTTTTTTATACTCTGATATCCTTAGGTACAGTTGCGATGAGGAGCTCCTGGATGAAAGGGAAAATGGAGTGGAACGGCAGAGTGCGAGAGAATAAAGTGGAAAGAACGTTCATGCGGAGATGCGACTTCAATCTTGTTCTTCTTACTCTCTCCTTTTAACATTACATTTTATCACATTGTACAAATGTTTGCATTTTCGTAGATTTACAGATTTGTCTAATTTATATTATTACAGCGTACAAATAGCTCGTTTGAAATGGTTTAATTTAGCATGTAAATTTTTTTATAAAAAGACTCGATTGTTTGAGCATAAAAGTTAAGTTAATTCTTTCGAGGATATCCTCGCAAATACTTCTAGACGACGCAGCGTCATCAACGTAAAAAGTTGATTAAAAATATTATTAAGCATCGAGGAGAAAGATTGATGGAAAAAAATGACTAGGTCGATTCGTTCATGTTCATAAAACAAATCCTAGACTTACCAACAGAGAGCACAAATTTTTCACCAGACCCGAGAGTTTGCCCTCTAGGTAGCGCGAGTAAAAAACCGAAGCTGTGCACGTAAACCAGGCACGTATACACGTCGCGCGGAAAACGCAAGCTCGCCTTCGGTTTACGGCAGGATTTCGAGAGCGAGAGAGGGAGAGAGAAAGAGAGAATCTTCATCGGAACGCGGCAGTCACGTATTTAAGAGCAGGTTAAGGGACACGTACCATCGCGCGTGAGCTTCGAGAAAGACGACGGGTCATTTCTAGACGGTATATATACCGGGGGTGAGATTTTCCCCTCGCGCGCTTCGTTAAATCCATTCAGTTTTAACTCTCTCCGGCTCGCTAATTCTCCGGCGACGGTGGCGTTTTTGAAGGACCGGGAAAAACGCTCCGAGGATTTCCTATTTGATTGCGACTACTGTCGAACCAGATGAGCGATTGTTTTCACCCACCGTCAACGATATTACGATCGAACTAATAATTAAATATTTCCTTGATCCAACACTTTTGTTGTTCTCAAGTTTTTTCCTCTCTATCCTCTGATCCCCCCCCCCCCCCTCTTCACTTATTAATCCGAGTTATATTATCTATACATTATTAATTTCCTTTTCCTTTGCCGAGGAGAAAAGTGTTTGCTTCCGTTTTACTCGAGAGATGTTTTAAATTAGTTTCACCTTAAGCGCGCTTTCGCTCCAATTTTAAAATTTAAATTATTGCGCATCTAAGAAACACCATTTTGCGTGTTGAACGACTATTATTAGTTATTAATTTATGTTTTTAAATCAATTTTTCATTCCCCATCTGAATAAAACGCTGTGTTATAAAACAAAAATTAAACATTTTAAAACAAACAACTAGATAAACTCATTGGATACAACGATTGCTTAGTGACATCGTAATGAAATATTAATTTAAAATTAGGAAAATAAAGGACCGCGAGAGAGAAAAAAAGGATTTAATTAATCGTGGGGATAATACCCTTTTTTGGTCGGTCGTGCCTTGGGCGACGAAGACTCCAAGGATTTTCTAAGAGTCTGTGTATATACGTACGCAGTTGTTGGAAATGAGAGCGTTTAAATGCACGGCAAAGCTCGTACCTTGGCTTATCTTTCACGGCATCACGCGAAAGGGGGAGCAAGAAGGCTTCTTTCGCTAGAGCGCGATTTTACGTTATTTGTGCTGTGCGAGTGAATCGAAATTGGGAAATACTCGAGCTTTCGGTACGGCAGACGGTATTCTTTTTCATCTTGTATATATAGGTATATACACCTCGCTTGAGAAACTGCGATGATAGAAATAATATGGGATTCGAGGGATTGAATTTTTATTGTAATTTTTCCCTAAAATATACCGCGAGAAACGTTACACAAGGATATTGCATTAATTGCAAAACTGAAAATATATACGGGGATTTATCATTATATGTTGGGAATTATCGTTTAAATTTTGATTCACCTGAAATTGTAATAGACGCTTCGATTTAACGACAATTGAAACAAATGTATCGTTTGTTTTAGAAACAAAAAAACATCGATCGTTTACATCAATGAATATAAATAAATCTGTTTGATATAATTGTATAAAAATAAAATTGAATTCTCGATGGATGTTGCAAAACAAAATAAAGCATCCCCCTTAATTGCAGGAGATTCAATTAACAGCCAATATTACAATATAAAAGGTAAAACCGTCCCGTAAATAAAGAGTACCCACTCGAATTTTCCATGAAATTCAAGCCAATCGAGTGAAATTAGATCAAAGCGACATTGACCACTCTGAGCGAATGAAAAAAAAGTTCCACTCGAAGAAATGAAGCAGCTACCCTCTCGACGTACTGCGCCTACATTTCACGCAAGCTCCTTCTCCCCTCTGCCCCTCTGCCACTCTGCCCCTTCACCCCTTCACCCCCTTCTCACCGTTCTCTCTCTTTGAAAATATAATCAAACAAAATATGTGCGAGTTTCATATACACCGTAAATTCCGTGCCCAGTGTTATATTTCTCGTTACATGGCGCATGGGTTGCGAAATGCGATAGAATTCGAAATTCATAATGTAGGGAAATATTGGCGTAACTATCTATGGTACATTACGCGAGTTATAGATTAAGATTAGTTTGATGTTTTCAGCCCATAAAACGTTACCGTTATTCGTCCGCTTATTTGGCAATTGCACAATATCGAAAAATATTATTAGTTTGTAGAATCATTCGAATAGTTATCGTGCATCATTGATGTCGCGAATTTTTTCAAATAAATCGTTTTAACAGATGTTAATTATATAGTACGGAAGAAATGGACAAGGTTAACAATTAAAAAATAACGAATAACGTGGAATTCTCTCATAAAAATGAGCTCCCGATCGCACAGCACTCGTATCATTTCCCACGAGCGTAGCGAATCTTTCTTTTTAACAAGAGAAAAAAATCGAAAGATCCCGGCAACTCCGCAGGAAATCTCAACGGGTGGAAAGCTCGCTCCACCCAGCGATTCCCATTGTTTATTGAAAAACTCGCGATATGAATATTTTAGCAAGCGGATATCCTAACATCTGGCATCCCCCCGTGGGACTGCACACACCCACCTACCTATCCACAAATACGCACATATATAGACGCCGAGAACCAGACTATATATTCTATATATGTATATATATAGGTGTATACATGTAGACGGGGTATAGTCGCATTGGAATTATCGCGATAGTCGTGCGCCACGGCGAAACTGCGTAAATTATGAATGCTGTTTGACTTTGTGCCAGATACAAGCGCAGACCGAGAGGGGATAAATTTTGATGGCTCGGCCCGGAAGCTCGCTCGGTCGATTTTCCCCTCATGTGTTTGCGCGATGGCTTTTTGGGATGGTTTAGAGGGCGCGGGCCGAAAGTACGGGCTGGGTATGCGAAAACTGGATTTCGGACTAGGCCATCGAATGCGTTAGGTATGCGAGAGCTCGGAAATACTTTTGGAATGCTCGTATCTACGAGGATTTGAATTGGAATTGCCAAGCGAGGCTTTTTTTTGGTAGGTATATCCTGAAAGGGCGATTTCGCGTTTGAAATATTTCGTGAATTATGGTGCAGTTTAGATGAGAGATTGCATTTGCTTTTTATTTTTCGAATGTTTTAGAATTAAAGATTAAGCTTTCATGGGGTCCTGGGCTTTTAAAAATTTTAAATAACCGCTATAAAAATATATGCCGATTTTTTTTATTCCCGCGCGTATTTATTATTTAATAGTTTAAATAATTAAATCTTTCCATGTATATGTATTCCCTAGTACAATCAAATCAAATTCCCTTTATCGTAACATTTTTATCCAATAGAAAAAAAAGTAATTTATAACAAATTTGTTTACAAAAATCACGTATTTTTTGTTCGTTTGGCTTATTTTTGCATTGATTTAAACTAACCTTAAGTAAATGCATCGTAGTTTCAACAAAGATATAATATAATCTGCATTATTTTTCCTGCACAAATCATTCCCACGAATGGTAAAAGATTTTTTTTTTAAATAAGACATTTTTTACCGGAAGAATAAATTTTATGAATTAGCAGAATGATCCATTTTGCTGGAAATGTTCTTCAAACTTATTAAAACGCAATTTAATCTTATCTTTGAATCTCGCTCTGTTGATTTTTCAATAATGTGCAAAGCTACGTGACCTAGAAAAATCTAAAAATGTTTACTTTATATCGTTCCTTCCTCTTTCCCGAGCTTTGAGTCTGCTGTCCGTTTGCAAAGTACACTTTTCTTGCGGAAAAGGAAAAAATAGTTTGTAGTCTCGAATGATCCAAGATATAGTTTCGTAAAAAAAAGAAGAAGAAAATGTAAATGCAAAAGAAATAAGGACAAGTTTTTTACAAGGTCTTCCTTAGAACTCCGGTGCGATTTTACTCCTTTATTAAAAGCACAGAGTGGAAAAGGCGAAGGTTATACGTGGCAGCTGAGAAATTAGCCTGAAATATTTCTCTCGGAATTTTCTCATAAATTAAACTTTGTCGTGACGTTTACTGTATATATATGTATATGCGCACATATATAAATATATATATATATATATATATATATACACAGACATGTGTATATGTACATCTTTTTTCGAGCTTAGAGAGCTTTCCTTGGAAGATAGTTTTTTTTCGACGTTTTTCCAAAATCCCTTTTTTCGCTGTCGTAACCGAGGACGTTAGTCTTTCTATGGCATTTTGAACTTCCGAGCGGTGAGCAAATGTCAAATTTGAAGGAAAAATATATGCGCGTCCAGTGCTTTGATCTCGAAATTGGTTGTCGCTTTAACGGCTGAAAGCCGCGTGTAAGGAAATCACCCTTCACTTACTGGGCGCTTGAATATTTTTTTTATCACGAACACGGTTTTATCATTTTTTTTCATGCTACTTCACCTATTATCAAGCTTATCAAATTAATCAACAGAGATTCAGTTAGATTAAAATAATAAATATGCACATTATCAATTTGTTACGTATAAACGTAACTTTAAATAATGAACATTTTAATTCCTGTTTTCAAAATTGACTTTCTAGCCTAAAATTTTTGTTTAAGTTAACGTTACCTTTTACTATGCGAAGCTTTTTAATATATGTGCTCGTTTCAAGTACTTTGTTGTACTAATAATTTAGTGATATGTCCAGTTTTTAATGCGATTCTTAGTATAGGTATACCATACGAAATACAATTTTTCTAGAAGGAAATATTATTGTGCAGTATATACGTTCGAATCGTGTTTTCTTGTCAATATTAACGTATAAAAATAGAAAAAGTAGGTGTTATTTATTCGCTATATCGAAGAGTGGTTGTTCAATGTACCTCACTACCTCCTGATTGTCCAAATGTTGAGAGTCAGAGTGTCTTAGTGGGATAGAACTAGAAGCCTTAATGCTGCTTATACGAGTTTGAAAACAAGAATATAACCACCGATGATCCATTGGCAAAGAGTAAACAGCGAAGCGCAAGTTAACCGAGCGACCGCCCGCGGGCTCAAGACACACCTGAGAGATACGATCGGCAGAGCCTGCAGCCCCGCAGGAGCCGCGTTTCCACTTGGGAGCGTTCGCGAAATTTCGATAATAGACTGTCTCTGGGTGGCGCGGTATCGCGGCAACAATATCATAACGAGAGCTCCGCGCTCCCGTTAACGACGTCGGGGCTTTCCGCGAGGTATTTGCCGAGCGCGTCGCCTTTACCCTCTGGGACCGGACGGGGAGTCTTTCTCCTGACGAGTCGCGATTATGTCGCTTAATACCATAGGTTAACACGACTATATTTATTTTATTTTTATTTATCCTCCTTTTAACCTTTTCTTCTTTTTTTTCTTATTTTTTTTTTCATTTTCGTCTAACAGCAAGTCAGATTCGCTCGTTGCCGTGACCGTATAAAATGTTTTATGTTCCGACTAGATTATTGCTCTGGGGAATTTTCGTTGCCGTTTCCCATGAGTTTTTGTGAATGCGAATACGATTTTTAGTTTAAACGTCGGAAGATCGATTGTGCTATGTACGTTTTAATTATAAAATGAGTTTAATCTTAATGCATAAAGTTGATTAAAAATGTATTACGGTATCGGGTAAGTAAAACAAAAAGTTTACATACATTCTAATCTTCGCACCTTATTCAAACCTACGAAAATCATAGTTACTCACGTACGGATATAGACATACCATGTAATCTCTGTTTACAAATAATTTTCTGTATCGTAAATTACAAATCAAACTGCGAATAACCGAGACACCGCGACAAATAAAACGATGCGGAAATGCGAGTACCGAAGAGAAAGGGATAGAGAAAGAGAGAGAGAGAGAGAGAGAGAGAGGGAGAGAGAGAGAGAAACAGAAACAGGTGAGACGCGAGCTCAGCACATATTTGCCTTTGGCTTACCGCAATACTCGAGCATACAGCAGTTGGGGATACTAATATCCAACCGGGGCCGGGAAAATAACCGGAGCTTTGCTCTTTCCTACTTATCGATGTTGGGGAAAGGTCCCTTATCGATCGATGTAATACGTTCCTATCGATCGTGTGCGCGTATCTCGGGAATTACGTGATCGTGCTCGTACATTGTTTGCTCGCTACCTTATTCTTTTTATCCGACGAATTGCGGTTTACTTTTGTTTATTGTCCAAGGTAAGATATTAAAAATTTAATAAATAGTACAAAAGTTGTAAATTAATACCACCGAATTTTTCAATATAATAGAGTTTTAAAGTCTAACGAACTCAACTCGAAATATATCAGAGATCGATAAATAGTGGACCTCACTCTTTTGTATGAATACTTTTTTTCAAGTTTATGTGAAACGATTGAAAATTTAAAAAGTGATATACGAGTGAATAATCGCTGCCTGAGCGACATAAAAGTATTTTTAAATAGTATGTGTATGGAAAGGATAGGAGCGAACGATAAGATGGTAAAAGGACAACGACGGGACAAATCGCACCGACGAATTACGAGACCCGTGCCTCGACCACTAGGCCACCGACCACCCTACTTTGACAGCGCTTACAATCATCTACACTTTATTTCTTCGGTCACCCGATTCCTTTTCACAGACTCTAGTCATAGCTGTCTACGTGACGATATTCGACACATCAAAAATCCTTTTGTCTCACTGAGGCAACGATGATTCACTTGTAAATAGCTTTTTTTTATTTTTAATCGTTTCACACAAAATTCAAAATAAAGTATTCGTACAAAAAATGTTTGAAATATATACATCACATAATATGTCTGGAAACAAGGATCGCACAAGAATTAAAAGTCTCAGCAATTTCAATTAAAAGAATATCAAAAGCATTTAATATTTAATTTATCACGTTTGTAATTTTCGTATTACGGTTCGAAAAGTTTTCTTTTAATGCGTCCCAAGTGTAGCCATTGTCACCTTACCGGAGACATCGACCGGTAAACTGATTTTATATCGACCTAAACCTATAATAAAGAAACTTTTTCGCACGAACTAACCGAGCTATAAGTATACAACCTTACCGTTGTGTAACTTGCGCGAGCTTTTTCGAGCGATACACTTCTCAAGAAAAAGAAGGAAAAAAAAGAGGAAGGAAGAAACGAGAGGACAAAAGATAAACCGTCGAGCTTGAACATTGTTCTTTACTTAGAGACTGTTCGTTTATATTATCGATGACTCGGCGCTTCTAGTATATCTCTAGTATCAATTTCAAAGCTTACTTCCGAAGCTGCACAAATCTATTTTACTTCGTTGCTGGAAAAAGATCGCTTGGTAATTCCCGGTCAAATAAGATTTTTTTACTCTCAAACGTGGAACTAGTTGCTTCGTAAGCTCATCAATAAATAACATTGTTATCTTTATTTTCCAACTTAAATGTTAAGAGTTTTTTTTATAAAATATTAACAGTTTCATTACCTACAGTCTAGTGTTGGCGATATCTATATAACAGTTTAAATAGAATGATGTAATTATATTTTTCGAAAGTATGCGAGAAACCATATATTTAGATTATTTTTGATGAAACTTAATGAAAACTAGAAACGCGATTTTTCCAAGAGCAAACTATTTTTCGACCTCTTTTCCTTTCCTACTGAGGAAAGAAAGAAGAGACTTCCTGTGTTCATCCGCGTTCACGCCGTAGATATGTATTTCATAGATTTTTCAATCTCTCGCGCTTCATCCTCCAAATGGATCTTGATCTCGCTTCCCATTCACGGGTAACTCTTTCTCTCTCCTACTCTGTATAACTAACGTTTTAGTCGCTCTTCGTCGAGTCAATATTGAGAACCACACGATGAAATGAGGAGTGAGGCAGATGGAGCTGAAAGAGAGAGAGAGAGAGAGGTGATGTTATCCGCTTGTGCAATCTCGATATTGAATCTTGTCATCTGCTAGATCTGGGCCGAGTTTTGAGGCGCTCGTGAACTTGGATTGAAAGCCTGTTCGACGTCTTTACCGGTCAATCGTTGGATGGATTGTTTGTTGGATAGAGAGAACCAAACTCTTCTACGGAATTTACTATATATGTATTTACTTATTTCACAACCAGATAATGTATGACAGTTCGATGAAAAGATTATGCATAAAATAGTAGCTATTATATTCAGTTAGGAAATGTAGATACATAAAAGAATATACAAAGAGTGAATAATTACTGTCAAGTTTTTTAATTTTATCGGAATCACCTAAATCTTTTTAAATTGTTGAAATTAATCTCTAATTGTGTTTTTTTTTCTATAACTAATCAGGTAAATAATTATTTCTTATTTTATTATCGCATTAAAAAATAAAAGTATTATTAAATACTATATTTAAAAAGAAAAAGAAGATTTCCAAAGATCTTACAAACGTGTATCATCTACATTCTTAAATTTTAATCCGGGCTAGACGCTTTAAAGCGTTCTAAACCTCTATTCGAACGATGCAATGACGTCAGTGCACTGAGAATGCAGTAGTAAAACCTCTGCTAAGTCAGCCAAGGCGAACAAGCGAGGTTAAAGTGGCCTTTACTGGCTTCCAGCTCTTTTTTTTCCTTTCTCTCTCTCTTCCTCTTGCTTGTTCTACGGTTTTTGATACTGCGCATTTTGTACAGAAGACTCCCTTTCTCTCGCTCTTCCTTTTTTCTAGATCTTCTGTCCAGAAAATACAGAATTTTATGACTTCCCAACTAGCTTAAATTTTGTTACAGTATACTGCTTGATTTTCAGGTTAGAAATTATTTCACGTTAATTTTACTACTTCCTTGAATATTAAATTTGAAATAGTTTAAGGAAAAAAATTAAGTGAATTTTTATAACCGCAGTGATCCAACAACATCGGAGTACGACTCTCATAATCTATAAAACTTAGGTAAAATAAGAATGTAAATTATCGTAAGGTATCATCATACTTTCAACATTAAACACAATTACTTTTTTATTCGACAGTTTTACAACATTATACAAAATTCCAACTAATTAAAAGCATATTTGATTTTAAGACGCATTCTCGAAAAGAAAGCACTTACCTACAAACTTACACCACCACTTTAATTAACTACTTACCCGAGCTTTTCGAAAAAAGAGAGAGAGAGAGAGAGACAAGCAAAAAAAATAATGAGAAATCCTTCTAAGCACCCCCCCCCCCCCCCTCCCTCCCTCAAACAACATTATAACAAACTTAATTTCTTATTTTCAACAAAATACAGTTAACAAGTTCCAAAGTTAGATAATAATAACAGCCCGCCTCCGCTAATGCTTTAAAGAGGGAGCAACGTAACGAACTTTCAGCACCGTTTAAACTTCGCTTTGCCTTTACTCGCGTTAACCATATGGCCGACTCTCTCGCATTTGAATTCGCGTTATACTAAGCCAACCAACCTGCTTGTGATATACGTACATCGGTTAGATTAAACTTGACCTATCCTCGAAAAATTATTGAGAATAAAGAAAATTGTGGAAAAAAAAATTCGATGGGGTTCCGCGGTTATCTTTTATTACGATAGCGCACTGCGTGCGTGTGGCAAGACACATTAATGAGAATTTATGTGCGTCGATCTGTTTCCGTAGTTGCGAATTGTAGCCGAGCTTGGAAATAGACGGTATTTATACCGATGGGCGCGGGCCGCGGGAAAAAGCTCGATGCTCGTTTCCTTCGTTTCGTGATTGTAAAAAGCTGCCTCGGCAATTAAGGCCGCGCGTGTCAGGGTTAATTAAACGCAGAATTATTGGTTGCTTTTTTTTCTTTTTACATTGCTTTTTTTCTGTTTATTCTCTATTATTTTTTATTTTGTAGGTATTAACAGCTAGGTAAATGGTTGTTTATTCCTTTCCATTGGTTTCGATCTTTTTTTATGCAAGTAGAAATGATTTTTAGAAAATTTTCAGTTATGTTTGTTAATTATATAGATTATTTATAGATTTAAATTAAATATTACTCGTGAAGCACGCAAACTAACATACCGAGAAATGACCGCAATAAACACTTTGACAACCGCGTTCGAGCTGTCTATGTGATATTTTCGGTATTACATTCAAGGAGCTATACAATTCGTTGAATCACGCGCAAATAGAGTTGCTCTTTTAATTTCGCTAAAACGAAATAGAACATTTTTTTTTTATTTTATCATTTCAAGGGGATATATATTCGTTTATATTGAAACAGCCTTTCACATTCAGCTAGATGAAATAATATTTTTTAGAATTTTTTTTAATCTCCTTTTTGAATTGGTAGAAAGTTGTTTACATGCGCATGAAAAGCCATTTGTCTAATATTTCAGTTAATACCACACACGGATTTACTGAAATAATGTTAGTGAATTAAATATGTCGTATAAAAAAATTCTATTCAAACAAACTTTAACTTGCATAAGTATATTTAAATTTGTATTTTATTACATGAAATATTTTAGTACTCATTATATGTGTGAATAATGTTTTAATTGAATAGGTAGAGATATTATTATATAATTCAACTAACACGGAATTTAAGAATCAAAATAACCAGAAATTTGTAATGAAAAAATTGAATGTACAATGTAGTCCGTAACAGTAAGGGTATAGAGCTAAGATCCAGCGAATCCCCTAAAAAATATTTACCGAAAAAACCACGGTAATCGTATAAGCTCTTTGAGACCAAGCGGAAAAATAAGTCAGCCGACAAAGTAAGCCAAAATGGAATTCGCCACTCGGCGATAGCTCGCATTACCTTTACCCATAACTTTTCAAAGGGACACGTAGGTACCTTCCATCTTGGAAATTCAAATGTACCGCCGGACTCGCTTGCTCGTTAAGAAGAGCGCTCGATGGTGATATTTCCATAACATTTGGCATGCATGCGGCCATTTCTAAGCATCGAAGCTACCATATAAACCCAATTCAACTCGGGCCATCCGCGAATTTTCGAGCGTCCTTCTTCATTGCACGTTCTCTATTTTTTCGTTTTTTTTTATCTCCAACTACCAAAAGCGGATGTAAGAAATTTATCGAGTATGCGGGCGTTTCTACGGAGGGATTGGACACTCGCTTCA
Source organism: Theocolax elegans (assembly GCA_026168455.1). Lineage (NCBI taxonomy): Eukaryota > Metazoa > Arthropoda > Insecta > Hymenoptera > Cerocephalidae > Theocolax > Theocolax elegans. The sequence goes on from CM047430.1 coordinate 61,204,880, forward strand.
CGAAATTTTTACGCCGAATCTTCAGTTTACTACCCTCGAATTTCGGGGAAATAGTAAAATTTTTCGGTTATATTATATAAATATTGGGATACGGCTATTCCGAAAGGTGAAAATTGATTGAATTTTTTTTTCATGGTTCACGGTTCAAATCCCGTTTGACCGTTTATTTTTTTGGGTAGTTTACGTATTCTCATTGAATAAATTTCTGACAACTGTGAAAATAATTTCTTAATGGAATTGTATATTATGTGTATACAAATGTCAAACTCAACTCTCTTTTCTTCACACCTTACCCACTTAAAAAATCGTATAAAGTTCAATATAAAAAAGGCCAATCATTTACAAAATTCTAAGGGATTATTGGCTTTGTTTATAAATAATCCATCCGCGTGCTATGTGCAAAATTTACAATTATTTTGTACGATGTGTGGTATCAGTGACTCAAAATTTATTTTAAAATAAGTTAGTCTGCTCACATTTAGATTGGAAATGTGTTATATTAATCGTAGATATACCATACTTAAATTAATCTTCATTTTTTTTAATCGCGTCCAAATTTATACAGTTTTTCCAGTCGGTAAGGTTGGTAAAGTTTGGAAGTCCGTTAACCAAAAAAATTAAAATCAAGATCATGTCCGGTGTATAAAAAGTCGCAAAGTCTGCCTTCTTAAGAATAAGACAGAAAGTTATGTTCAGGGTTTCATAACTAGGTCACTCGTTCTATTTAAAAATGGTAGTTGGAAAAGATATCCCTTAAATGCGAATATTACTAAAACTCAAACCGACTTTCAAAAAGCCTGATCAAAGTATAGGCGCGTATATACATAGGTATACATTATAGCTATATGCCGAGAAAATAAGCTGGACTCTATGAACGAGAATCGTTTAGACGAAGGTCGCGTGCACATCTGGAGATGCTCATTTAAATGTACGATACACCGCTCTTATCACATTATGGTAAATACGCAGCTCTCTCAACGTGGTCGCTCACGTATCGCTCGAGGCTCGTGTGCGACAAAGGCCCTGGTGTCGCTGATTGCAAATTGACTTCTCAAAGTGCGCGCAAAAGGAGAAACGCGACGTTTCACTAATTGGACGCCACAGTTCATTATCACAAAAGGGAGTTGTTTGTTCGGTTACCTTCCTCTATTTCTTCGTTTTATATTCTATTTCCTTTTATTTTTACCACGAACCCGAAAAAAATGTTCAATTACGCCGAGTGTGACCGCAAAGGCTCGGGAGATTGACGCGTATAATTATCTTTATCGTTCTAGGCGGCGCTCCGTCTCTTTTCTTCCCTTCGGCAACGCGCGTGTGTCGCTGCTTTTTCACTTTTCGAGACAGTGAATATTTTCTATAAAATATTATCTTTTTGTTTTCCTGTGAAAAGAACCAGTCAGTTTCATTCAAATGAAAAATAATCAAACGAAGAATTACTACATTAGAAGCATATATAGGTTACATGTATATAAAAATCGATGCACGTCGGGTAATATAATTTCCTCTCTTTTGTGATATATAATGAATAAACAAATACGTCGGAAACATTGAACATTTACGACAAATAATTCAATATTATATATGTATGTATTATCGGTCACACCGAACTAAATAATTTACTTTTAGAATAAAGTAGGCCCATTGTACTCTTTGTCCACTATGGTTGGTGGAATTTCCCAGAGCACGGCCTTTATTAAAAACAATTAAAGGCGTTTCGTCCTCGATCTCCAGCTTGGACTCCTCAGTAAGGAACTGGAGATCTTACCTTAGACGACTGTCGCAAGATGAACCGCGACGCCAGCAAGATGTTCTGCGGTTATATATATATATATATATAGAAAAGAGACAACGATCTCTACAACGAGTGTAGAGAGATAGTCGTCTCCCTCTGGTGGTGGGAAAAACCACCAGCCAGAGTGCGACGTATGCGACCTAGTCGCCGGTTATTTGAAAAATGAATCTATCGTTCGTAAATGTCTATATGTATGTATTATCGGTCACACCGAACTAAATAATTTACTTTTAGAATAAAGTAGGCCCATTGTACTCTTTGTCCACTATATAAAAGTAAATTATTTAGTTCGGTGTGACCGATAATACATACATATATAGACATTTACGAACGATAGATTCATTTTTCAAATTCAATATTATATTTGATAATATTCCGTGGACTGATCATGCAACGAACCGTGTAAGAAGGTAGTCGACATACAAGACGTCAAAAGATTCAGTGCCCGAGCAAACTCGTTCCATGTTCCAAGTCCAATCGTACCCTCATCCAGAGTTCAAACTCGATCCATAACAATCTCGGTCTTGGCTCAAATCTCTCGGATGCGAAATTTACAGCTCACAGCACCAGAAATTCTACCTACTCTCCTTGACATATATAGAAATGAAGGAGCAGTATGTCGTACATAGACACGCGCGCACACACGCAACGCACAGAGATACGTATATAGATATATATAGATAGATAGATCCAAGAGTGTAAAACGACGTCGGTAGCCGGGGTAATCGGCAATCACCGGACGATTGTGCGCGGGCGTTCGCTCGCGCGCTCTCGATTATCGATCGGTCGGCTTAATTGCGTCGCATTAATTATAACGGTATGATCATTGGTACGAGCATTGATTACCGGCTGTCCTGGACCGATTAGATTATCTTTGTTCTACCGAACGGAGTTCGTCCTATTTCTATATATGTCCTTTCGTCTACGATGCGCTGGATTACTTGCGGAAGTGTCGTACCTCGCCTCGATTTCCAACTTAATTGAGCGCGTAAACGACCCGGCGAATATAGTCAAGTTTCACCTATAATTGTTTTTATCGCTACCTATATACCTTCTATAATGAGATCGATTTCGCACGTTTACTACTTACAAAAGTGTAAACCTTCCGTACGTTCTTCTTTCATTTTTATACGCGTCTTCCGCGAATTAGTATACTTTCTGCAGTTAGCTTCTCTATTTGATTTGTCGTAAACCTTGCACGTACTAAATTCTAAATGCAAAGTTTGGAAAATCTACAATCAAGTTTCAAGTGTCAAAATTCATTCGTAGGATGATGTATAACTGCGCGACACCGATCGCCGAGCCGCAAATAAACTTTTTGGGAAAAATAGTACGTGGTCAAGAACTCGTGCGTTTCGACGTTGATAAATCGATCCTCGCATTTCGATTCCCCGATTAGTCCTCTGAGAAACTTTTCTTTTCTCGTGCGAGATTTTCGGCATGGGTGAGTAACCGATTATCGATTGAGAAGACCAAGACGAATCCGTTTCAAGATAAGCGTCTGAGTAGACCGATAAATTTTCGGTGAGATGAAAATTTTTTAATTCTTCAGTGACTCAGCGTTAAAAGAATTCAATTTTCTTAAGTTTTACTAAAAGTTTCGTACATTAATATTATTATGTCACGTAAAATACGAGGGAGAGTTGAAAGTTCTTATAAATACTATGTGAATGATGAGTATGTTTGATCATGAATATATTGATTTCTACTATGTGGTTGTTTATACATTTATTAAATTATGTAAATATCTTTTAAAGATAGTATGAAATTCAATAAAAATTTTATTAACAAAAGTTGTAAAAGTAAAAAATATGTTTGAAACCGATCATTTACAGAAATAAAATTCTATTATAACATCCACTACCATTGAAAAATGCCACCTGCTTCGCCCCCCCCCCCTCCCCACCCGAAAATTACAAGAGGAAGAGTAACACAGAAAGAGAGAGCGCGCGCGCAAGAGAGAGAAAGAGAGAGAGAGAGAGAGAGGATTACGAGGTAGAGTTTCGGTAGTGCGGCGAGGGGCCACTGTGGAGATATCGAGATAATGGTTTGGGGGCTTATGTCGCGTACAAAAGGAGAGGGGCACGTCATACACAGCCGCGCGCGCGGGAGAGAGTCTCGTAACGCGACACTTGCGCTCTACGGCTTAACTTTCATAATACCGCGGCCACGAGACTGCAATACGGAAGATACGGGCGACTTAATATAATTTGCATATCGTCGTTGCGAGGCCTCGGCACCTTCCTACGCTTATTATACGTGTATAGACGTGTACGCCGGTAACCCTCCTTCACTACTACTTCTGCTTCCTTCCTTCTTTTTTTTTCACGCGGTATTTTTATACGCGCCGCAGACCCCGCGCACCCGCGCACCCGCGACTCCTTCGTTATTACACGCTTCCGAGAAAATCGTTCTACTTTCCTCGTTATGCTTTTCCCTTGTTTCTACTTTGTGTCATCGGTCGCTCACCGACAACTCGAGCTAATTTACATTTGCTTTCTCGCCACTCGATCTTTTCTCTTTCCTTCCTGGCGTTCTAAAAATAATGTTTCTCCACCTTTTCTTGGATAAAGCATTCTCGTATTATTAATTTTGCTGCGCTCTAGCTTCAGCAATTCAATAAATATCGATATCGATATTAAGCACTACTTTAACAAATAAACTATTGTTACGTTACGCGTACGACTATCTTTTGTGATTTAATGCCAAATTTTGTAAATATGTCGTTTTTGTTAAAATATAAAAAAAAATGGCAGCGCCACATACATCAAAGAGTATCTATGAATTATTATCAAAAATTATTCCACACCCTGGATGGTTGGTCGCAAATATGCTCGCAATTCAAATGTTTCGCGTATTCGAATTTCAAATTCGAACGGCGTAGATTCATATCGCCAGGCATATTCGCTCCGGACACACGCGCACATGCATATACGCACACACATCGCGCGACATGCAAATTTTCATAACACCGCCGGTTCCTAATTAAAACTGTCCCGTATTACTCGCCTCCTCCCGAAAATTTCGATATACGTGTATCGTGCGTATATAGAGAAAATCGGTCATAATCGTTTCTAATTAAATCTCCGCTCTATAATCCAGAATGAATTCGGTTCACCTTAAGCTCTAATCCTCCGTAACGCAACGAACGAGCTTGGAGGTAGTCTCCCTTTAATTGCGTCATTTCTTGATAATAAAACGACTTAGCTATATGAATATTACCGACTTCATAATTCTGGGATTCGTTCGATATTTTTCTCTTAGGAGCCTAAGCTCGATGAAATTCATCTTCGATTGTCGTGGAAAACTTGTCTGCCGAAGCAATAACGTATATATATATATAACATATTCGTCTCCAGTAATACCGGTCGATGTAGCTCTCAGTTTTCGTAGCCTCATCCATATACATCGAGAAAATTAATATCTCAGCTGAATAAACTCACCTTCGACTGTCCAAAATAAATTCGAGAACTTGCCCCGATAATATTATTCCGTCCAGCTCGTAATAAAGCTCGATATATTCTGCTCCCTATCGGTTTATACACTTCCCTCCTCCCCTTCTCTCGGTGTTTCTCTGTCTCTTTCACCCACTCTCTTTGTCTCAACGTTTTACGAGCCCTGGTTAGTGTCGCGAGGACTTTTTGAACTTTTCCCTTGGAATTATCGGTTTTTCCCGCTCGATCGGGGATTTATGCAAAGTGAGAATTACCGGAGGAAGAATGTTATACGGGAGTTCGAAACATCATTATTGAATAGCCGCGGGAAATTAATGTATCGATGCGAGCGCCCACCTTTGTCATTCCCTCTTTTTATAACTTTTCATTCTCCAACTCTCTCTCTCTCTCTCCCTCCCCTCTCTCTAGTTTTTTAATGAAACTTCCTTCGGAATTGGATGTTTGACTAGGTGAATAAAGGTACGTAATTTTGTGGTTCCGCTTGGATTTATCGCGAGTCGAGCCCTAGAATTTCAAATTAGAAGCGATCTTTTTTTCAGCTGTGCAACCGCACGAAGGTTGCCCCTTTTTTGCACTTCGAATTACGGTTAAAGATATTGAAATTTATGTAGGAATGTCTAATTTGCGTTTGGAATTTCATATAAAGCATCTTTACCCGAATGAAACTTGAAACATTATAGTCTTAAATTGATTAAAATGACAGATTTTATTTTCCCATTAACGTGGTCAACATTTTTCCTGAAATTCGATAAAAGGATTTTATCGCAGTTCAATCTATTTATAGATTATAATAAAAATTTTCAATTAATAACTATTTCTCAAGTACCGAAAATCATCTACTTTGAGAGAAAGGAGCTAAGGAAAGAAGCGATCTGTCTCTGTAAACGTTGATTACTAGCGATACCTCGCAATAGGGGAAAATGCGAAGGAAAAGAAAAGCAAGTAAAGAGAGAGAGAGAGAGAGAGAGCGAGAGAGAAATTGGAAACGAACGATGAAAGGAAAGAGCTTATTTGCATCGGAATTTTTGCTCGAGCAACTGGAGCGTGCACGAGCTCGCGTGCGCGCGCGCGCGCCCTCTTGCATTTGCATATTTAACTAAGCCAGCGAGAGAGACGACATCACGGGTGCTGTCTTTTCGCTTTATACACCACGCGGATTATATTCGCGCAGTGGATATTCCGGTGAGCCGTGCATATACGTAGACGCGATTATTGTTCCAAATTAGCGCGAGGAGTCTTTTCTCATTCTAGTTTCGCAAAATGCAATAAAAAAAGGAAATTGAAATTCTTTTACAATATTCCTATACGTTGCACGTATATACTAGAAACAAATAGCAATACATACGCTTTTTTTTATTAATTTTCCACGTTACAGTCAAATAATAAAAATCAGATATTATTTAACGTAAATATAGAAAATATTGGTTTATTAGCTATAGTGGATAGATAGAGATTCATGTAAACGATTTTATTTACGATGAGTTGGTTAAAGAATGTTGTAGAAAAGAATTTCGATATTGCTTTTCGACTATGTGCGCTATCCAATAGAACGCATCCATCATAGGTACATCATACACTTTTGAATAAAGTAATCAAATACATATATATATGCTCTATATACACCAGACGTTTATTGAATATTTTTGTAATATTTCATTTAATTATTTAAACTGCGCTATTTAGTTATTTTAAAATTTGAATAAATAGATAATTGCTGTGCATATGTAATGATTTATTATGAAAAAAAATAATTTTACTGTGATGTTTATACTTATATGGTGATAAATCATAATTGTCCGCACTATTATAATGACGTGTGTCAATATTGTTAATCATTTTGTTTTGTCACGTAAGATAAGTTAAACAAAAAAAATGGTTCAAATAAGTCGTTAACTGCTTATTATTTAATAAATAGAGAAAACTGAAATATCATGGTTTTGCCGATATCAACATTTGAAGAATGAGTATAAAATATCGTAGGCTTGTGAAACAATGAGAAGGTTGGTAAGAGATTTTCGTGAAATCCGTTAACAAATCATTCGCGAACAGACAACAAAATTCTGAACGAGAATGTAAAAGAAAATAAAAGAGATAGCCGGGTTTGTGGTTGTTATTGCAACCGCAACTACGTGATCTTTTCCACCTCGGTGTAGAGAACCGAACAAGAATAAGGGAGAGAGGAAGAGATAGAGAAAGAGGGCGAGGGCTTTCGGGATTCCTGGTGCTGTAACAAAAGGGACTTTACGTTCGACATTTGCGCGTGGCTCGTCGGTGTTTCAATTGGGAGAGCCGCTCTGATTCCGAGCGACGCGGCACAAAAGCCCATTGAAATGCCCTAACGAGGGTCCGTTCGCGCATCCCGTCCAGCGCAGCCCGACTTCACCACCCTTGCCCGGAAACGAAAATGTCGACGACACGCTGCAAAAATTTCTCGCGAAAGATTCGCTCGACGCGCAACCCTTTTTTCCAATACGCTTCGCTTATTTCAGTACCTCCAAACGGTATTCTTCCTATCCTATGGGCTTTGACGTATTTCGGATACGTGTTTCCATTAAATTATTCTCTTTTCAATTTACCGCTCGGATTAATTTCTTTGGTTTATTACTTCCTCTCTTTTGTTCACTTTTATCTAATTTCTTACATCATTTCTTGATCATTATCATTAAAATTATAATGTTAAATACTACAAAATATATTTACGAATTATATAAATATCCCTCTGTATTATATTAATTATTTATTTAATTCTTAATACAACGAGTTTATGCACGTATAAAAATTTCAGTGACACCTAATTATATAAAAATCTATCTCTGTATTTAAAGTACAAAAACATGTAGCTATATTTTGTTACATTTGTAAAAAAAAAGGTAACATATACTGTAAATTAATTATTTTTATGTTACTTTATGTAATGAACATAAAAAAGATTTTTTCCAAGCAGGGGCAAAGCTAATGCACATTACGTGTGCAAGTATAATAAAATTCTGTTTTCAACAAATTATTTTACAATTTATAATGATAACAGTGTCATGTATTGGGGCTTAAAATTATTTACCTATAAAATAAAAATTTTGATGTTACTATGTATATATACATTTTATACTTTATACTTGCCTTATTTAGGACATTGAATCAGTGTAATAGTATAGGTATTTTGACCAACTAAAAAAATCTGTTGGATTCATTTTTCATTAGAGTGTAATAAAACTGTTATTTCAAGTACATTTTCCTTCATCCTGAAAAAAGTTACGCATTCGTATCGCGTCGTATAATAAAACTCCCACTATCACGAGAAAAGCAACTACCATTTTTTCATTATGTCAGACGAGTAAAAAAAGGAACTCAAATCCTCTTTCGTTCTGTTTACATAACAGGGAAATTTGGCATTTTCCCCTCGCTCCGAATTAACGTGAAAAATAGGTCGTATTCGCTCTCTAAACGATTTTCAAAGATATTTTACGAAATTTTAAGAGATATTTGGTTCTGCATAAATCTTCAAGAAATCAATTTGTATTTTATAAATACAAAATCGCATTAGCTGAAATCTTGTCACATTCACTAAATATTTTGAAAAAATTATATTTTTACTATAAATTGGATTGTGGTGAAATTTTTACTTACGAAAAGTTAAATGTTAGATTATATACGTGAATATTATTGTACTGTTGCATAATAATAAAAATCTAATATTTATGTTGTTCAATTGAGTCTCCTTGATAGATTAATAGATTGTCGATGGAAGATACAAACAGAACAATAAAAAATCTATTTAATGTGATGTAAAAAGTAGAAAAAGTGGTGTATAAGAAAAAGTAAATATAATATGCTGTATCAGATTGAATTAAACAACTCGGCTATACGGTATATTCGAAGTAAGTTTAAAATGACAAAACGAGGAAATCCCCGTTGCCACGTATTTGGTAATGCAGGTCGCATTGATCCGAAAAGTGTTTGCTCGCGCGTAACAAGCGAGCTCTCCCTCGTATTAGCAAAAGTCGATTTATGCGAGATGGGAAATGTATATAGGCGGGAGTCGAGTCAATATCGGAAAGGGGCGATTTCCTTAATGAGGCTACGGGAGCCGCGCCGCCCTCGGGAAAATATACACCGAGGCTTATCGCCGTCGACGGATTTCCCTCCCGACGCTATTTTCTTCGGATTCCCGAAGAAACGAGGGAGCGCGACGTTTATATCTGTTTTATGTATATATATATATATATATATATATGTACACGTATATAGGCATTGATGCGTAGTATATGAGTACGGTTGTATTGGTGTTTCAGGAAACGGAAATTTGGAGCTGTTCGATAGCGAGAGCGGGCCGGATCTCACTCTATCGCCTCAGACGTTCACATCCACGGCGGAGGCCTTCATCAATGACAATAGCGACAGTCTCGGGGTCCCGGGCGACAACGACACCGGTGAGTCTTTGACATAAACACACGCACACGGCACACGGGACACACACGCACACACGCGTACACACTCTCATATATATACCTATATAAAGGGAAAAGAGGACTGCTCCATTTTATTACGACGCATGGTCCTGTATTGATTCGTCAGACCCCTCTATCGCCATAATTTTTGTTCTTATCGCACCCAGAAAATCAAATTAGAAGGCCAATACCGGTGAAACTCAAACGTGCTTGCAACTGTAAGTGAGTCAATGTAAACCTTCTAGTATTATTCTATATCTAGGGATATCCAATGGATATTGGTATACTAGTTCCATTGTAGAGTGATTATTAAATTAACAACAACAATACTTACTACAAGATAGTTAAATAATTCTGTAAAATGTTTTTTTTATAAAATCTACAAACGATAGTGTGACAGGTTAGTAGCCAACGAGCTAGATTAGATTTTACTACGTAGCCTGTTAAAAATGTAATAAAAAAGAAAAGATATGAAGCTGTAAAAAAAGGGGTGTACGCAGTAACTGCTAGACAGAGTAAAAGAAACTACCATACGACACTGATAATTATCTTATTACCAGGGTTACACTCCCCAAATTAAATTACTCGTTAATTTAACTGGTGGATGAGTTTAACTACAATTTCGTTAAACTAGTCTCAACAGCATAACGAGATTACGTTACAGTACCGCTGGCCTACTTATGCTCGTCTCCCATCGATCTCGCAATCCTCGAGACTCGTATCTTTAAATCTCCAGTTGGTTGCAAAAAAAAATGAGGAAAGAAAATTAGATTCGAATGGAAGTAACTCGGTAAATCATCGCGTGCCTCGCGATTCGTAGATAATCGAGAAGGATATAACAAACGAGCCAGAGGAATTTCATGGCGATGCGATGACAAATGCTCGGACGCAACGACCGCGACCAACTAAAAGCGTGTCTCTCTCCTTCTCTCGTTGTAAATTCTACGTGCACTAAAATATACAGAGACAAACACACGGATCCTCGGTTCTTATACCCGCCGTACGAATTACTCGTGCGATTCTGTGTTCCCGGTGTCTTGGCTTCCAAATTTATCGGGCTGTGGTATACGAAGGAGGGAGAAAGTTGGGATAGCCGGGCGCACGGTTTATCACACTGAAACACGTAAGGCAAATCTCGGTCTGGTTGATCACCACTTTTCGTTTATAACGCACCCTTTCACATTTTTCTCTTAATCGATATTGAATATTACGTCCGAGATTATTTTACGACTGTGACGTACTTATACGTACAAACTGCTTGATATCGAGATAATGAATTCCTTATTCAAAAGATGGGATACTAGCTAAAAATTAGTATTGTTATTATACATATATTTATTATCGAACATCTTTTATTACTAAATGATTAAGATTTTTGGAAACCCAAATTTATTGTTACTAAATTACTAATTTTCAAATTTATTTTTTAAAGCTATTTTTTACATTCACTAAGCATCTTGTCGCTAATCTTTTTCAGAATTATACTTCCATAATTTCGTTAAATCTTATTAATAAAATATTTTTAATTTAAATATTTTACAGTTTTTAAATGTGAATTCCTATAGTCCAATTATCATATCGGTTTGAATGAATACAGTTTCGCGAATGAAATTATTATATTCACATTACGGTGTTTTCAACAATAATTTTAAGTACAAGTAAATAGTTTTAATGTGATTTACTTCGGATAAGATAATTTTATGCACGAAAGCCTAAATTGGAGAGATTATAACGTCCCTTATTTTCATTGTTTTAGCGGTGATAAAATCATGATCATTTTTCAGCAAAGTCATTTTCATAAAAAGTTAAACCGTTCGAGCGACAAACACAATCGCGGACAACTCGTCGTTTGAAGCTTTTGGAAGGTTACGCTGGTGCCACTGCACACTGCACGCTTAGAGGGGGCTAACTTTAAGTTAGTTTGTTATAATTTAGTGAACGGCCCGAAACGACTTTGCCTCGGGGTTGCGTCGTACGCTTTCCTACGTATAGCTATGAATAAATTTAGGTGGTCGATTTGCATATCGTCACGTTATGGGGAATGGAACCAACCAAGAGTCTTCCACTGCTCCAATCACCTCTTTAACATCGAGTAACAGTGATTTTTTTAAAATATGCAGATATGTTACATTCTCTCGATTCTGGCTTGTACGTTATATTCCTGGTTAATATATGCTTATCAGTTGTCTTGTTTCATTCGTTCCTACGTATAAGAAACCGTGTAATTATGCAATATCCAGGATAAATAATTTAAGTCGCTGACGAGCTGAATTAATTTGTATACAAAGTTTATTTTTTTTTTCATTTCAACAATTAATACGATAGACCAATATTTCGAAATTGATATTTAAAAAGCAAAATTTCAGTATTAAATATTTTTGTAAATAGAGATTGTTGTTTTTTATGATTTTGTGATAAAACGTATAGAGTACTCCAATTACAAAAATTCAAGAATATTGAAAGTCGTTGCGATTTTATATACGAATACTTGATGATTCCTTGCATGCATAGAACGTAAAGATACTTTCGTAAGGTAATCCTATATAGTGCAGAAAGTTCTTAAAAATCCAAGGTTTTTCTATACTTACTTTTATATCTATATTCTTTCTTACAAGGCTAACTTTTAAAAGATCTTTTCTAAAACGTCATTATAAATTTTTCGCGTACATGTATTTCCAGTGTACATTTGCTCTTGCGTATAAACGAATCAATCGAAAGTGAATCGTCACATCCATTAAAATGATAATAAAAAAAAACTAATTAAATATCAGTATCATTCATTCGCGCGTTAATAAACTGAAGCAATGAGTCAAAGTCTTAGTGTTGCGAAAGTGCAACGTTAAAACGTAGAAGAGGCAAATAAGAGGAGCAGACTTAGCAGAGTCAAGAGGTCTCGACGGAAAGTTGGGTAAAGAGTCGAGGCGAAGGCTCCACGTTGAGCGATAAGAAGTCAAGAGGTGAGCGCATCCTCGCACAAAAGCGCAGAGATAACTCGTACTGTATATAACATACAAACGTAAAGATCAGAGGAAAATGTGTACGGATTCACGGGAAACAAGAAAGGAAAGGGTATTGCACACTCGACTTTTCGCAATTATCATCTTCATTTTCATGCGGCAGCTACTTTCTTATTTTATCTTTGTCGTGGCCATCACTCTTTGAGCAACTCGAAAGATAACAGGGCTCAATTATCCTCGTTTTAACTAACACCGGACCTGCCAATCTTCTATTTCCTTCGGTCAATTATTATTTTTTGTCCGGCTACTTTATTCAGCAGAGTTAGTTACTTTGCCTATAAATTTTTTTTTACTGTGCTAAAGAAAAGTTGATTAATGGTGGCGATTCTAGTAAAGATATAAATTTGTATCAATATTCAAGGATTCAGTAAGACTTTGTTATGAAAGTACCCTAAGAAAGAAGTCTCTAGTCGTTTTTGCGGTACCTTGTCTTCTGGTTATTTGCGGTACCTCGCTCAGTCTACGAATGCTCCAGGGGAAAATAAAATATGAATTTTTAAGTATTACATGCGTCACATACGGCTTTCTATATGTATACAGCTACATCGCTTTTCTTTATCCGCGTACTATCCTACTGGGAATGAATGCAACAACTTTTCCATTTTTTTCTTACCTTTACTTATACTCTATACTACCTTGAGTATTTGGGAGACAAAATATATCTTTCACCTTATATTCTTTTTATTCGATAAGAAACAAATTTTTTCAGAATGCATTCTGCATAATATATGCATAAGTTAAATATACACACAATCTTTGTGTAGCAACCTATAGACTTATATCTATGAAAACTTGATGCTCTATTTTTGTTATTAACATTATGTATTTTTTCTCAAAACTAAATATTTAAAATGCTCACCTTGAAATGTAAACTACCATCTACTAGATATAAATTTTAAGAGGTTATCGAAAAAAAAATCGATATATTAATTCAAATAAATAACGTTACTGGATCCGGAGAGTAATATATAAAATAAGAGTGGAAATCCTCTAGCTCATAACTTTTGGTCATATTAGTAAACTAGTCGAAAAAATTAGAAAATCCAAATATCTTAATGAAAAATGGTTTTCCATTTCCTTTGGTATCCTCGTGTCCATCGTGCAGGGAACGTACCGCACGTGCGCGAAAAACAATATCGCAATTTTCGGCGAGGCCACTTTTCAAAGTCATGCTTTGGAAAAAAAACTGGAGACGGACACGAACTGGCGGGAGAATATACTCGTTGGATAGGAGAGGGAAAGGGGGGGGTGGGGGAGAGAGAGAGAGCGACCACCGTGTTGAAGAAAAATTATCGGACTTAAAAATCTCGCTGGCCGAACCGGTGAATCCGATCTTCATTCATAACTCGCGTAGACCCGGAATATCGCGCGCGAAATGGAAAGAATGATATATGCCCCGACGGAGGCAAGAAACGGAGAGAGGAGTGCTCGACAGTTTCATCTCGCCGGCAGCAAATTCCACGTCCGTATCTTTTCTACCGTACCAACTTTCCCTTATCTTCCTTCTCGCATCACGTGACTTTATGCTTTTCGCGTATGTTCATCTCCTCTCGGTTCGTATGTACGTTGACTTCGAAAAATAATTCCTAAGAGATGAGATGCACCTCGAGTACTTAAAATTATTTCTGTTTCAAAATTATCTCTCATTGTTGACGTTAGAGTCCTATTAAATTTTACGTCGATGTTTGTTGCATAATATAACCATTACTAGCTCGATTATATTTATCTAATCTTGTAGAATAATAAATCTGTATCTCGGAATCAACGGCACCCTCGAGTTATTATTCCCAACTTAAATCCAATCCTAAAAATCCTAATTCTATCAATTTCGAAAGAATAATAATAGTCTGTCAAAACCATCAGAATGAAAATACTCGAGTGGTCACAACGGTTGAAACTGGCGAAACATTGAAGATGGAAAAGAGGCATGTTGTCCGCAACAAAAAATCACCAAAGTTACATAGATCATAAAAAATAGTTTTTCCATCGGATGGGCACTGTTTTCCATAAGAGATATTTTCCACGCGTATAGATCACGCGAGAGGGGCCGTAAGTTTTTTACGGTGAGGCGCGTCAGGTCGGAAATATATTTTCCCTCGGTATCCTTTCCCACGTAGATAACCGAGCTGCGGAGAGAAAGGGAGGGTGTAATCGGCACATACCCGTAACTTTCCTATTTACGACGCAGGGTCAATTCGGCACCACCCACCCACAGATTCGCAAGTGGGTTCGGCCGCGTGTTCTGTAAAATCGATGAATTTTCTTGGTACTTCCGGCTCACGCACTGATATTAATCCAATAATTTCCTTGCACCGGTCCAGAATACCATGTAATATCAATCATGTCGGTTTTTTACTATATAGAAAATCGACCGGTAAATAACTAACGCGAGTATACGGTAGATTTCATTTTTTTTATTCTCCCCTTGTGCATTCTCTCTTTTTACTTGCTTTACCTGTCTCACTCTCTCTCCCTTCCCCTCGCAGTTTATTTATTTGGGTCGATACATCTGAAAAATTAAATCAACGCGATTCCTATTAATATTGTCACGGGTAGTGAAATATTAATAAACTACCGTTCAATGTAACATTGTGCTTTTTGTAACAATTTCAATACAAATTTCTCATATGATTGACTAGTACGTTTTACTATATTCGACGGTAATGCAGTGGCTATAAAGTGACGGTTATTCATAATCGATAAAGTTATAAGCACACAGTACACAGTTATTATAATCTAATGTTATAATCCACTGTTACAATATTAATTTTGTAATTGTTTATTAGCAAACTCATGTATAATAATACACTTATGCTAATAATTATAAATGTGTAATTAGAATCTCAAAGCGTAGTTCTTGTTTACTAAATTGAGCAAAGCGGAATTTTCATAACGAACCGTCTGACAACTAATCGTATAGTAATTATATTTTCTGATATTCAATACATTGAAAAATAAATAAATGTTTCGCGTCGTATCCGATTTTACAAAACGTCAAATCTAGTACATTAACGAAAGTAAATTTGATTCTCAATGCGAGGAATAACGTTGTAAATAGAAAATAAATAGCGAAAGATTTTAGCGGGTAAATTGACGGTAAAAGTCGTCGTTTCGAGCGTACAATACTTATTTCCTCTCGGCAATACTCGATGGTACGAAGGTCGTAGTTCGTGGTTTGAAACGCGCGAGAATTACGTCGAAGCTTATGGATTCCTTATCCAATCACCCTTGGAGTCGGCACGTCCCAATCTCTCGCGCACTCACGTACCAGTCAGCCACAGACGCCTCAAAGCTTCCCCTTCCTCCCCCACCTCACCCACCCCGCCTTCCTCGTCGTCGCACGATTGTTACTTCAATGTAACGACGCAGACGCGACAGAAGAAGGGATAAGGACGCACCTTAGACGCCGTGCAAACGAACGTACACGCGGTTCTTCAAATACAACTGCATTCCCTTGAATCTTACCTTATCCCAATTGCGTCATGCGCCTGGTGATGGAATCTTCCTTTTCCTTTTTTTATCTACTTTCAAATTTAAAGGTCGAGTTCAAGAGAAGACAATAGTAGCTAAGGAGATATTGTTAGTTTTCTTCCTAAAGATAAGCAAGTTATAGCTTTTTAAACAATATTTTTTTTCTTGCTTATCAACTTTTGTAAATTCGTCAGGACATAAAAATAGTTATTATTTTTGTGATAAAGAACAAAACTAAGTTTCGGTAATTGAAGTACTTTTTTCTAATTACAAGAGATGTCGTATAACAGATGTATTACTGGTTTCGAAGGTACATTATGTTACAACGACACTCTCGTATTAAATGATAATGCGAATGACGAATTTTATTCATCACTGATCGTAAAACATTGCGGTTCTTTTTACGAGGTAGCGTCAATTCTACCACTTATTTTATCGATGTAATAATAACAGCCTATATGTTATTGTTGCATACGGGAAATGTCGTTGAATCTACAAAGGAAATTTCCTAATAAAAATTACCGGGGTTTCACCCGCACAGCGATAGTTATAAAATTTAACATCGTTCCAAAAGAGATGTATATAATAATAGCGGAAAAGTTCCATCGAGGATGGTCTTGGTTAATTAATATATTATATTTAACTCTTCTCTATATCAAGTCAGTAATTCACTCGAGATAGACGTAGATCGCGAGGTAGACGCAAGTGACGTATTATATTTCAACGGGAAGTTAATATCCTCTCTTGAAATATATCAGAGAATTGAAAAGCCAAGGGAAAAATTCAAACGTTTTTTATTCATCGGGTATATCCCGCAAGATCGAGCATTTTAAATGAGGTTTCAAAAAGATAAAAAAGAAAACAGAAATTTAATTTGAAACTGTCGAAGCAAATTTAAAAATTTTCGCTTAACAAAAATGGAATTGAAAGCCCGGAAAAGCGCGCTTATACGCCGAACGGACTATACAATTAGCGGGCGTATGCATCGGAGCTTTGTCGGCGCTTCGAGCCGGAGTTAGAAGGGTAGGGAAATAGAAAAAGAGAAAGAAAAGTCCGAGCCGAAAAATTTGCTTACAATCGAGTATGTGGGTGTATCAAAGAAACGATATAACGAGCTAAATGCGCAAGGTAGAAAGAAGCAACGATAAAAGCGAGTACGTATATAGAGAGGCGATGTATGGAGAAGTGCGTAATGGGCAGCTGGAGAAAGTCGTAATGCGCTTTCTGGCATTCAATCAGTCCAGTATATATGTGTTCAAAGCTCTGGAATTATTCTCCCTCCCTCTTTCGGTCGATCGAAACATGCATCGGGCTAATCCCGCGGCCTCGTGCATTAGGATAATTAAGTCGAACAAGACCCCGTGTATATGGAAAGGGAAAGCGCGCAGACCGCGCACGACGAATCAATAGTCTTTGACAGAAGCCGATTGCCGTCCTCTCCAATTTACACTCAAATCCATAAAATCTTGACTCCCCGGAAAAATAACTCGAATCGTTATTATTCCCCAAGTATTA
This sequence comes from Theocolax elegans, assembly GCA_026168455.1. Classification (NCBI taxonomy): domain Eukaryota; kingdom Metazoa; phylum Arthropoda; class Insecta; order Hymenoptera; family Cerocephalidae; genus Theocolax; species Theocolax elegans. Next base: position 61,222,575 of record CM047430.1, read on the forward strand.
GCATACGAGTTAACTGATTACTTTGAATATTCCAACGCACATTTAAAGTTTGGAGAATCACGGTAATAGATAAATATAATTTATACTGCACTTTGCCAAAAGTAAGATAATTCCTTAATAGCATCGATTTAACTTTTTCAGGTATTAATTAATAATACTCTGCAATTTAGGTTTTACCGTTATTATATAACAACTAATATTTCACTATAATTCGATCAAGCATCAATATACTATAGCTACATGGAAATCGACATTAATTAACTTTGTTGTTCAATGCGATATCAATTCTATATCTACTTCAGCCCGGAAGTTTAAACGCGAAGAGACGAAATAATGCGAAACGAAAGACAATGGGAGAATACGGAAATAAAGATAAAATGAAAAGAGAGAGAAAGAGAGAAGGACGGATCTAATGTGGGCTATTCAAGAGCTACAATGAACTGGTAATACGATTTCTCCGAGTGAACAGCATTTCGTGTACCTATACCAACTCAATACATCCGTATGCACACGACTCGTACATCTCTATAGCAATTTTGCTTTCTCCGTACCTATATAGATATTGACACGCGCGAAGGGGTTTTTGAAAGTTGGTACGCACGCGCGTACATCTTGCTGCCAACAAGGCGGGGCTGATAGAAGGATATGACGCACAAAGTCATACACAGGTGATAGGTAACGACTATCGATGCTTTAAAAAGGTCAGGATGTACTTAACTCGGATAGCTGAATGTACCTGAATGTACTCGATGTTCAATACATTATCTCTTTTCACTCGAAACATGCTAATCTGCATTCCTCTTTAACTTAATGAATAGTATTTACAAAAGAGCGTACCATTTGCGAAGTGATTCGTTTCGCTTTCGCTAAGGAATTACGAGTATTGAAAATATAAACGATCTTAATAATAATTTTAAACTTCGCATATTATCACTTTAATGAGAAAGCAAACTTTATATCGAAATTAACATCAAAAGTGTGTAAATTCGATGTTGTAATTTAAATTACACGCACGTTTTCTTTATCACATAAATTATAAAGTGTGTTTACATAATCCTTTAAAATCAAGCCTATATATTCGCAAGTGAAAAAGGAAAAACGAGCGAAAAGGAAGCTGCAACTGCTACTTGATGAGCCAACATAATAAATTATCTTGCTCGACTTTCCTTTGGAGTATCCGGGAAAAGCGGATAACCGAGGCGCGAGAAAGAAGCCTCCATCCGTTGATTTTCCCGGGCAAGTTTGGAAAACTCGATGAGAGGCCGAAGCAAGTTAGCGTCGCCTCGATCGAATCGCCGTGTTGGCCGAGTGCGTTAATCAACGCCGAAAAGACTTTCCTTTGATCGCGAGCCTCGCGGCTACTGCCCTTTCGCGGAAAGTTTAATTGAAAGTGTCCCGAACAATGTGGCACGCCGAGAAGTTGCTCGGAAGATGAAAAAAGGAAGCCGGAAGTCTTGGTAAATAGCCGACTTCGTAATGAGATTTGCTATGCTAATGGGACTTCGTAATCCAGGCTATTTATAGATAATTCATGTTCAATTGATGTGTCCAAGGTGGTAATTATACAGTTCGTAGAAAGAAAATGGAAAACGTGTTGCGTAAATTAAAATGTAAACGCCTAATATCTGTTATAGTCACTATGGAATTCAACAGAGTATATAACGTTTTAAGATTTCATTGTAATTTTAATTACGAACATTTTTATTTTCTTTTATTCGTGTTAACATTATTATTCTTCTTTGCGTGCGGTCATACTTTCAGATTTATTCAATTATTTAATGTTTAACGTAATTTGCTGCAAATTCGCAATGTTGTGAAAACATTGTATATAAATTATCAGAATTACTCTATACGTAGATACTTTTTAAGTTAGTGGTTTGATTGATAGGTGTAATAATCCACAAATTCTTTCAACTAATATTCGTTAAACATTTCATCCAGGTTTTTGATTTTCTAATTGATTTCACTAATCAAGATTGATGGTATAGGATCAGTGAACTATTTCCCAACGGTATAATAAATATATTAATTTCCTTATCAATGGACATAACATAACGCGCCGAAACTTTTATATTTCTTCATTAATGCATCACATTGGAAAAGTTTTTCTTCCCCAAAGATAAAAAATATACGAGAGTATTAACTTTGATTCAATAAATCGTTGCAGTTAAGTGAAACCAATAAAACGCCGAACAATTAATCCTTTTCATCTTGACGACTTCCCGTGAAAAAGAAGATGAAGAAAGAAGAAGGAAGAAGGAAGAAGAAAGAATGAAGAAAAAGTAAAAAAAAAAAGAAAAACCCTCGAGTCGTTCTTCAATTTTCAAATGACATTGCAGGGAGTAGTGACTACTGAATCAGTAGTAAAAGTCAACGACGTCATAGCTCGGCCCCTGTTGGAGGAGGAAAAGTTTTCATCATCCTCGCGCAGATGCAGAAGCCGGATTTTCACGGACCGGAGGGTCTTTTTTCTCGATTACGAGTCCCGCGGGACAATGGCATTGGCTTCGAGCGTCAGGTGCGCGAAAGGAAGGAAGGAAGGAAGGAAAGAAGGGCAAAAAAACGTGGTATACGCGAAAATTTAATCCACGTAGGTCGTATAACGCGGAATAACGGCGCTTACCGATTAGGCGACGGGGATAAAAAGGGGCGCGAGCACCAATGGCCAAATAAAAATGTCCGAGTGGCAATTTTGGGTACGAGGCGCGACGATATTGCTCTGGACGTCCCATTGTTGGGATAACGAGATCTCATTTTGAACTGCGTGACCTGCTTGTTTCTCTTCTCCCTATACGATGAGAATTTAATCAGTTGACTTGGTGAATAGTTGACAATTGTTGCTGCTTTTTGAGATTAATTGAAACATCCTGCCCTACGAGCTTTTCCTACAAATAGGAAAAATTAGATTGAATCACTTATTCGATTATAGCGAAGGACGCATGTAAAACTGTAATTGCATTGTCATTTTTTTTAATTCTGGGGAAGATTAAATATTAAATGGCATTTTTAGGAAAACAGGCGATTGCACCCATTTTCCTATATTTTATTATAACAACGCAACATACGAAATGTCATTTTCGCAACAAATGAAAGTGAAAATAATTTACAAACACGAACCGTCAATAATTTGATATATATTTAACGTACACTATAAAGAATTTAGTTTGATTAGTAAAAAGAAATATCGGCTTACCACATAAAAAGGAAAGTTTAAACGAGTAACCGCACTAACTTTATATCTCTTCTTTTTATTTATTTTTCCTCGTTATTAAGCAGTGGTAAAATAACTGGGCTACTGGGAAAGCTTGAAAAAACCAAAAGAGACAGATGCATACGATGGTTAATCGTTTGTGTTTTTTCTACCAATCTTACAGAAGGCGCGAAAAAAGGGGTAACGTGAATTACGAATTTCCCATCGGTGGGAAGCGTACCTCGAATTTCAATAAATCCGCTTTTATAACGGCACGTCACGATTTATCGGCGCGTGCAGTCCCCCCATTTGTGCTCGTATATTTTTCTCACGAGGAGGAAAAAAAATATTCGGAACGAATTGCCGCGGCGGACCTCGAAAATAAAGCGGTGATATATATTCGCGCATGCCCAGTACCGAACCATTTGTCTTTTCCCAACTAATTCGTTTTCCGCGAGGTGACGCGTGCGCGAACTCAATTTTCTCGACTCACTTGCAAGCGTTCGGCTATGCTCGCGCTTTTATCTCACCGAACTTTCAAATATTTTCTTCCTTTCTACATGCACCCCGTATTCCTTATTTCTTGTCTTAGCTTGGTTTCATCTTCGTGCCGTCTTTCATTATATTTATTTAATAATAAGGGATTAATTGATGTATTTTATAACGAGCCTGGTCCTACTACAATTATTTAATTTTATTGTCTTGCAATGGTTTAACTTCTACGCTTTTGTTTTCTACTTACGATTATTTACGATTTTATTTACCTCATCGTAGTTAGCTAATTAGAGTATATGCGTTGAATGAGCTAATTAATTAGTTTGTTACAACAATCTTTTCAATAATTCTAGAGGGAAAGAAAAAATAAAGAAAAGTGCATTTTTTTATTTACGTTACTCAAGAAAAAAAAAGCAAAATAAGGAACTAATTTTTTGACAATTAGAATTAGTTAAATAATAATTTATTTTTATCCGGTGATCCTTAAAAGGGATGCTTCTCTCTGATTAAACAGTTTATTTTTCATGAAGTTGAAAGGAGAAATGTGAATTATGGAAATTAAGCTGCTTGGAGTTACGGAGAGTTGAAAATGTTTCCCGACAAAATCATTAGGTTTATGATGTAGGTCGATGCTTAAAGTTACAGAAATAATCGGCTTGTGAAAACTTTTTATTTTCTAAATGAACAATCTGGAATTTTAAGCTCTGAGCATGTATCTTGAATTCGTATTTTCTATCTTAAGTGTTTTATTGTTTTTAAAACGATAAGTCTTTCATTTCTCTTTAATGTATTCTTATTTTTAAATAAAAATCAGTTTATGTTAAAAATTGTATGATACATAATGCCAATAATAAAAAAAAGGTTAGTTGATAAAATTAAAATGATCAAAACGTTTTCTTAATATATTCTACACTAATCCTCTGTGAAATAGTGAAGCAGTTTTCGTTTATCGTTACATGCATCTTTTATCGCTTCATCCACCAGTTAATGAGAGAAACTTTTCTACCTTTCGTCAGAATCGGTTGTGTACACATTCGAGTGCGAAAGCTCAATATCTTTTAATGCTCGAAATTATACGGCTGCAAGAATCACGTGGGTTTCATCCATCCAAGGACAAACTATGGTTTCTCTCGAATACCAGGAAGAGAGAAAGAGCAAACGAGAGAAAGAAAAAAAGGGAAGGAAAAGGAAGGAAAAACGACGTGGATGTAGTGCCCCTGGGGAAATAGCTCCAAGTACCCGTTTTCTTCCATGTAAAGTTCGAAGGTATTGTGCTCGGAAAGTAGATTTCCAAGTTTTTTCTTCGGATAAACATCGAAACCAGGAATAACTACTAGCACTGAAAGACGTACGTGCTACACGAAGGAGTTTTGAATAGCAAAAACGGTGGATTGAGTAAGAATATAAGTTCAAAATATAAGTATAACGAGAGAGCGCAACGCCAGATGAATTAACCTGCATTATTATTTTGTGTTCTATTATCATTTGTGAATCCTGAATGACGCGAGTACGCGAATTAATTAGATTATCTTTTCGTCAATATGTAGTATATTGAATTAAAAATGCACTGAATCATTAAAGATGCCATTTTTTTCTTCAAGTACGAGGATTTATCGTAAGTATTTACCGATATGTAATTAATATCGCAATGGGTGGAGTATAATTAGAGCGCACTGGAGGACGTTGTTGACGTGAAAGTACACGTAGTTGTTGGGCGATTAATCGTCTTGGTGTAGAACAACTGATGTCGGTAGCGCATCGTCCGCTGAGTGAATACGTTAAACCGAGCTCGACGATGACAAAGCTCGAGTCGAGTCAACAAAGCGAAAAATTCGTGTGGGACCATCGAGAAAACTTTCATGAAATTGGCTCGCGTCCCGCGATTATGCGTCAGGCAATAAATAAAAGCCACTGGGAAAACCCGCCCATGGAAAAAGGGAGCGAACCGCTTGGCCGCGATCCACGCGTTTATTGTTTTGTCTTCCGGGAAGATGGGCTACATACATACATGCATACGTAGATGCATACACCTATACGTGGAGAATACGCGCATGTATTATCTCGTGCACTGGTTGTGGGAGGCACGTAGAGAACACCGCAAGAACGATGTCTTCTTGATTGTGTCGCGAGACCGACATGAGGCGCATGACGAATTGGTTATTTTCTCATAATTAACGGAACAACTTTTATATTAATTAAGAATTAATTCATAATGCACATTTACACATGAGCGATTCTCTGTCAAATCGAGAGACAAACAATTATTTTTTTCTGTACCTTTTAGAATTCTCCTACTTGTTTTGCATCGGAGTCTACATTTATAGACATAAACATTTAATAGTTTTAAAGATATTCAAGGCCAAAACTGGTAATTTTAACAGTTTTTTTATTTTTTCTTAAAACATTTAACCTTTTATAACTCAAAATTGGGTAATTTAATATGACAAAAAGCACAGAAAACTTTTTCAGCAAATTACACGAAGTTTAAGAAAAAAAATTATCCAAGATCATTGAGCGTCCCACAAAAGTTCTGCATTATAAACTAAATCGTGAAAATTGTGAAGAAGTGCAGGTTATGCTTCAAGCTACCATGTCAGGAAAAATCATGGAACTTGCTTCAAATGTACTTTTTTCACTTTGCTAGGCATATTGTAAGGAAATGTTTTAAATCACTCGCGTGATTATAAACAAGGGAATGAGTGCTCTCCTTTCTCGACTCTGTTTGGCTGTTAGTACGTCGCTACTCGACCCTTTCGTTAGTGGGTATATACGAGTGACTTGATTATTGTACGATTAACTGCTATAATTATTAATGAATAATGTGTAATCTGTCAAGTATCATAATTCAACATGCATAATTTAATTACAATATAATAATTTGTAAAAGAAAACGAACTTAAAATTAAACAGCTAAATCAAAACAAACTAGAATAACCTTACAAATATAGGTGAACAACAGGAATTCGGCGAATAAATAGCATGCGTGTTTTTGTGTGCACAGCGTATTAAAATATAATGAAGTGGTATCGAAGGTAATGTCCCGTAACGCGCGTAATTATGAAGGAGGATAGGAAGAAACGGTGAAGAGAGAAACACAAAGAGATACGATGCACCAAAGGAGGCAACGGGGTTCGATTTTCGTAAATACGGTCGTATTCTTTCGAACACACTTGGAGCCTCGTGGCAATGGTACTTGGGGGGTCGAAACGGCTGACCCGACAATGGACCACTCAGCCACGGCCATTCCTATGCTAACGTCCCTCGCCTCGAGTGGGAAATTGCCCGTGGCTTTATGTATGCACTGTCTGCTCGAGCTACGTCATGTGGTCTTTTTATGGCAAGGGGCTTTCGCACGATGGGAACTTTGACCGACGTGGGCTTTTAAATTCGTTAAAAAGTTGCTCGACCTTTTTAACGGTACCCACTAACGATTCTACTTGCGAGATTTAAACTCCTTTTCGTCCGGGATACAGGGCTACACTTTGGATGGGAGTTTCTAATTTATCGGCGCATGTCTCTATCTCGCGAGTGTTTAATTGCTTTTCTCCACTTTTTCTCATCTCCCTCTTTTCGGCCGTAAATAACGTATACGTATTACTACTCTACATGTATACATGAAACTTTAACAGTTTATTACTTTGATATCGTCTGCCCTTTTTTTTAAACAAATTTCAAATTTCTACTTTGTACAAGTGTGTTGCTAAAACATTAAAGTTATGAAATATTCACTCGCCATTGCCATCTCAATCGGTCTCCGCTAAAGTGTACACAGGCGAAATTCAATATAAAATGTGACCCGATACTCGCCGATAAAAAAAATATACCCTTACACGAGGAAGCTATCAAAATAAACATCCTTAATTAGCCCCGACGCTTATTACTTCTCGAGTATCCGAATTCGATGTCGTTTCTCGACTCACCCATAGCCATCCAATGTCTCGTTTCTACTCCTGCTCCTCGTCCTTAGTCGAGAAACTAGGTAATCCTTTCGAAAACTTGGGTAAATGCCGTCCAACTTTCCGAAACCCCCCTTCCCCCTCCCTCCCTTCCTCTCCCATAACCCACTCTCTCTCTCTCGCTCTCTCTGTCTCTCCCTCTCTCGCAGTGCTAAGAGAGGCCGCGCGATTAATTGGAGGGATTCTTGCAATCAGTGCACTCGCGAGATATCGAGGCTATGCCTTTGGACTGTGAGTAATGCGGTTCGCGCCCTAAGTCGAGCTCGCGTGCGAACGATAATTGAATTCCGGCATCAATCAAACGTTAAATATTTACCAAGGCTGAAGGACCTCTTTGTCCAAGGCGACGACTCATCCGAACCTTTAAGTAGGTCTTGGCGCGTGTCGCGGAATTAATCGAATAGTTCGGACGGAGCTTTCCTATAGCGTTTCACCGAGAACGCTTCGATGACTTCAAAATCGAGCGCTTCCTTCGAGAACTTTACAACAGGATATATAATTTTACGTTATTTTCAACGATAATATTTTATTTTAAATATGTTATGTTTATTGTTAACATCTGATATATACTGATTTGTAGTTAACATTTTATTTTGTATAACGAAAATTGACATTCTTTTTGTCAGTCCTATAATTACATTGAAATCAAGAGTAAATACTGGAGAATTTAATCACATTTTTTCCTTTACGTTAAATTGCAGAGGAAAAAGAAATAATAAAAAAGAATCGGAACGAAATAAAAGAAATGATGGAAATCCAGTAAAAAAATACTCGACGGATTCGGAGAAATAAATGTACATTAGGCGCTACGTTTGTAATTCGATGATAAAACTCTTAATTAGCCTTTCCTTCGTGAAATCTTGTCTTTCTAGCTCTGTAATGAACGTTAATTAATTAATCTTTCCTCTTTGTTGCATCGAGCTTGCACCTAGCGTAATTCAAATTAAACATTAAAATTCTAAAGACATTTTTGCATATTGCTTTCAAATAATATGATTGTAGAATGTAGTACGCGTTACTAATGCACGACACTTGGAAATAGGTAAAAAATATGTGTAACGTAATAAAAGATGATCTAGTTGCAGAGTGGAACGAAACAATTGTTTTGTTTATATTGAAATACGAAATTCGACTACAACGCGAGTATATCCTGTATCCTTAAAGAGAGGGGTAAGGGAATAGCGAAGGAAGAGAATACGTTACACGCTAGATGTGAATTTCCCAGTTTCGTATTTCCTAGCTTTTGTTGGAGCTTAACCCCAAAGGAATAGCGTTATCTATCTATCTTTTGATACATTCAAGTGGATGGGAATACAGTAGGTTAGCCCATATTCAAAATGAGAAATCTCGGCTCTTCATTACAGTAATGATGTTGAAGTTTGCATCGATCAACGAAAATCCTATTTCTGGCTGGTACACAATTTTACTAAAAAGCTTGCAGATTGATTACATTAATTATGCCCACCGTTTCGTACGTGCTTAAATGCATCTACGTTTCACGTGCACCGTCAAGGCAAAAATAATGATTATTCCCAATCCTACGCAAAATTGTAAAATACATATATATACCTATATCTCCATTCTTTAATATATTTGAAAATTAATTTCGAGAAATCGTCCCCGAACCTACGGAAGAGAATTATTTCTCATTATTAATAGGAAACATTATTTAGTGTCTTGAAAAAAGATTACCGTACTAGTCACATCTCGTAGGAGATACGGTCTACGATGGCTATACCACTCATCACCTGGATCGCTCGCGAATCCATTAGCCGAGCCTTACCTCGGAGACTCGGAGTCTTCGTATAAAACCGTCGTATAACCCCCGACAAAGAAGGCCGAAAGCATATCCGAACGTAAAATATCGGGGACCAAAAGCAGTCTGGCGGCTTTGCACCCACATCGCGGGCTCCATAACTCTGGTATGGGAAAGAGCTAATCCTCCTTCGACCGACAAAGGGCAATCGACTATCGATCGCTTATATTCTCTTTGAGTGGCGCGTATCTCCAGGGTTGCACTCTGCTGGGCTCTCGTGCCTCCTCCTGCCCCCGCACGCCCTTGTCAGACTGATAAGAGCTACCTGGAAAAGGGTTTAACGGATAAGAGGCCGCGGACTCGTCCAGCCGTTTTTAACAGGTGTCTAAACCCTCGAGTGTAAAAGGTACACCTGGGCCCTTCGTATCCGTTCCTCCGATCGTTCGTTTTTAATGCCAATGAAGTAATCGGCTCTATTTTTCCTTTACCGAGATATCGTCTCCTCAAGAACATCAGGGTAGCCTGATAAAAAATTGCAGATATGGTAGATACATATCACCAATAGTTGATTTAACTTGTTTGAAACTTTCAACAAACGGGTAAACGATATTGATGCTTAAATTTTTGAACATTTTAATTATATAGAGTAAATCACTGGCTTCAAGATAATATCCGCATTTACATTAATATTATCTTCGTACATATATGAATTTAAAATTGAATATCTAGAAATAAAAAATAAATTAACTCTCAACAAGATTAAATATGAAAGTGCACGATAACGCTTTGGCATTTTACGATGCGAGATATTCCCGTAGAAAAAAGACAGGTGAGAGTAAAATTTAAAGAAATAAAGAACATTGGATACAGCTCATAGAGAGAAAGAGGGAGAGAGAGAGAGAGAGAGAGGGAGAAAGAGGAAGAGAGAAGACATATCCAGCAGGAAGAGAGATTCGTCGACGGCGTCTCTCGCCAAAGCCATGCCGAAACGACGCAATTACCGCGATTCGGGGTATGGAGCGAGAGAGCGAGAGAGCGAGAGAGAGAAAGAGAGAGAGAGAGACACGAGAGAGGAGGAACGTTCACCTGCTTGAGGCCCCGTGCATAATTAAGCGGCATACATTAATACGTAGCCCGGAAATCTCGGATCTACAGAGCGAGGTACTGCAAGCGAGCTAGCGCGATTCCTCCCCGTGTCTAACACAATTAAGCGGAGATTAATTAAAGCCATTTCACATTTCGCCAAGCTTTCTCTCTCTCTCTCTCTCTCCCTCTCTCCTTCCTTCTCTCTTCGTGCTTGTCTCTTCAACTTGACGGTCTCCCTCTTTCGGGATGATTCGGACGAAAGGGGTGGTAATATAAGGCAATGCATATTTGGTACCGTTAGTTTATTTTGCTAGCTAAACAATTCACGCCAACTGATCTTTCTACTAGCCTGCAGATTCCTAATACTAGATGCGCAGGAATTACTGCATCGTTCACGATTGTCCTTGTACAGAAATGCATCCAAGGTTTTGGTACCGTTACAGATTTTACCTGAATAGCATAGTATATATCAATTGGTTTTCGTTGTCTCATATGACAATCGTTCAAAAGTCTTCGAGTGATGATACAATTATATTGAACTATAGGTTATGTAGATGATTGTTTAAAATTATCGAAACGTAAAGTATTATAAAAATAAGAGCGAAGTAATTCAAAGTATCTTGGCACTAAGTTGGTCCATGTAAAATACAAAGGTGGTCTTGGAGCGAACCACAAAAAAGTTCTCCTTCCGTATAGGTGAATTCCTATTTTCCTTCCTGCAAAGGAGCACTCATTCCGCTGGTGAGCAGCCGACTTTTACATCCCTCCCGGAGGCAGACGACAACTTTTTAATTAAAGCCATTGTGCGTGGGAGAGAGCGAGCGTGCTCGCGCCTTTATCGTCGAAGCGGTTTAAGAGCCCGGAGGCGCACGGCAGAGGGATCTCTCTTCGACTTCGTCGTCGTCCTCGTCGTCGTCGCCGTCGTCGCCGCCGTCGTCGTCGTCGTCGTCTCTCGGCCGGTATGTAAATTCGCGATAATAGCGCAAGGCTCCTCCACCTCTACCTCCACCTCCCTACCTAACCCAAGCCTAACTAAGCTTTTATGAATTAATAACTTGGGTTATCGAGAATTTCGCCTTCAACAGCCGCGTCGCAACGAACGCTTCTTCCTTTGCGTTATTAAGCTATCAATTCCAAGACCAAGTGCCTTAGAGATTTACCCTTTTTCCTCCTTTCGTCTATTTATCAATATCACGCAGAACAATCGTAAACGACTAACTCTACATTTATACTTTAATTACATTTAATGAAGTATTTTCTACCAGTTGGTAGATATCTATTATTTACAACTATTTGTAACATTAATCAATCTCAATTAATTACAGTTAATAATTTAGTCTTAAATTATTTATTGTAAATCGCATTTCTATAACTATGTAATGTGTAATATACATATATACATGTTTAACAATAATTTCATAATGTTTCCGATAATTGTAGCAATTACTACGATACCACAAATTCTAGGAATCAAGAAACATGTATCGTTACTGTCATAAATTACATTTCACAATAGAATTTCGTTTTTTAAATTATACATTATAATTAACGTAATGTCAATATTCTTTTGCGTAACATATTGTACTCATACAGTGAAAGATTTTTATCCTCGTTTTCAACGAGCTTTCAATATCGCATAATGCAATACGGGCAGTAAACTTTGCTGAAAGTAAAAAGTGAATCAGGACTTTATCTGGTGCTTCATCTTGGCGACTGTGACAGTTGTTGTTTCTTTGACATTCGCTTTATACGAGTGAAAGATAGGTTTCTTGAATTTTTCATGAACCCGTGCCGACGTTGAATCTTTGCGAGACTGTTTGGACGGGAAGTTACTTTACGCGGGTACTGTGTATTTAACAGCCGCGATCGGGTCGAATGAAAATTTTCTTATCGGTTAGACCAGGATAGAAATAGAGCTTTTAATCAATACTTGCGAGTTTTCACGACACTTTTACGGCGGGTCTTGTACTTGTAAAAGCCAAGTTCGTGTAATTCATTCAACTTCGACTGAACGTTAATTACTCTTTAAGAAGATTAGTGGAATGTTAAAGTGTGTTCCAATAAATGTTAATTATAATATTTTATTCAAGAACTTGTTAAAATGTTATAATTATTCCTAGAATAAATAAAAACAAAGGATGATCGGTAATTTAGATACAGAAAATTGCTTTAAAATTATAAATGTTAAAAACAATGTTAAATATTTTTAAGTATATAATATTCCACGAAGCTTGGATCGATACAATGATCTACACGAAGACAATAAAATATCATATGGAGTTACAGTAGGAAAATCGTAGCGTATATAAATGAAAAATATGAGTAAACGATAGAGGGTAAATTCAAGAAATATCGGTAAACGAACGGAAGAGATACAGTGGAATGATTCAAGGGTCATACGTCACCCAACGAAGAGACTTAGGACTTACACCCAGACAAAATTCCATTATCGGCTCTGGCAGCCGATAAATATTATAAATTGGCGTGCTTCTCTTCGCTTTGTTTTGAATGGTGCAACTACGTCGTAGTGTAGAAAAGAGGCGGTCACCATTTCGCCACGGATAGCGGCGACCGATTTTCTCCTTTTTCTTATAATGCTCTTTTTAACTTTAATATCTTCGTTGTTTCTTTTTCTACGTCGCTTTCGAGCGATAAGCGTCTCGATATAAAATATAGCGCTTGATGGATTGGACAAGGATTCTGAAAACATGGAAATTTCCGAATACAGCGTGTTTATTAAAATTTAAAAATATCAGTTTCCTGTAACATATTGAAGAGAAGTTAATAAATAGAAACAACATAATAATTCACAACCGTATCTTGGGTATTCTGCGAATTTATCAAGATAACGGGATTGTGTATTAATTTATTTTAGCGTTCGATCAAAATCGTAGAATGAAAATGTCCTCCTAAATATGAAAAGAAAAATAACTGGCACACGTCGTCAGAGGCAGAGTTCGCATTAATGGAGAAATAGAGAGTAGACGCGCTCCGAGTTTTTTTATTTTTGGGAGAAATGAAAGTGAAGCCCGCGCAAACAAGAGAACGATTTTGATCGACGTTCTCATCAGCCAGAAAATTCGGACGCGACGAGCTGGAAATTCGGGAACGGAAGCGCGGGAGACGCAAAACCACCCCTCCGGGGTAATCGGCGAGGATGTTTGAAAGGCGCTGCGGGCCGGTCATCGCACTGGAAGTGCGGACAATGGCCGCGTGTCTGAAAATCCCAATATCCCAAGCGCGTCGGTCCGCTCGTTAAAAACGATTATGGCGAAATGCCGCTTCTGGCAGTGACGTTTTCGCGCGCACCGCTGAATTTCCTATATGGCTCTCGACGGAAAAGTGTTATCTCTCGTTTTCGAAGGTGCCGTATGTGTAATCTTCCTCGTCGTTGAATCAATGCCACCTGGAAGAGGATTGAACCAACTGTCGGTTAAGGAACGTCGGGCGATTCACCAACTTTTTCATTCGGTTTTTTCCTGTTAAATTTTTCAACTATACGTATTTGTTCATAAATTACAATAGAGCTAGCGACAAAAAGAGTGTACTAAAAAAATAATTCCACGATTCGATAGTTTAAAGAAGCGAAGGATGTATCTAAATAGAACGCGCGAGAAAGCAAAGTAGGAAAAAACCGGTTGGTGTTTACCTCGATGGTATAAGAAAAAAGAAGAGATACGTTCGGTATACCTCTTCCACCTGTATTTGCATTTTCCGTTATGATTTATCACCCTTGACGCGTCCTTATGCACACGAGTTGCGAAGAGCCATAAACGGTAAGCAAAAACGTGGACCGTCCATCGACGTTTTGTCGAGGAGGACCATTAGCGCGAAGGACCAGCATCGGTTATTACACTCCTCTGGTCAAACTCATCCTCGTATATTGGTTTTGCTCTTTCGCCTTCGTAGGTTCTTGTACCTTCTTCTTTGTAGACGGTTGATTAACCTAGAGGAACCTCTTGATGATCCGTTCTCTTTCGAATATTAAATTCCTCTTTCGAGACTGCAGATGCTACGACAATGACTACAGCATCCTTTTATTTAAGGTTTATTAAAAACTAATATTACACTAATAAAAATAAAATAACTCACGTAGAGCCTTCTCCTTTATCGCAAATATATATTGACGTTATGAAAAAGTGATTGAAATACCGCGCGTGTACCATCAAGCGCAACACGAGAATTAGTTATTTCTGCAATTTGTATCTGTAATGCATTCATATTTGAAAACGCTTTGTATAATAAGTATAATTAATGTTTACGTGCATTGAAATTTTAAAGGAAAATATAGAAATTCCTACTAATAATTAACGAGATACATAAAGATATTTTTCAATTCGATAGAATTTACAAAATGTTATTAAACCGTGTACAAAATAGCATAAACAATTGTTTACACAGTTATGCAAAATACATTGGTTCGTTAAACACTTTCAACTTTTGAAATTACAAACTTAACGTCGACTACATAGTTGCATTTACGCGCATTTGGATACAATAATAATAATTATTCAACGAGTAAGAGCATTTCGCATGAATAATTTGAAACGATTAACTCTTGTTTAGGATAATTTTGAAGATATTGAATATTGTAGTAATGAGTTTTAATAATTTTCAATAATATAGTAACACTAATAATTCAGTAGCAATAATTGTACTCGAAAATTATTAGCGTCCAATCAGCTGCACGGTGTAACTAAACGTATTTTCCCTCTTTAACACTGTATCATGTTAATACTCGTACAATTTTGATTTCAAGGGGATGCGATATATCGGCTCTACCAATTAGATCTTTTCACAAATAAATATTTGGGTTTCCTAGAGAAAATATGATAATCCGTTGTGTTTATCGTTCGTTAATTGCTTTATACAATATCGGTTAGTTAAAATGCACACGGTGAAACCGACACGCACGTTGTAGCGAATATAAAGAAATAAACAAACGATAAGTCGCACAATTTCCATTCGTCAAATTAACGATATAATATAACTCTATCCCGTATATTGGGTAAATTAAATATACGGCGACCTTATTTTCGCGATCATTAACTTTGCAACGGAAAAAGGAAAGAGGGGAAAAAACCGAAGAAGATAGTCCGCGAGAATCCGCGTCGTAAAAAGAATAATAATAACGTCGGCATAACTCTTGCTCGGCCGACGGTGAAGAGAAGAAAACCGGGTGGAGAAGGAGCTTTCCCAGAAGTTGTGTCTTCTCCTTCCAGAAATATACATGAAAATGGAACGTTCCTTCGGCGCGTGTCGTCTCCCTCAAACTAGCTTACCGCTTGGTCCTGGCAATTTTCCGGAGTCGCTTGGGGATCGTAAAATTTATGCTGGCATTTTGCGAGCTTTATGCTAGCCTCTTTCGTCACTGTACACACACGCCCGCGCAACCTAGAATATATATTTTCCCTCTGGTTCTCTTTATTTTGCCCTGCAGGCTGTATTGCGCTTAACTTTAACGTCGACGATCGTCATGCTGTGTGCGAAGGGAAACCAATGGACAGTTGATAATGCGCTTCAATAATCTTTTATCTTACTCTACAGTTGGTCACTTATTTTTTTCATCCGTTTATCCGTATTTCCACTAATTGCTTTTCGTATTATAGTAATTAGAATATAATCTATACTATAATTATATTTAGTGTTTTGTGTGTAAATATTTTAATCGACGATATTCGTGCACCACGTTAAAACGACGCACAACCGAATGATAGTGTAATTTTTGGTAAAAACAAAAATTTTATCGACAAATGAAACTAAATATATTCTCTTTTTGAACTGGTTATTCGAGCACTAAACTCATCTCATTAAGTATCTGCAGAGATCTTGCACAATACCGACGGTCCTTGAAATCGTTATTCATAGAGTGCTTGCGCATAGATTAAAAGTAACGGTGGAAACGCAAAGGAAAGCTCTCAACGTGATTAATCAACCTGAATACACGGTAATTTCAATATAAAGTCGAGGCCGCGTAATCGGCTTAAAAGTACATTTATTACTCAACAGTCGCGTTTATGGGCTAAGTAGAAAGCGACGGACAAAACCATCGAAAGAGACAAACGCGAGGTCATAGAAGCTGCGTTAAAAGCGCGCGTGCGCTCTAAAAGTAAATCCGACGTTTACTCCGAGAGTTTCGAATCATCTATTTTAAAACTCGTAGCGATAAAATTTTCACTTAATTTTTTTTGACTAAACTGCTATTTATCGTTTACTAACGGGTAGAAAGTTGACGAAAAAGAGCTTACATGTGCATCGTGTGCAAAATTATACGGTATACCATTTTATACGTGCTATATACGCGAGATCTAACGTGTATGCTTTTGAATATAACGGAGACGTTTACACGGATTTTTTAATTGAATTAAATGGACAATTGTGTGGAAGCGTTAAGAATTAACTCGATCGAAATGTGGTAAGTTAGTTATCAAATGGTGTGTCGCATGGGTATTATCGGCACAGGTTCGAATAACCGTGGACTCGCACGCGATCGCACGGCACCTCGAGTCTAATTGAATTAGAAGCGGCCCACGATCCTAATCGATATTTAAAAGCTAGTAATCGGGCAATTAGCCGGACGTGTTTACCTCGCGAAAACTCGATCCTCCCTTCCTCCTTCCGTACCTCCCCTCGTCGCCCCTCATGCATTGACCCGTGGGCTCGAAATCAATTTCGGTTTCTGGGTCTCCCGCACGCGCATAAATCCGCACGCCAGAGGCGTACACCAAAGACCCATTGTGGCCCCGTCACTGCGATCAGATTTAACGATAACGCCACATAATTAGACTCCACCGCTAATTCCTCGCTACCAATCAAGCCAGCGAACATTATCACAGGCCCCTCCGGTAATTACCGGACAAAATTACCTATTCTCTACAAATATCGCCATCTCCGTTTCACCTCTTATCTCGTTGGCGCGTCCTTCTCCTCGAACCCCTACCCCCAGCCTCCCCCTGTCTCCCCCTACCCTCGTAGCCTATCCTCTATACTCGCGACGCTATTTTATCTTGAGTTTTATCGCTACTTTTACGCCCGCGATCCTAAAAGGGTATTAGCAGCCGAGGGTACCTCGTATATCTCGCCGCGAATTTTAAGATTTATTTTTAGGACGCACTTGCCCCCGGTGGATCGAGTTATTTTAGATTTTCGTTTTCGTACTTATTTCCTGGCTTGATGCAACGATCGTGATAAAGGGATGGAGTTTCCTTCGAGGTTTCCTATACTACACCCACCCACCTACCTTCTTATTTCTTTCGCTTGGACGTATAAAGATAAATCTAATTTAATATTATATTACACCAAATTTTTACAAGAATTTATTCTCCTACATCTTCGACATTTTAATCATATATTAGACAATTTTATTGTTCTTCCCAAAGTTTTACCAGTTTAACGATAGTTTGGTTAATACATTTTAGAACATCGAGCTCCTCGAAATGTTACAAATTACAATTGTTGAAAAGATATATGTTACTTCCTTGAATTCACTGGAAACGTTTTATCTTTCCACTGGATTTTCTTCTATTAAACTGATTGAATTTGAATAACGGTACTCGAGCGCTGTACTCCTTGCATCGAAGACCAGCTGTTGCGCGGTGATCTTGCGATGTCGTTCGCAAAGGTTGCCCTTATAAGCATTGAATTTAGAGACCCCGATTGCCAAAGAAAATGTCGAGTCACCGTCGACAAGAAACTAAGAAGTCAATTTCGAGAGTGTTGAGAAAGCGACACGACGATTAACGAATTGGATTTCGTCCCAAGTCCGACGATCGCCTCGGTCAACTCGGTTATGTCTAGCGGCGGAACCACGGGTGGGTTTCGAGTCGCTTTCCGCAACAACGGCTAAACGTATCGCACTGCCAGACAGTACAGTGGAGAGCTTGGTTGTTCATTCACGAATAAGAAAATCAATACCCTCTTGATTAAAAATAAAGTATAACGAGTTCCCGTATATTGTTAAACCGAGATATTTACTTTATCGTGCGCAATACGAAATAATCAAACGAAAAAATAAAACATAGTGCATAAAAAGAGAGATAAATATTCGTGCGTTATTTAGAGAAAAAAAAGTGATAAAACAAAAGTATTTCCAGTTTTATTTTCGTGTAAACAGCAGACATTAGCGAGGAAGGAGGACGGGAGGAGAAATTCGAAACCGAGTAATAAAACTGCAGAATCGCTGAGTATTGTCTAAAAGCCTTGAGGGTGGAGGTGGGAAGGGCTCGGTTATCTCGAAATTCCGATACGAGTCGTGGTACACGAGTTCCCGAAACTCGCAATGCTTCATCCGAAGCACCTGCACGCGGATGTCCTACTCGTACTCCCTTTAACCCGTTGCACGTTGCTACCTCTAGAGCAAGTCCGCTAATTAATTACTGTGAATGCGCCACCGTTGTTTCTAAGGCCGTGAGCACGCGACAGGAGGATAGACGTGGCTCCGGGCATTCTCAGAACTTGTACTCGTCGCTCTTGTCTTGTATATACGTATATACCCGAGTGTACCATCGATTTATAAGATATGAGGATTGCACCGGATGCAGTCAAGACTTTATGGTTAACTAATGTACCTGGGGTGTGAGATTACACTGTCTAAATATGGATTGGTTAACGTTTCATTGTTCCAACGGGTTCCGTGCGAGTTTCTTTGTTCGCTCGGGACGTAATACCGAATACTCCGTTTGCATAATCTACCGTACATATAGACCTAAGTTTCTTTTATTCGCTCGTAACCGTACATTGTTCACTTAGATGAAATGTACACTTTCTTAACGATTAATAATTTTCGCACACTTATCAACAATCATTGATATATAACTATGATCAAATGAACCACGGCATCGAAACGATTGCTTATCGGCTTTTAAAATTATTTCCGAAGCCATTTGTATAAATTAAGTATTCCACACAATGTATAAATAACATTTGACACTTTAAAGGCCATTAAACAAAAAATAAAGGAAAGAAGAAGAACAACGCAAGTTAAATGGCCAGAATAAGAAAAAGTGCGCGGACAGACAAACAGAAAAATATGAGATACCTAGAAAATATATATATATATAACGGGGACCGTGAAGAGAAAGGAATTCTGTCGAGCTTGGTTGAAATTCTCACGGAAACATTAAAAACGAGTGGTATTTTTATTATCTTCTGTAATATATATATATGCAGGCGCAGAAAAACAGAGGGCATAAAAGATCCGTAAAACTTCCGGGGTACATCATACGTAAACAGAATATGTGCGCGGTATGTCAGCGACAGTTTTTACTTTAGAGCAAAAATGACATTTCATATTTACTTGGTCGTTCTAGTTCTGTATTTTTTTCTCACCCCACCCCCACGTCTTACCCCCTTCCACCCCCACCTGCACCCTCCATAACCGAACGAATAACACGTAGTCGAATTCGAATCGCTACATTCTATTTTTGTATATTTAATTTCGTGTGTGTACACACCTACACACTTCAACGGAAATATTTCCGATACATTTTTATCAAAAATATACTTAACCGATATTCCCGTATATTTCAAAGCAAATTTGCGCGCATACATCAAATACATATATATTATAATGCGCTATAAATAGAAAAAAGTTTAATCGAGATAAATCGAATATAAGATTGATCGTGGTTGTTTTTAAAGAAAAGAAAAAATTCCCGTTTTTGCACACATAAAAAATGATATTTTAACAATGAAGTAGAAATAATAAAATGTACTTACATTATGCAAAGTAGTTAAAAATTAGGAGATTGAAGAGAGAATCACGGTCGATTAATTGTCTCCCCAAGTACAATTTTGAACGAGAGGGGAAAGATTAATTACCAAGCGTTACACGCATGAACGGTACTGGGTAAGACACACACAAGAAAGTGGCTCCCTGGGCAATTAAGGCGACATCGCAAGCCGATCATAACGAGGGCTCGACTCGTAGCGATGATTGCGCATAATTGCGAATTCCAATTTCTCGATCTCACTCGCTCCCTCCCTCCCTCCCTCCCTCCCTCTCTCTTCTCTCTCTCCGTCTCCTTTCTCAGGGTGTGCAATGGGTACGAGAGCATTTCTCGCAAGGGTGTCAACCACAACGCGAGGATTAGGTTCGGAGATGCGTTTATAATTCAATTATCCTGTAAGTGGCGCCGACGCGAGCTCGCCTTAATAAAGCTCATTCGCGAGTTGTGCGCGCGTGCCTCGCCGAATTACTTCTCTCCCCGTTTCGGCTTCGAACAAATTACACATTTCGATATTAACCCTTGACATTCGAGTAATTATTTGCACTTTTACAGTTCCATGGATAAATGAAACATATTTTATTTAAATTATTGGTATTTGATTTAAAATTAGCAACATGACGAAAACTTGGTGGAAGTGAAATCGGAGTAACTTTGAGGTTGAACTTGTCGAAACTTCTATCTTGATACTACGATCATCTCTTTATCGATTTTTCATTTCCAATCTTCTAATTCTAATACCCCTACCAAATTGTGTTTCACAAAATATAAATTTTTCAGAGTAAAATGAAATACGTCAATAAAAATTACTTGATCCATCAACGTCTTATGATTTAAATTTGTTATTTAACGCAATACCGATCACTGCTACAATGCTAAAATTGATCTTATAGAAAATAGCAAGATATCATGCCGTCAAAAAATTTCATCGTTAAACTGACAGACGCAGATAATCTTGTATCTGTCAAATCAGGAAATAATCAATCTCGGAATCCGAGTAACGAATGTACGAGCTGCTTTTTTTTCTCTTTCAGGAACCTAGCGATTTTCCACTTACTCTTGACATAATTCCTACGGATGCGCGTTGGCGAAGTCAACCCGCAGCTCGTTCCTCAAAGTCAGCTTTTCACGGAGTATCCGTTATCACCAAGGAAGTCTCTCTCTCCCCCTCTCTCTCTCACTCTCTCCCCTTCCTCGCGCAATTGATCGACGTCGGCGGCAAGCCGTTCGACCATTAACAAGTCTCCTTCTCGCGCAAGAAACACCCCGAGCAATCGATCTTCCATAAGTCCAAGTTGCGCGCCTCGGGCTTTTGAGTATCTTCTTGTACCGTCTCTTCCTCTACTTTACCTTCCTTCGTTTTTATGTTTGTTTAAAAGTGTCTTCGTGGCGTGCTAAGGTATTCTCCTCTATTGAATTCGTTTCGGCTAATGAGATGTTTTAAACGCGTTTCGGTAATTAATTGTCCAATAATTTACAATCGCCCATCGCTTAAATAGTTTAAACTTTGTCTTTAAGTACATTGCGCCGTTAATCTCGGTAACTTGATCCAGACCATTCTTTCTCTTTTTTTATTTCTTTCAAGATAAACTCTATATTATTACTCAAGTTTCATTTAGTTGTATTTTACACGTTGTTAAAACAAAAAGTAAGTAAAAAAGTACATCTACAGCGGAGATAATAATAAACCGAATATTCAACTGTAAAATTTATCCTTCTAATATTACACTATTGTTT
Source organism: Theocolax elegans (assembly GCA_026168455.1). Classification (NCBI taxonomy): domain Eukaryota; kingdom Metazoa; phylum Arthropoda; class Insecta; order Hymenoptera; family Cerocephalidae; genus Theocolax; species Theocolax elegans. The sequence continues at coordinate 61,244,520 of CM047430.1, forward strand.
ATCTTATTTAAAGATTACATTGTTCTTCGAAAAAAAAAGATTTTTATATTTTTGTAACAAGGCATGTTATTTTATTACTATTGTTTATGATTTAACACGATACAGTAATAAAAGAACATTGTAAAATGAAGATCTCATTGTAATGCAAATCGCAACAAAGAGAAATTTGATCGACAGGTTGCCAATAATATGTTTTGTACAAACCAATGCTTGCATCGTTTACTCTACCGCCATTCTCTTGCTATATCGAATATTCAACATTTTACCTTACCCCTACCGGTACTTTTTCGTTACTTTTTTCAAGTTTATACGGTAGCTTTTCCACATTTTACATATCGAAGGTAAAAGAACTCTGATTCCCTCGAGGACGTGACTCATAAGAAATGGAGCATGGGCAGCACTGTCCGAAAACGTATCTTGCTTTGAGAGCTTTACACGAATTTTTCTCCTTCGCATCGTTTTTTTTTTCTTATAGTTTCCGTCGAGGTAGCGAAAAAATGCTCCGTTTCTATATTTGAAACAAAATGTAAAATAATTATTACAGAATTAATATTCATAAGAATTTTTTTTTACTATCAAGTAAAAAAATCGTTGCTATGTATAATTGCAACTAATTTGAATAATTTAAAATTGCGTATTATACTGCATTTTAAATTTTATTCCGTAATATTTCAATTGTCATTTTCACGTATCGCACTCGGCAGTCGTGACACTACCATTTTCAAAATTATATTTAAGCGAGTTATTTAAACTACGATTTGAATTACCATTACGATCTAACGAAATGAATAAATTTTTTATATTCCAGGTAGCGGCGAAGAGTCCAGGACGGGCACGGGTGATCCCAGTAAATTGGGTGTAAAAAAACCAAGACCAAAGGCTTCCTCGCCGAATCGGCAAGGTCCTCAACAATGTCAGGTAATATTCTTTATGCATTTTTGTAATTATCAATCAATCGAAACATGGTGTCTGGATCGTAGTATTTATAATCAAAGCGAACATCTGTTTCAATTTGCAATTAGATATTAATAACATGGCGGTATCTATTATTTTATGAGTATAATACTAGGATTATTAGCATAATTGTGTAATTGATGCCTTTTACAGTTATTAAAGAGAGAGTGATTTGTCTGATTAGTTCGCAATAAATTTAATTAAACATTAGATTACGAATAGGAAAGTCAATAATTACTGAAATTGAGATTAAAGTACCATTAGAAATTAAGTATTTCCATTGACGCTCGTAAATAGGCTTGTTTAAATAATTTAATTACAAATAAGCTATAATTAACTAATGAGAGCCAAAACAAATATTAAATATCAGAAATCAAACTGAAGTACCCATTGAAAATAATACTAAAAGTCAGGTTAATCGATACCAAAATTGGAAAATCAATCGTAACTCAAGCGTTAACAGCACTATATACGAAAACGAACGCCTTACTGGCTCGCAACATCTGGGAGAGTCGCACATCAGTGGTAACGCTCAACGAGCAGTCAGCCAAGCGTTCACGTAAAACAACGTGACGGGTAGGTAAAAAAAAAGGGAAAAAAAGGAACGCGACTGAACGCAAAAATAAAAGCTTGAAAGCGTAGGTAGAAAATTAATTTTCCAGCCGCGGCACGGTCGAACGAATTACAGGCTCGCTCGACCGCGAGGTATGCTTCAGAAACGCGGAAAACCCACAAATTCATACTGGCGCTCGTCTTCCTCGATTTTGCCATTTCCACTTTGTCCTTCGGGCCGAGCGAACCATCAGTCGCTAACGAGCCTGACCTAGTTTGCCTGAGCGTTTATTTCGGAAAACTTAGTCGTATATATTCGCGGAAAGAGTTAACCCTCCCCCTTTTCCTCTTCTACTCCCACACTTGGTTTTCTGCACAAGGTAAAACGGCTTTTCGAAATGCACACCTCCTTTCGCGCAAGCGATGTTTTTTTTTCTTTTTTTTTTATAAGTACCGTGTTTTAAAAATTTGTTTTTTCTAAGCCCAAATTATCCAAAAATATAATTCGTATACGTAATTATGATTTACATGACATAATGCATCAGCTTATTTAAATATTTTATAGCTTAAATTATTAATGTTTTACGTTTATGTAGATTATAATTTTTTGTTATCTATAAGTTAATGGAAATTGGTGGTGCTCGAATGGTTCACCGAACAATCATAACGGGCATACGTTTATCAATTTATAACATATCTATACGTAACAATCATTCTCGCTTTGAAACGTTGTGTAAATAATAATAGTGCTATAAAGAAATTTTCGAATATTTGAAAATGACGATAGACGTTAAATGGCGTACGGTATTGTCATAATATTAAAACTCGAGCGAAAATGAATAATCGATGGACCGCTGCGAATGAATCGTGTGATAGAGATGGGCTAATAATAGGGAGAAATCAAATAAATATATGGGAAATCCATCGTGGCGATAGGTCGCACACCCAACGAACATCATCGTGGAAATGGGCCAGGACGGATTTCTGTACAAAGCAAGGAGCGTATGCATATATCGCGTATATCCCGATACACAGCCGCATACATACTCATTGCGAGGGAGGGCAGAAGAGGCGGGTTCAAGTGGCCTGAGGCGACTTTACAGGTGGCCGACCGCTGTGTCGCTCGGGAAAGGCTTCTGAATATTCATCCACCCAACGTACGTACACAGACCGACACGAGGAGGCGCTACACGCCAAAGCAATACCTCTCTTCGCCCTGTTTAGAAACTCCTAATGCTTGGGATGTGTATACACTTTCACCCATTCCCCGTCTCCCCCCCCCCTTCCTCCCTCTCTCCTCGCTCAGTCTCTCTCTCACTTTCGTGAATTTCGATCGTTGAGATGGGACTGAGCTCCTTTCGTTAACTCTATCCTCGTCGGTCTCGTTTTCCTCTGTCTCGAGTAATTAAATAACGGGCCTACTTCGCAACAAGGTTCGTCGATGTATCAAGTTAGCGGCGAATTAGTCTGCTCCTTTGCGAATTTTGTCTCTTTCTCGTAATCCCTCTTTGTTTCATTATGTACTGCAGTTCCTTTGCGATTCTCTTGTACGATTTCTTTTGTTCGTTACAAGGTATCCTTTTACATAACAAAAACACTTAACGCCTTGTCTTCCGTTTATCGATATAATTCTATATTCACATCTTTAAATAATATATAATGTACTACGGATATAAGCAATTTTGAATGAGCTAAACACAATACAAACAGAAAGAAATAAAAAAAGAAAAAAGTGGTCGGCAAAATTCTTTGAACGTATACGTAACTGTACACCGTGCGTAACACTAAAGTTTATTATATCCTCTCACCTGAAAGTGACACAAAGTCACTTGCAATCTTTCCATCGTTGATCGGCAAATGTTCATCGGCCACACAATTTACGCCAAGCGTATAAACTCTCACGGGGGAAACTTCAAAGCCACGCTCTTCTCTGTCGCGTGGTTCGTAAATCCGCGTTCCGTTTGTGACCTTAATTACCCCTACTCCCTTTTTTGACAAACGTCCCTTTGCTCGGCCCTTCCTCCCGAAGGAAACCCGATCATCCTTTCCATCGTGTCAAAGCTAATTGAAATTAACCGTCGTTGAAAAAAAAAGAAGAAGAAGAAAGAAAACTCGATTATCAAGGTACTTAATTAAACTAGAAATCGTTAAATGAGCTTGAGAAAAAAGGAGCAAAGAAAAATGCATGAAGAATCGAAAGATAAACGAGAGGATGCATCGGAGGGCAAAAAGCATGGGAGTAGACCGATTATCGTCACTATCGACCAATTCCTCTCTTGGTTTTCCGATATCTGCTCTACACGCTACACCGAGTACATAAGGTGTACACATTCCCCCCACACACAGAGACACAAACATACACACACCCACGCACACATAGAGAGAAGCGCGCGTGCGCTGATACACATATAAATGTACACCTATATATATCCGAAGTCTAGATCTCAGGGCTAGAGGGAGGATGGGAGGGGGAGGGGAGAGGGGGGGGGAGGAGGTAGATCAAAGCGTCTCCGGGTCGTTAAGTTAATTAATTGACCGACGTTGGGAAGTTGGTGTCGCGCGTTACACGCGCCTGTGAGGAAGCCCAGACCAGAGATAAAGACGTGTACACCTATAGATTTGTTTACGGCGAGCGATTCCCAAGTTGGATGTGACGAGGGGCTAAATTTTCAAGTTGATACTACTCTTGCTGACGCTCGCGTTCTCGACGGCCTGAGAGTGCACTTTTCGATCCCGATAGCTAATCTCATCACAATTTGACGTTACCTCACAATTGGGGAAACAAAACTTTTGGTGTGAACGTACGAGCGTATCGTTAATCCATAATCTTTTAAACATTGATAACAAAAAAGGTCGAAATGATTTATCCGAATTTCGTGGTAATTTAAATATCCGAGTGTGCGAAGGTCCCGCGGACGTGTTCAATCAGTCGTATATCAAGGGAAACTTTCCGCCGTGGTAACGAATAATAGAAAAATTAACGCCGTGCACGGACGGTGAGATGAAAGTTGAGGCGCGTTGCAAAGTGGACGTGAACATTACGGGCAGTCCATTTTCGCTACACTGGCCTGTTAATTAACCAAACTTCCGTACAAGTTAAATGCACCACCGACGATTTCTACTGCAATCGCGCAAACCCGTGATTTCCATTTCAATTTATTATTAGACGTTGAATTTCACCGGAACTTGTTTACTCGGTGTCGCGGAAAAAAAACGTCATTTTCGGACGATGGAACTACCGAGTTTTCCAAGTTGTGCCGTTGTTTTCTTATGCTCAGTCTTGCCAACAACTGCGATAGCTGCTCGAGAGCATCCGAAGCCAACTTTTCTTGTAAGTGTGAGTCGGACGAGGTAGTTGAAATTGCTACAACGAGAATCAAAATACGATTAACATAAATTCATCCGTTCTATTATCATTTTATTTATTCGAGTGCCTATATAATTTATTCTAAAATTTAATGATGATCGCTCACACGCATGCACTTATAGTAAGGAGGGTATAATTATTTTATTTTACTCGATCATGAATCTATACGCTTACTATATTTACGTACAAAATAATATCTACATAGTTCTGCGAAAAATGTCAAATAATAAACAATGTGTAGGTAAAAATATGAAAAACTCTTTTTTTTTACAATTTACAAAGCTTTTGAGTTACGATAAGGTAAGAAAAATGCAGCCTCCTTTGAAATTCAGATTAAAAAGGAAGAATTCACAATGGAAGTCGGGAGACAGTAAGTGCGCTCGTGCACTTTGACACACATCCCGGGTGTTTGATACGACGTGCGACGCGACGGCATTCCGACGCGTCTCGATACTTCCTATATATCGGTTCTTCTTGCGTCGATCTTGAATTACGCATTCCGAAGACGACATTGCGTATACCCTCGGTCCTCGCAGAGGGAACGAAACCGGCAACGAAAGGAATAACAAAATGCACTGTGGGAGTTTTAGCCAAATACAAGTAGACGAAGGAAAAACATCCGGCGACGTATTGACTGGTTTGACACTTGTCATTCGTTGTTTTGGTGTACTATTCTTCGACTTACTTATATACCTGTATCACTTTAACATTTTAAAAATAGTTTCTTTCAAAGAGTAACAATAATTCATTTTTAATAGGAATTGTTTGACTTATCGATTAGAAAGAATCATGAATTGCCCATTAATGTAAATCTTGTACCGATTGATACATTTTATTTAAATAATACTTATATACTTTAATTAAAGTATGAACATTTATTTAGAGCTAATGTAGTGGGAATGGTTAATAATAATATGCTAAAAAGACCATTTAAATGATAAATTCAGTTTCATTTAGAGTAACCACCTTGACCACATTGTAGTCGTAGAATTTAGTGTCTAAATGCTGTTTTTGTAAATAAGTTCTTACTGTAAGAATAAATAATTTGAAATCGACATTACCAGCTTGTATTTCATTGAAAAATTGACATTCCAGTTATAAAATCTACGTAGTCAAGTGCTGATATATAAAAAAGTTATTTACTTGCACTGCGATTACAATTTTGCATTCAGTAACATGAGTTTTATGTGAAATAAAATGTAAGAAAATGTGTTTGTCAAATTCGTGGATCAATAAAATATAAGTATTTTTTTCATAAATGAATTTAATAAAAGATATTTGCTATCGTGAACAATATTTCAGTAAAGTACTCATAAATTCAGAAAATTTTGTACCACATTATTTACTATTTAGCATGACTAAATCAATCCTTAATGTAATAATCAAATGGACATATTTATTGTGTACCATATGATCTGTTGACTATAGCAAATATTACGATTTGCCACTTACGTAAATTTATAATACATTAAAATACGTTTTCTCATGGCTTTACGGAAAAATGTTTAAAACAGACAGATAACCATGTTACCGTCAAAACGTATATTTATTCAGGATTACTAATACCAATAAAATAACGTGTATAAGGCATGCATATTTTTATATTTTATTCAATTTTCAAATAAATATGTGAAATAATATTATTCAAGTATTTTACTTCTTTTATACGTATACATAACTTTTGAGTATTTGAATTTTTTATTATTTATTCATTCGTTGGTAAAATCACCCTACATATACTTTAAATATGTTACATTTCATTAATATTATTCGTTGTACGAAGAATTTACAACCGCAAATAAATGATAATAGAAATAAAGTAATAAAAACTGGGAATAATGTGTTTACACTCAAAAAAAGGTATTAAAACTTATACAAAATAGTAGAATAAAATCGATCAACCGAGAATTCAAGTATACGGGGGATAAGAATCTCCGTTTATAAAAGGGTATTTTGTGAAGAAAGTGCTTTAACCTCGAGGATATTTGAAGGTATACAAGGAAAGGATAAGAGTAATGATGTTTGCTCAGCTTCCGAAGAGGCCTCGAAGGTATAGAAACGCGTATCTGCGAATGAGCTAGTGGTAAGGGATTAACGACTAAGGGATGCGCCACCCGTAAATTGAAACGCGTGCGCACACGCGAGCTTCTTACGAGAGAGCTAAGCTCCGCAAATTAGATTTTCTGCTTAGTACCGCTCGTTGTCTCCTTCGTCCCACTTCCGATCTCGGTTTTCCTTTAGTGAAACCCGAGACCAATAACCGTGTATACCGTTTCAAAATCTTTTTCCTACCGCATACGTGCGCTTCTCACCGAAAGTTCGTCAATTTCGGATCACTTTCCATCCTCTAAACACCTACCTTGAGCTTGGCTTTGCTTAAGAGGGTTTATCTCTTCCAATGGTAACTCTATGCGTGTTATACGCTTCCCGTAATAATCTGTACAAAATATCGAACGATTTTTAAGATAATACCAATGAGATTTTACGAGAAGCGTCAAAGATTAACTTAGTTAGTTACCGACTTTAACCGATTAACGTTACGATTCTCTGATTTTTCTCTTCGACATCGACTTTCAATTTAACTTTTAATTGATTTTTCTTATTTGTTTCGATGTCCGTGAATTCCGATGACCAATTCATTTTTTAGTTATCTCTAAACTATATTCATTTTTTTATATCAGCTATATGTTGCGTGCGAGGTTCAAAATTAATTTTTTATTGATAATAATAATAATAATAACAATTTTATTAATAATAACAATAATGGTAATAGGAAATGTTATTGATTTTTTTCTGCTTTCGAAGTACACTTTCATCGGAAAAAAATATTATGAAATCAACTGGTTAAGCACGAGTTCTCCTTTCAATATTTTAATTTCCCACGAAGGAAAAGTAAGGGCTTTGAAAAGAAAAAGTCTCTCGATCGATGACTCGTACTTGCGTACGTAGTCACATAAAAGCTTTTCAATTAAGCGGGGGGGAAATGAAAATCATAATACTTGCTTGCCGAGAGCACAGACTCACACTTTCTTAACATTCTAACGCGGACTCGGGGTAATATCAGATTTTTCCACCGACCTCGTTCTTTCATCTCCGATTCAACCCGCGAGTTCTATCTAATTCATCGCTTTCCTTTTACTTTTTCCTCTCGTTTATTTCAGTACGTGTATACAGACGCGTGCACGCACATACTTATACATATATTAGCAGCACAACAGTTTTTTCCACTTGTGAATCTGCGTTTCCATCGTCTGCGTGAAAATTGACTCGGGAGCAACAGAATTTGCCAAGGATATAATAGTGAAAGTACGAATTTCTCTTATAATTAAAATCGAGCATACTGATTTAGTTGAAGTTTAAATGTAATCGTGTATCATATCTGGTATAAAAATTTGAAAAAATCCGTTTAGCATTGCTTTTATTCTGATTAAAAGAAAATATTTTAATTTAGACTAATAATAATACGAATTATTATAAAACTTGAAATGACAAACATGTTTGTGAGTATGAAAATTTTTGTTCGTTCAGTTGCACAAAAATTAATAGTCTAAGATTATAATAAAGACATTTTCCATTAAGAAATCCATCTTCGTGTAAGGAAAGTTCCGTTTAGCGCAAGATATTGCAGGCAGGAAAACTCGAAAAGGAGAAAAAGAGAGAAAAAGCGAGATAGGAGGTCACAGGTGCGCTGGAAATTAATTTCGATTCAACGCCGGTGCGTCGCTTATGTGCAGCCCTCGCGCACCGAAGGAAGACGAAGAGAAGAAGAAGACGAAGAAGAAGAAGAAGAGACAGAGAAGAAAGTCGAATCAAAGTTGCTCTCGGGCCATCACCTATTTATTCGCGCAGAAAAGCTCGTCAACTCGATCTTATACTTGGCTGCGTCGCTTATCGCATTACAATGCGTTTATGCCAGGTTTTTGATTCTAGTACGAGAAGAATATTTTTACCGAACGAGTATATCTGTGTTTCTTGAGTAAGACTTCTGAAAAACTCGGAATAAAAAAATTAAACCTTCATATTTTTTTTATTACAATTTTATACGTTATAAATGAAGACGTAATATTTATCCAATCTTTAGATTAAACGGTACGTAACTTATAACTTAAAACTAAATAGTTTGGTATTTTGAAATTATTCTACATTCAAAGTAAAAAGAATACGCTGTTAGATAATAATACTTTAAAATACTGTGCTTAACGGGATGTCGGATCCAAATTACAGGAATCTGCACCTTTCAATCCAAAAATTATATCTAAAATGTTGAATTAAAAATCTAAAAAAATCATAGAAATAGCTTAAAATATAAGAAAGGGCTTAACGTTCTGATTATTTCAAGAAAAATCATTTTTGTTAATAATAATCGAGTAAACAATTATTGGTCGGTAATTATTAATTAAAAGGCATAAATTTTCAATCTAGACGTTCAAGGTTTTTTAAAAAATGTATTCAATTGTTTAGAAAAAAATATGTAAAAACCTTTTGACTCCGACATTCCCTTAAGTAATTATTTATGTACAATCTGTCTAATGTAAGGTACGCAAATTGTAACTATCCGTATTTTTAAAAATTATTACTAAACATACTATATATTTTCCATTCTCATTAGATCCCTAAATAATAATTTATTTATAATAAAACTATAGGTGTTTTAACATCAGTTACTCGCACACATAAGACTTTGTACATGAGAGTTACGATATATTTCTAATATAGAATTGTTTATCACAATCTCGTAAGAAAAGCTTTAAAATTTTCTATTCATGAAAGCTGAAATTTCTTGTTAAGCGTCTGATATAACTGAACGTACTTGTAAATTTTTGAAGAAATGATTATCTTCAACTACTAAATACATATCTCACACATTACACTATTTTACAATGTGTTGTGTTTTTGGGTTACTTAAATTGTAATGTCAATTTTTCATCATTTGTATCTCTGAAGACTGAACTTAAAATAAGTATTATTTAAATAGAGGTTTATAAAGCTGAACGTTGATGTGCCCACGTAACTATGCATTAGATATAATTAAAATTTGAAAATCAATGTTGAATTATACCAGTTAGGATTAATAAATAACATAGATACGCGTGAGGGAATAATTAGCGCATGCACCGATTAAATTCCAGAGTCGTGTGTCAGCCCCGAAAGCCTATTTCCACGTCGTAAAGTCAACATTATTTGAATATTCGCGCGAGGACTGGTTGCACTGGGAAAATAACGTAATCAGCCGAGCTATCATAAATTACTTGTATACAATCGTGTTACAATCGACCAAACGAGCAAAAACAGAGGGAGAGGTATGAGTTGTACCGTAAGCAATAAACGTCTTACAAAAGAAACCCCGTATATTGTTCCTCGAATTCGAAACAATGTAGCCTCGTTACGACGAATCGAGAGGTGTAGTTTAAAGAAAATGAAAAATTGTACGAGGAGAACCTACGTGTGTATCTGCGGGTGGAAGGTCCAAAACTGATTTCACAGTGCCAAACGCTTATTAGTCGATCGCCGGTGCGAAATAATTGGCGCGAATCGGAGGAATCGATTGGTTTCCCCAGCAGGACAACCGCACCGCCCCTGACTAATAGAGCGCGAAAACCACCACGGTGCGCTGCTGATTCGGCGTTCCGCGCCTCGCTTTATCGCTCCATTTGGCTTTCATTTCTCTCCGTCGATGTCATTCGCGAGCTCTACAGGGGAGAGACCGAGAGGGAGACATGCTGCGCTGATTTATACGGTTGCTGCTGTTGCTCCATTTGTTTTCCCCATTCTTTTTTTTTACTTTGTTAAACAATGAGCTTCGTATAGTTTCGTTGATCACCGGCTCCTTCGATGTTCTACTCCTCGCGGATTAGGTGCTCGGTTACTTAGAATTCAAGAATACCTTGACTCGACAATTTTCGATTTAAACACGTTTTAACAATCATGATATTCGTTGCTAAAGACGCGTAAGGTCCCTAGTAGAATTCAGAATATAAGAAATAGCTGGGAAATTAATAAATGGAGAGCGAAAATGGTTAGGTATTGACTCTCGATGAAACGCTTTCTCGCCCATTTCTCGCACATTTATTGGAATGAGCATAACGACCAAACATAAAGTATTCATTTCTTGGTAATGTTCTAAACAAAATGCGAAGCATGTTGTGAAATTTGATCCTTTTTACCATTTCCGATCGAGTCCGACGATTGTTTGCGTTCGTAGAAACACTCATTTTCAAGATATTTTAACTTTTATAAATTAATCACCAAATTGATCCGAAACATTTTTGCAGCCTTGTTCATAGCCTATAATGCGCCAGGTATCCTGCTTACGGAAACTAGTTTTACAAGCTTCAAAATACTTAGTTCAATCCTAACATTTATAGATTATTCTATAAAATAGCTAAGAAAGGTTAAAAAAAGCATTTCATCGCAACCCCAAAAATATACCTAGTTTTAGCCTATTTCTAGTTTAACTGGCTTGGTACTGCTCACTAAATGGATTTCAATTCTACTAGGGGTATTCATATGAATTTATCTTGATCACTTAATATTGTAGGTTTAAATCTATTTTTTTCAATTTGCACCTGTAGGTTTAATAAAGAACACGATAAGAAAAGCATCACAAAATCGTCGACGTATATCCTATCTTATTCCTCCAGTTATTTGCAACGCCATTGGTAAAAAAGTAAATGAAAAAATTGTAAAATATAAAAATATTTTTGGTAAGAAGCGGGTTACTCTGTTTGCTCGGAATAAGGGACTTATAAACTTGAGAACATAGAAGGCATTGCAAATCCATAAGTCGTCATCGTCGTCGTCGTCGTCGTCGTCCAAAGTCGCGGGTCGCCGTAAACAGGGACGCGCCTCCAATAGACCATAATATGATTATACGATCGCGCATCCGAGAGGGAAAATCTGGCGCTACGAAATCGTATAGTCGTCGAGTTTGGTATTACGGTAAATCGAGGGACGAAGGGAAGCTCCGACGGAAAGTCACGGTAATCCCCGGTCCTTTATCGGCGTTCCCGATGCCCTCGTAAAATCCCCATTCCACTTCCCTCCCTTCTCTAAAGGGGGAGCCGTTTTACGAGAGTCATGCATGCTAATTGAAAATTGCTGACCGGCGATTTTACAGAGAGTTTACGGAACGAGCGCCGTTTCGTCCGACGATTTATATATGCGAACGCGTTTCTCCCTTCCGTCGTCACCCTTCTTCTTTCGTCTTTCCTTTTTTTTTCTTTCAAACTTTCTTTTTATCACCTAGCTATCTTCCGCCCTAAGCATTTCAACGATAATTGGATAATTCTTTATTTTTGATATAATATATTTCGATTAGGTAGCGAATAAGTAAATATACATCGCACGCAGAACGTTGACTAACTCCAGCGGTAAGCATCATCATCTCGCGTTACCAAAATGACAATTAAATTCTCCGTGTATAAATAGGGAATGTATCGCCAGGGAACGAGGTAATTACCTGAAATTCGTAATCCTACGATCCAAATACCAAGGTTCGGTGTACGAAGTATATTGCCAGATGCGCTTGGCACTCAAGTAGTACGAGTCAAGATACGCCGAGACGATGGGATTCGTACAACTAACACTCGGTCTTGTTTCGCAGGTATGCGGCAAAGTGTTCAACAACGCATCGGCGCTCACGAAGCACAAGCTGACGCACAGCGACGAGCGGAAGTACGTCTGCACGATGTGTGGCAAGGCGTTCAAGCGGCAGGACCACTTGTGAGTTCAACCGAATCTGCTACATGCATGCTCTATACATCTATATACCTACACACACACACACACACACGTATATTTTCTTCTCACTTCCAACCCTCCTTGCTCTCCTACTTTCTTTAGTGTATATCATATCCGGCTGCTACGACATCTGGCTAAGGCGTCTTTCGGCGGTCGGTTTATTGGCTTGACAATTCCTTTTTACATATATACTTTGATTCTCGGAGACAATGTACCGCTCAATACTAGTTTAATTAAATATTTCAATTTTACCTAGTCTAATAACTTACGCAATCAAATAATCTTTTAATATTTCTTGAAAATATTTTATATTTTCTAATAAATACGAATTTTACAGTTTTATTGGATTATCTATAAAACTACTCAAATAAATTATTTTTGAATGTTAATATGTAAAGAGAGTTTATACAGAGTAGTTAAGTACGCATCTGAATAAAGTACATTAAACGTAGATACATTTTTTAAATATTCGAGGGGTCTGCTCAAAGGAAATTATAATAATTACAAATAATATTACGCATGAGTTTCATTCGTAATTTTTAAAAAGAGCTGACATTATTTGAAAAAAATTTTGTTCGTAAAATTAGAAAGACTGATTAAATTTATTGCGAAAGTGACCAATAATAGGTAGATTGCCTTATACATTTTGACAATATAATACGAGTGGTGCTCGAGCTACAACGTCGAGCGGTCATGTCGCACTTGATTATTACGCTAAGCACATTGGAAAGTAAAATAAAGAATGGGTACGCGTGGTTCGAGAAAGAAACGATGAAGCGTTCTTTCAATTCGTCGTTTGCGGGAAAAAGGAAATCAATAGGCAAGCTCGATTTGGCTGGTTCCTAACTGCTCTGGCGCTCTTGTGTATTTCCCCCCAAAGACTCGCCACGAATCTCTAAATCCCCCTTACCTGTCTGCGTGGGTTAGTATTTCATTGGCGGTTGGGACGAGCTGACGCTGCGAGAAGAGGGCGACTTATTCTGCGGATTAGGGTGGGAGGAAAAAGTTGGTGCCATCAACGTTATTCCCTCCTGCGTGTATAGGACATACGCCACATTTGTCGGATAGTTTCGAAAGTAATGATTGGACGATGGTTTATTAGTTGCCGCTCGGTGCGTTTGACGGGCTTATCTGTCGAACGGTCGAGGACTACCCAGCATGAATTATTGCTTTGTTTACTCCATTCTCCCGTATCGATCGTATTTACAATTTTATTTTCATTTTTGGACTAGTGGAACCGATATTTCAATTTGATAACCGTTAATTATTTCTTATCTCGAGCTGTTCTAAAGTTAAGTACGATACCATTTTTACATCGTAATTTTTCGATTCGCAATTCGAGATCAATTTGCTGAACGTACACCCTAACGAGGACGGGTTTTCGCTTCAATGGAATTTGCATTCTCGATACTTTCTTTTGTCACGATTGACGTCACTTTCTTCTCTCTTTTACCCTTTTCGACATCTTTATCGCTCTTTTTTTTTATTACTTTGCAAAGGACTTTTCGCTGTTCCGGTCTTACTTGTTTTTGCGTGGAATAGCCGCATCGAGCGGAAGCGAAAAAGTCTTAACTTTGTTTTTCGCGAGATTTAAAAGTTTTTCGCGGAACGAACCGATTTTATCGGCCCGCCTCGGAGATTTAAAGAAGATGCTTAAATCCCTCATTCTTTCTTTTTCTATCGAGGTCTTTCGGAAGATAATTTCGAAAGGCGAGTTAAGGGAAAAGATGTGGCATGGAGATATCTCGAGTTTGTTTCATCTTAATTTACTGAAAATAGAAATGAATCGGATGTTACCTAATTTATTTTTAGATTGAATACTATTGAAAGAGTAACTCGTTTATTCGTTAAAAAGGTAAATTCAAAAAGTAAATGACTAACTTCATTGTGACGTTTATAATTGTGGCGTGGAAACATATATAGATTTTTTTATAAATGTATTCGTTAGTCTTATAACGGTTTAATTTTCATAGTCTATCAAGCAAATTTAAAACAAGATGGTAACTTTCATGTAATTAAATACACTATTTTTTCAGCAGTGTTATTTCACTGGAAATAGTCGTGCAGATTTTTTTTTATAATTATTTAACCTCTCTAGGCTTTTCTTTTTATTCTTCCATTCTAAGAGTTAATTTTTCTGTCTCTCAAGTTGGTTTTCTTGAAGGAGCCAGTCGACTTTCTCTCCTACTTTTTTCTTTCGCAGGTATATAGTCGCGCTAAAAGTTCGGTAAATTAGCTTTTACAAATTAAAGCCGTTCCTTCGCGACTAGGGGAAAACTTTGCTGATTTAAGGAGCTCCAGAGGTATTTCGCTCGGCCGTTAAACTTTTTAAGGTGCCATGCGTTCGTTCGGCAATCGTTCCCCGCAAAATTTCTCTTGCTAACGATCGGTTTCTCCTTCCCTATAGCATACAGAACGTATGATTGTGTGCTTATAAAAGTTTCCTTTTAGTAAATGACAATTTTCCTACGACTCCAATGGTATCTCTTTTAAAAAGTAACTAATTTCTTTTGCAAAAATCTCGTCAAAATTTTTTTTATATAAAGGTTAGTTTTAACGAAATTTTATAGTGCTTAAATTATAAAACATTGTAATAACACTTTCAACCATTACTTATATTATTAAATTTTTTGGACAAATAAAATCATTAAATTTGTTTCTCAAATTTTTTTAAATTATATTTTTAATTTAATTTTTAGATTGTGTTATCATTTTATTAGTTATAGCAAATGATTATATGATATTAAACTTTAAACAACTTAAACTATAGCTAAACAAAATTTTGGAAACCTAATTTAAAAAAAAGTATAATTCGTATTTACTGTATCATGAAACTTATCATGTTTTTTTTTTATTTGTAAACGTACTCGCTCAAGACAAGGTCGATAAGAATAAACTGCCCAGTCCGGAAGGAAGTCTCGTGACACGCACTTACGAGCTGTTTTATCTACTCTTAATCTCGAATCTCCGTCGTTCTTAACGACGTCATTCCATTCCCGCTTCTCGCTTTAATGCAATTATAACGAAGCCGCGTCTCTTTTTTTTACCTCGATCTGGTGACACCGTGTGGGAAAAAGTCCACTGCAGGGCAATCGTCGTGCATTCGCCTAGAGTGGTACTCGCTATTACGTTATACTACACACTTCCGCAACCCTTTTCTCGCGAAAAATTAAACTCGTACTACTTGTTGCACTCGTATGAACCGTACAAACTTATTTGCTTAAATTATTATAGCGTTACTTTATTTATTATGTTATTTCAAACTTTGATACTCAAAATTTTATGTATTTCTATGATATTGCAACTTAATATTCGTTATTTTAAAAGTAAAAATTATCGATTGATAAGTAATACGATGAAATTAATAAAGTGAGTATTGGTAGTATATATAAAGGTAATATATGATAATAATTGTTGAAAAGTATCCGAGTGCATAGTTTTATTTATAAATTAAATATTTTATACAGTATGAAGAGGATGGCATTGGCCACCGAAACGTTACGAAAAGGAGAGAATCAGTTAAAGTTTTTTTCACCTCACCTTTTCTTTTTTGACTAGGGAAGATCGATAAATTTTCAACAATTATTATCAAAAAACCACCGAGTGATAAAATCAAACCAACGACATGAAAGGTAATATATGTATTTATAATAAAATTCGCAAATAAAACATTGATATTTTTGAGCTGTAAGCTTATTCGATTCACTCATAAGAATTGTACGCGACTTAAATTTATCCTAAAATTGATGGGTAGTCTCAAACTGTACGATCCATTTAAAATTCACGTCGATCTCAAAAGGCGAGCGAGAAAAAATTCAGTGATCCATGAAAGTGCAGTACCCAAAAGAAACCTGTTGATACAAAAATCCATACACAAACATACTTGTTGCACACAAAAGGCAACACCCCTCTGTAAGAGACCCTCAGGGAAGAAAAAAAGGGAACCAAGAGAAAGAAGAAAATGATGCTCATCTCTAATTCGTGTGCATTTTACTTAGCGTCTCTTATCGTTTACAAAATAAAAAACTGATTCCATTCCTTGCAATCCTTGTAACGAGCCCATAGGTTTCCCTACACGTAACACCTGCAACTCAAATGCCACCTGTCAAGGAAATAATACATATTACACAATTCGTATGATTGATACACAGGAACGGTCATATGCTGACACACCGTAATAAAAAGCCGTACGAGTGTAAAGCTGAAGGGTGTGGTAAATCGTACTGTGACGCGCGTAGCTTGCGTCGGCACACGGAGAACCACCACGCGGGAAGCAAGATCAACGAGAGCACGAGCCCGAACAGTCCGGTTACTGGACCCAACACCCCCAATACGCCGAGTAGCAATCCCAGCACGCCGAGCACACCCGTCGCTACCACCGCACCGCAAAACGGCCATGGTCACACGGCCCTCAAGCAGCTACTTTCCTCCGAGCCTTCCTCCACTCAGCTCAAGGTAAATATATGCCCTAAATATTATATTTTTAGTTCAACCAAAAGTACGGGATACAATATGAGATGTGGGGTGACAATTTTCTTTTTTTCCGTCATAAGAGCTTTCATCGCAAAGTGTCAAAATAAAGCTAAGAGGAAAAGAACGAGAGAGAGAGAGAGAGAGAGAGAATGAGAAGGGAGGGGGGGGGGGGGACAGAGGAAAAACGAGCAATAAAATTGCCGAGCTCGCGGGGGTGTAAAATAAAAGGTAGACACGATACGTCCAAGTCCCGGTCCACACATAAGCACCTCGTAAATAAGGCGTTTTTCGCGGCTCCCCGGACACAGAGAAAAGTTCGAGGCTTTATTGCGTTCGTTACGATTCGAAAAGGCGCAGCGTCGCGATAAAAGGAAAGCGTAGGGTGGAGAATGAAAGCCGAGGCACAAAATGTCGGGAAATTAGTTCTCGTTCGAGGAGCACGGAATTATTGCTTGCTTTCAAAGAGAGGAACTCCGGGGCGGGAGGAAGAGAGAGGGCGAACAAAGGTGGAACGCCAGAGGAGAGTGTCGGGGGAGTTGAACGGCCGGTTCGGGAAGACGAGATAATGAGCATGCGGTGCGCAAGATATAAAAAAAGTTAAAAAGAAAAGCAAACCTCCGAGGAGAAAAATTGTAAAAAGATGTAAAAGTGAATAGTGCGCGTTGACGAGATTCAATAAGCGCGTTCGACGGGAAAACGTGAAGAAACGACGTTAGCAACGACGAAAATAATCGTAAGAAAAGAAGCGCAAACGTAATATTTAACGTTAGATTTTAATTTAACTATAAAAGTAATTCCGAATTTTTTAATATTGTATTTATTATTAAATATGTTGGATTAATAAATCACTAGAACGAAAAAGTTGAAGATGCAATATATGCTTCAAAATTTTGTTTGACGAATAAAATATAACAAATTAGATTTAAAAAGTTAAAAGAAATGATATGTATATTGTAAAATTAGACGATACTAATAAAAAGAGTTATCAAAATAATCTCCCGCATGTCGATAAAACGAAGCAGTTACCAAAGTCTAAAGAATAATAGTGCCAAGAAGTAAGTGGTCGTGCTTTTATATTTCAATTTACTTTTTATAAATAATCACGCTACCTCTTTGCGATTGAACAAAAAAAAAGTAGGTACTTTGGTAGTTGCGGATAATATTAAAGAACTATCGCTTTAGACGAGGAAATAGAAAGATACATAGTAAATCACGGAAAGATACAAAATAGAAATTGAATGAACAAAGAAAAAACCAGATACTAGAGTCATTTGAAAGCAGACAATTTGATTCTTGATCTCGATCCTTGAAACAGGCACTCGTAACACTCGAAGCACGCAAAACGGTAAAAACGAAAGAGAGTCGGATGAGCGTCGATGGAAAACGAACGGCAGTTAAAGCTCACGTATATAGCGGACGAATCTACGATATCGAATTCGACGATGAAGGCGTGGAAAGAGCGGGTGAGAGGGTAGAGGAGGTAGGATAGTGGAATAGGGTGGTGGAGGAGAGGGGGGGGGGAGCTTAAAGTGGGTGGTTAATAAAATTTGATGACCGAGAACTTGGGTAATGAGAACTCGAGCGAGAGTAGTATTTCGTAGTAAGACGGGACCGAGCACTACCCTCGACGCGAATCCGAATGGCTATGAAAACTTCTCAGACGTGGCCGCGGCAATGATTTATGGCGTTTCATCCAAGCGCGTGCGTATTTTCTTTTGGTCCGATAGAATGGTGAACCTCGGAAACTGTTTTGACGAATCGATTCTGAAATTTATAAGATATCGCTGTGAGATAGCGGGAAAGAAAGTGAAGGAGGGAAAATAGATAGTGAGCAAGATAGGAGTGAAGAGGGAATAAAAGTATAAAAAGTACGAAAGAAATGAAGGTTGGGACCAATAGTACCTTCAATTTCAATACCAGAATTAAATTTCCCTTATCCGCCTAATCCGGAGTAACGACAAGTATATGATTCTAATATTTATCTTCTCTCTCTTTTTCTTTACTCTTGAAAAGTTTATGTTCGTTGACCTCGTGAATACGCTAATACAATATAAACAAATAAATGTAGAAAATAAACACAATGAAAAATGTGTACAGATATTACCAACGAAGTGCACATTAAATTTTTGAGTATCGATTAATACTCATATTACAATATCAACAGTGACAGAAACGTTTGTATTCAGCGAATTTGAAGATGACAGCACCTCTCGATATTAAAGTAGTGTTCACTTTGAAACTGGAGAAAAGTCAATTGTAATTTGTCGTGCACGTAATTTGCAAATATTATAAATTTGATAAAAATAATTACAAATTTTGTTTTTAAATGTCATTTCATTTATAAAAAATACTGTGCAAACTTTGATCTGTCGAAACTTGTATTCGCATTAAAACTATATCTTATATATTCGCCAGTAATGTACACAAGAGAGCAATACATCTAGAATCACGTCCAACTATCCGCCTATCCCCCTCGATCTATAATGATCAGTCTTTTGTATTATCGAGCGAAACCAATTTCTATCGTAAAAAAATTCTTGTGACTTTTGCCTAGATAATGTAAAGTTTCACAAAACGAAAGGAAAAAACTTTTTTAAGTTAGTATTGCGATAACGTTAAATAAACTATATTTTTCATTTAATTTAAAAAATAAAAATTTAATCACCTGAAATACACGAAGCTTTCTTTAAAATAGATTCTCGGAAGTTAAACATTTTTCAAAGATACAAATAAAAGGGAAAGCAATATTTGTTAAAACCAGCTAGCGTGCGTACAAAAAGCTATACATAATCGAAAGAACGTAAAATCTCTCTCTCTCTCTCTCTCTCTCTCTCTCTCTCTCTCTCTCTCTCTCTCATTTGGAGAAACGCAGTACGGTGAAAACGAGGTCCAGAGGGTAAATAAAGTACGTACAGAAGAGTATAGAGGCGATGAAGACAGAGCGTGTATATATTTACGAACCTCCGTGCGAGAGTGTAAACCAATGAGTTCCGATCTCGTTTCTCTCACTCCGGCTCGTTTCGTACCCTTCTACTGTTATAGAAGAGTCGTCTCGGAGGCGACTCGAACTTGGTAAATTACGCACACGGTGGCAAGTGTTTGCGTATTGGCTCTCCCCCTCTTCTTTGAAAGCATCGGTATAGCTGCAACTTCAATGCAGCTTGATGCCTTTGAAAGACACGCGGCAAAGCTCTTTCTTATTTGACTTGACTCTTTTCTAATGCTATGTATACGCATCGACGTATAACGATGCTTTGATGAGGCTCGATTGAAATTCCTCCCACTTCGCGGAATGCATCCAACTTGGGAATAGATAATGTAATGCGATCGAAATAGACACGATCAAAATCGTTTCATTAGATGCAGATGAACCTTTTCACTCGAGTTTAAAGTATAAAATCATTACCTAAACGTTATTCATTTCATGCGAAATTAGAGATTTTTCGCTTCTTATACGTGACTAAATTGCACATCAAAACCAATTCACCGTTCTCGACGCGAAAACTATCAGTTCAAGATTCAGATTTAATTTAAATGCTTGTCGAAAATAATGGAATATAATTTTAAATCGTTTATACGACTGTTTTGTTTTGTGATTTGCAATTTAAATACTTGTTGATTTTACATTGAAATTTATATCGTTAAAATAATGCGCTTCCGATAAACATTAGAGATTAAACGCGTGCGACTGCGAATAACATACCGATCTAAAGTATCAGTTGGAAGTAAATTTTAAATAAATTGGAACTATCTCATTAATTATCATAACGTACATTATACTGTTAGAATTTAATTTAACCCAGTAAATAATTCCTCCGTTGAAAGCCACGAGTTAATTGTAAATTGGTTTAACGTCTCTTTGCGACTGAATCACCGCAAGTTGCGAAAGGAAGCAAGAAAGTCCGTTTCGTGGGTCGGAAGCGTGATACGGAGATTTTAATTTAAGTCTTATAAAACTTTTTAAATTAACACCAATGTCCTTCTTGTTCTTCGCGCTTTTTCTCTCCCCATCGTTTCGATTTCTTAATGCCCTTCGTTACATATTCTCGCGAAAGCACGAAGCAGTTTAAGAATTACTTTACCATTTTAAATAAATACGTTAACCAGCAACTACACTTGTGTCACTGCCTACCGATTTTCTTTGAGGCGAAATTTTTCTTTTAAAAAAATGTAATTAATAAAATTTGATGTTGTTCCAAACTTTCTAAGTTTTCGAATAGTTTTTTAATCAAATTTTATGCTTCAGGTTTAATTTAGAACTTTCATTTAGAACTGGAACGTTCATTTTGTTGAAAATGAAAATCCAATTAAACCTGAACGAATAAGAGGCAGTTTCTTATTGAAATATGAGAAACTTTAGCATTCTTATAAAGAAACAAACAATCGCTATTCGAATTATTAAAATAATTTATATAGTTTTATGTAGGGTAACACCGTCATTTGGGACAAATACAATTTGGAATATCGTGAAACCCATTAGGTTGATAATATTGTTATTCTTGGTTATCATATTCCAATTAAATATGGAACATTACGTCTATTATATTATAGTATAATTCTTTAATCTTAGTAGTTAAAATATTTAAAATTTTAAAAAAACTATTGTGAATATATTAAATTTAAAATCTAAATAACTATAAAATGTTGTGGATAACGTGAGATTCTCTTTTTTTCAATTTGTACGATAAAATGATAATAAAGTTTGAACCGGTTGAAATTAACTCTAGAGCGGCATCATGATTGAATCCTACGCAATAATTAATGATCCACACGGTATCAAAGTGTTTCTCACTTGTACCTCATTACCATCCGATACAATAATTGAAATCATTGAAATCCAGTTGCGCTATAGAGTACTCGTCATTAATCTCGTGCAATAAGAGTCGTCTAATTTGCCGAATCCAAACGGTGATGTGTCACTACGAACCTTATGCAGGTGTAAAGACGTGTTACAATATTAAATTACACGCGATATTCTCTACCAGTATCTCGATATTTGAACACAATTAACGGACGAGTCTTCTCGATAAAGCATCGGACTAAAGAAAGAGAGAAATGGGAAATTGACGCGAGCATTCTCTGTTTCTTCACTTTTTTTCTTGCTTCGGAGGCAGAAGAAGGTTAAAGAGCTATCTATTGTACAGGCTTACGAGAAAGTTAAGATGTGTACCAGAACATAAGTACTGTTTAAGCTATATACAGAGCAATCCAATATAGTAAACAATTATTTTACATCTTGAGTAAAAGTATTAAAAAACAAATTAATACATTATTGTATTTGTCGAGTGTTCGAAAATCTGATATGAAGATAGTAACTTTAATCACCACGTTCAGCTATAAAACTCAACAAATTAAAAGGCGGGACAAATCGGAAGCTTATATACAGGTTTTTTTTTTTTTTTTTTTTTTTTTATTTAGGCAATTTTAATCTCTGAATTTCGAGATTATTTTGCAAGATATACATTATTCATACATTGTTTATAATATACATGTAGTTTACAAATATACAATAATTGTTTACAATAATTGTCTCGTCGCTTGATGACTTAAATATTAAGTCCGCATTCTTTTAGAAAGGAGTACATTATTTTACATATGGTCGATGTGGGTTTACAAAGTAATACATTACATGATAGGGGTAAAAAGAAATGTTTAATTCTTAGTTTTTTAATAAATTTGGCTCTTTGTCTATCATAGAGAGGGCACTGCCACAGTATATGGTTGAGGTCTTGAATTTCGTTTTTACATTCGCAACTCGGGTCGCTAAGAATACCGATTCTAGTCAGCGACTGAGCCAAATTATAATGCCCGGATCTGCATCTATTAACTGTTGTGACAATTTCACGCTTTAGATTTTTATTCCAGAACCAAGGTTTGTTATTTTTTTCAAAGAAATTGTTAAAATAATTGGTGCCTTTTGTAGTGCTTTTCTCAATTATGATTTTGTGTGTGTTTTGATTTGCTGCTTCCTTGCTGCATTCAGTCAGATCAGTGAACGGTATTTTAAGAGTACTTTTGACATCTTTGGAAGCTGCATCTTTAGCAAGTTTGTCAGCACATTCATTTCCTCGGATATCACGGTGGGCGGGTATCCAGAAATATTTTAATTGACTGCTATTGTTTGTTTTATTATAAAATTCAATTGCTTTTTTCTTAACTTCTAGAATATATGGGTTTGTTTTAATATTATTATTATTGCTTTGCAGACTTATTAAAGCACTTAGTGAATCCGAAAAAATGAAAGTGTTACAATTTGGGTTTGTTAAAGCGATTTCAGTAGCATCATTAAGAGCTATGCATTCGGCTGTAAAAATGGACGTTTTTTGTCTAAGGCTTTTTGTAACGTGAGTGTTTGAATTAGTACATACGCAAGCGCTTCCTACAGATTTAGCACCTTTAATTTTACTTCCATCTGAAAAGATGGCGGTTGCATTTGCAGTATTTAATAATTCGTCGATGTTTGTGTCGAGATCTTCGCATTTTTGTAGAGTTTGACCGAATTCAATATCAACATTTATATTAAATGTTAGTACATCATAGTTGTAACAGTAAGTGCTATAATTATCTCTAGATATGATATTTGCAAACATACTTTCCGCTGTACTAAGACAGTCAAAGAATAGTCTATGGAATCTATCTTTATGTTTTTTTGTTGTTGTGATAAGCTTCATTATTGTCTTGTGAATGAGAAGGCTATTATTTGAATAAATTTTGTAAAGGTAGTTATGGCATAAGTATTTGGCACGTTCTTCTATTGTTTGAAGCTTAGATTCAGCTAAAAGTATATTTGTGGGTGTGCTTTTTCTGTATCCCAAGGCTAATCTTATTGCGTTAAATTGTATTTTTTCTAGGTGTTCAATTTGTTTTAATTGTCTTGGGAAATAGATAAAGCAGCCATAATCAATAATGGATCTTACATAGCTTTTATATAATACAGTTAATGTTTGGGGGTCTGATCCCCACCATGTACCTCTTAGAAATTTTATTAAGTTTGTCGCTAGTAGACATTTTTTCCGTATTGACTCGATCTGATTATTAAAATTAAGCTTATAATCAAAGATTATACCTAGAAATCTAACACTTTCGCTTGATTTAATTGTTATGTCTTTAATTTTTATTTCTGTTTCTCCTGGTTTGATATTTTTTTTATTAAAATTGATAAAGACTGTTTTTTGAGGCGAGAGATCTAACCCTAGTTCATGTAATTTGTTAAAAATAGAGTCTATTGACTTTTCTAATAAATTTTTGCTTGCTTTCAGAGTTTTTTTATGACAGTAGATTGCTATATCATCTGCAAATTGAGATACTACAATACTTTTTGGAAGGTTATCGATAATTTGGCTTACATATATGTTGTATAAGAGAGGGCTAAGAACTCCACCTTGTGGAACTCCTTTGTACGAGAGTCTTGGGGAATGTTCGTCGTTATTAGTGTATAGAATCCTTTCAAATGTAATGAATTTAACAAATTTTATCAAATTAGCAGGGCAGCCAATCAGTGCCAGTTTTTTAAGTAGTATTTTAATAATGACATTATCAAATGCGCCCGAGACATCTAAGAACGCTGCTACTAAACATCTTTTTTTATAAAAAGATTCTTCAATATTTAGTGTTAAGTTTGCAAGGTTGTCGGTTGTGCTTTGCCCTTTGCGGAATCCGGTCTGACTTATGGGAATAACGTTTTTTCGTTCAATCCACCATTGGAGTTTATTTTTTATTAACGTTTCCAAGAGCTTACAAAGACAAGAGGTTAGAGCTATGGGTCTTACGTTTTTACCATCAGTCTTATTAATAAAGTGTAGAAATGTGCTTTTCCATTGCATAGGATAATCACAAGTCGTATACATTTCGTTAAAGATATCGAGAAGTAATAATTTGTACTTTATAGATAGAGATTTGATACATGCGTAGTTAATACCATCTAATCCAGGCGCTGAGTTTGTGTTTTTGTTATTAAGGGCGATATTAAATTCAACAAAATTAAAAGGTGATGCAAGAAATTCATTTTCATTGCATTTAGGTAGCCAATCCGGATCAGTACATGCCGAGGGAGGACTGATTTTATTTAGACATTCTGTAATTTTATTTTGATTTTGTAAGTTTTCAGGCGTATGTGTTGGTGTTATCTTAGTCCATTTATTTTTGAGGATTTTACTAATATTCCAAACATATGAGGCATTGGTTTGGAAGTTGAGATTTGAGGCAAAGTCTTTATAATAATCTTTTTTCTTCTTTTTAAAGATTCTTTTTGCTTGTGCAGTAGCTTTTTTATACTGAATTGTGTCGTTTAAGCATTTAGTAAATTGAGCTTTTTTAAAAGCGGCAGTTCTGCATCTTTTATATTTCTCACATTCAGGGTCCCACCAAGGAACGGGATTTCTATGTTTCTTATTTATGAGATAACGTTTTTTTGGTGTGGATGATATAACAGCATCAGAGATTATTTTAGTAAAAAAGTTGTATTTTTCACTTGCCGATAAATCATTGTATTCTTTATAAAAAAATTCAGAATATTTTTCTTCAAGTTTATTATTAACTTTAATCCAATCAGATCTAACTGAGCTTATACAAAAGGATTTTTTCCGATAGAAACTTTTATTTACATTTATTTCCATAAATATAGGGAAGTGATCAGACCCCCACGTGTCATCGCTAACTTTAACGTCAATTTTTTCAGCAATATTCTCCGAAGTAAAAATGAGGTCTAAATTGGAGTTTACATTAGTGCGTGTTTGAGTATATGTAGTGGTGTTTGTGTTGTGTAATATTAGGTTAGAATTGTTTAGGCTATCAAGGAGTCTTTCGCCATTAACATCTATTTTATCACAATTCCAACTTAAGTGATGGGAATTGAAGTCTCCGACGAATAGGGTTGCTTTTGAGTGACGTGTGTTTTCAAAGATTTCATTCCAAATGGTTTGCGATAGCGTAATTCCAGGGGCCCTGTAACATACCACTACGTCCATGGGTGGTTCAACGTTAGTTATACGTATTCCCGCTAATTCAACTGAACTTTCTGAGCATTTCAATCCTTGTAATTCTATATAAGCTATGTTATTGCGCACTAATATTAAAATTCCTCCGCCTTTTGTATGATCTCTGTCTTTTCTGAATGTTTTAAAGCCGCTAAAATTGAAATTAGTTTCTTTGACTGAAAGCCAGGATTCTACGCAGATAAATAAATCTAGATTAGATATTATTTTTGAAACCTCTTCTTTTTTATTTACAATACTGCGAGGGTTCCAGAATAATATTTTTAAATTAGTGTTGTACGATCCCGCCATTTATATGTATTTGCGTAGTTTATTATTTCGATTCTTGGGAAAAACTTGATAGATTTGGGCATGTAGTGTCCATATCACTGTCAAGATCGGAATCTGTATTTGTAATAAAAATAAGTTTGTTCTTTAATTTAGTAAGTTTCGTTTTAAGATTTTTGTCATTTATATATAAATAAGTGGTGTCGATGGTTTTGAAGAGTGAATTAAGTTTTTGATTTTCCTGAAAAATTTTAGCTGTTTCTCTTAGATTGTTTTTATCAGTATTTTGTAAAAAGTTTTTAAATTCTATATAGTTTATTAAGTCTTTTGTATTATTTTCAAAAAGCTTTTTGGTCGGTTGTAATAATTGATCTAAGTTGTCGGAAATAGAGTCATCGGTAATAAGATTTTCCTGCGAATTTGATGTTTTTTCAAATTTACCTTTTTTACCTTTTTTGTTAGGTTTTATTGGTGTTAGGAATCCTGAGTTGTCGATTATTTTTTCTGCATAATTGTCTTCTTGAGTATTCTGGAGCGTAGTAGTAGAGTTTTCCGATGATAAAGATGGTGGTGGTGGTCTTTTTATGGCTTGTTTGTTGGGTTGAGTTTCATGAGCTTTCTGCGTGTTGTCAATTTCTGGTTCATCCATTTGTTTATCAATATTATCCGCTTGAGTAAGCGAGTTACTTAACGTAAGAGTTTCGGCTACAGTTTGATTGAAATTATTTGTTTGGGTATTAAGTGGGCATACTTTGGCTACGTGGCCTTTTTGTTTACATAGAAAGCAATCCGTTGTGTCAGTACTTAAGTATATCCAATATGTGGTATCTTCGAAATGTATTTGTAGCTTGTCGGGTAACCGATGTTTGTCAACTTCTTTTATATACGTTTGTCGTCGAAATGAGAGTATATGGGAACGCCCCGGTTTTGTTAAACTTGCTCTGATATTTACAAGGCGTGAAAGAGTGGCAATACCAATTTTTTTAAATTCATTATAAATCACTTCATCTGGAATAACTGGATTGATATTAGATATGACAACTCTTACGTTTCTTTCTAATAAAGGTCTAATAATTAGCTTATAGTCTTGAATATGAATACATTTACCATTTAATGTTTCTACTAACGACTTTTCGGAGAGAAACACACACACTCTGCTACCTGAAATCTTGGAAATATAGCGAATACTGTTTATGTTTACCACTTCTTCTAGTGCGTCTATATACTCGTCTATAGTAATATTTTCAATAGAATCAATAATTATGGCTTGATTTTTATTAGGCATTATTCTTTGTTGAGTAACATTAGAGTAGGTTTTTACTGTGTTTGTTTGACTTGCGTTGTCCATTGCATTTTGATGCAGTTGACCGTCGTTAGAGAGTAGTACGTTGGTTTCTTCCATTTTAATATTTTAGAATGAACGCTCCCCGAACTGCAAGTGCAGTCGGAAGGCGCACTAAACCCACAACACTATGCACTAATAGGAATTGTTACACTATTCACTGTGTTTAGAGTTATAATCTTCGTAATGTTATAGACAATATTACGCTAGGATCGCGAAACACGTCTGCTTCGGTCCGAGTCCGGGACTCGACTCATCTTATATACAGGTAACTCAGTCCTCGTATTTTTCCTTTTTAGTTAATGTCTACCGGTAAATTTGTTTAATCGATAGTATAGGAACCGGTTAATCCAATAACTGTATTAAGTTCATTAATGCATACTATCATGCTGAAAAATAGTAAAATCGAGAGTAACGGTGATAATGAAATGTTGTTATAAAATATTTGATCTAGAATCGAGTCCCCGTATAATCTTGTACGAGGAGCGAAGCTCGGTTTTGTACCACATTGTACTTGTGCGCTATATACACAGTCTTAACGGTACCGAGAGAGCAAGGATCCGACGTGTCTCGAGTAAATACGTTCGATCTCTGTAGAATCAGGTACAGCGAGAGAGAAACTAGACAAGTTCGACCGAGATAGAGACGTATATCGAGCTCGTCCGGGCGACGCGTCGTTTCCTTTGGACTCTCTCGGTTGCACGCGAAACGTCTCTAAGCAGCTTGTAGCCTCCGTTAGTTCTACCCTTCACCCTCCTCCGTTCGTACTTCCCGCACTCTCGCCCTCCCTCAACGCAAATATATACACTCGAAAACGAGCGCCTCAAGCTGAGTCGTGTGTTGGCCGATTGCCAACCTCCTGGCGAGTCGTTTCGATTTGCTTACTTCTTTTTATCGGGTAACTCCTGCAATTTCCTTTACTCCGGTGATAATTTCGCGCTAATCCGCTTTCGATGAGAGCGCATTAGCTAAGATGAGACTCTATCGTGATGTTGCGTTCTTTCTTTTTACCTCCGCACCCCACCCCCACCCCCCACCCCCTTCCCCATCACCGATCCCTACACCAACGAGAATTCACTAATGATCTAGAAGTGGTATCGCAATAAAACGATGCACAAATACTTTTCTCTTAAATTTGTTTTCTTTGTCAAGCACGATTTTTAATGAGATTTTGAAGCGAATTCACTTTATCAATCCTACGTCCCTCTTTATATCGATATATTTATCATATCAATGACGTATAACGTGCAGAATGGATGAATTAATAATAATTGATATAACGATATACCTGATGCAAAAGAGATGCATCACAATTTAGTTTCCGATGCAAATGACAAATATGACTTCATTTATAGAATTCGTAACCTGTGAATTCACCCACATTTCGATTTCTCTTCGATAATTAAGTTAAACAAACCAAACGCAATTGATAGATGTTAGATGAACACATAGCGCCCGATTTCTATTACGAGCCGAGTGAGCATATACGTGAAAATACGCGTGTACATGTCAGCACAAGGCCAACCCACCAGAAATTTTGGACTTGCAATCGACATCAACTATTTCACCATTGTCAAATGGCAATGAAATACATATCCCGACGTTGGCAAATAATTACTTGTATATATACGATATTGCTTCGTTATAAATCGATCGATTACGTACACACCACCATGAATTAGTTGAAGTAATCATTTTTGCATACCCACTCTACTGTTACAATGCTGCAAGCAATATGGAAAAACCGAGTATTTTTATTATTAGAATGTAACCATGTATCTATTACTATGTAAATATTAAAATGAATTTTTAATCTTTTTTATCCAAAATTTATTCAGAGATATTAAAATCGAACATTATTAAACTCAATTAATTTAATTACTTCCATTAATTCAAAATATTTTATTAGTTATTATTAATAAGATAATTATTAAATTACAATAAATAGAAACGAAAAGAGTAAATCTAAACAATGATATTTGCCTTCACTTAGCGACCGCAATCTATTACAAAACAGAGATCGAAGTTGATAACAAATATTGATTTTATCCTAAAATAATGTTATATGTTATATTTTTAATACGATTAAAAACATGTACAATTTCATTCAATGTAATGAAAGCTTATTTCTTTAATAAGGTAAAACAAGGTCAAATTACAGAATACCATTGCTATAAAAATATCATTACAATTTTCACAGGAAATATAGTGATTAAAACACTCGACTATAATTAGTTCCATAAATTTACATCTATCTATCGCAATGATCCCCGTATTCTAACTTGTAAAATGATCTCGAAGAAGCGCGGGACGTCGTGCTCGCGTAAAGTAAATTCTAACTATGAAAATCGGACAGCCAGTTAACTATGATCGGCTCGGTGCATTTGCATAGCCCTTTCCCTATCCTTACCTCCTTCCATCCCGCCAACTCCCGAGCCACGCTCTCACATTCATAATTTCATGATGCATTCCAACAAAGGTGTACCCTTCTCTGATAATGAACGGTGCACGAGTCTCGGTAGCGTAATATGCGAAAAATGCGCTATAGCTGGCCGTTGGAGTATTTTACAAGAATTAGAGACCGCGTTCTCGTTCGATCGTGCATATCATTTGTATGGGCGCGAGAGTCGTTGTGGTACCCTCCTCTATTATATGGTCAGTGCGTTTCGCGCATAGTAACGATCCGCTTTGTACTCTACCCTCGGCTCTTCTCTTTCTCTCTTTCTTTCTTTTTCGTGTCTTTTTTTTCATAGGTTTTTCCCTCTCTCATCTATTATGTAGCCTCAGGAATTTTACGATAAAGTTATTGTTTCGACTCGAGTAAGGTTTCCGAGATTCGTCGACTGTTACTATCAGGAATTTCGTTGAGAAATTATGACTTCTTTTTCAAAATTTAAAATAACGATTATATTTGGTCGCGTATACGGCTTTAAATGTGAAAGAAAGATAAGAAGAAAGAAAACAAAGATAATTTACTTGATATTACAGAGTTAACAGTAATCATAATTTTAGTACGGCAACAGTTGAAAAAGACCATCTGAAAATCGAAGAATCTAACTTACAAACTGGTTTGTCGAATTGGACGAGAGCTTTGAGATAAACGACGAGAAAAAAGAATAATAATTATCTGGACATAAGTGTCCACGAAGTTGGCATTACGTAACAATGTTCGATATCGTCCAATTGTTGGAAGGGAAGGACACCGTCAGGAATTTGATAACGACTATCGGCCCTTGGTATATCCGCGGGCAAGATATTTCGGGTTCTCTCTTCGTTCGGGCCCGGGTTGAGCTTCCAGTGTTGCGCGTGTTCTCCTTAGCCGCATCAGTCGAGTTTCCTAACTATCGATGGATATAAGGCACTCGAGTCGTGGAGCTTTAATCAAACGCATTCCGGGACCGTTCCAGCGGGGCTTGTTACGCTCATCGCTTCTCGAGTGCAGCGAAAGCTTACCTCTCCTCTCTGCGAGCTTCACCGCAGCAAAGACAGACGTTCGAAGCAAGAGAGCCAAGATTGCCTGCGCACGCGATGCACTCGGGAGAAATTCTTTGTGAGCGAAAGGATTCTGTTGCTTTAGCTATATACCCTTCCACTCTCACGACTCTCAACATTGGATAACTTCCTATCGCTAAATCAATAAGATCACTATTTTCACTTTGATAAGTGATATTCCTCATTATTACAATAACGCACGGGAAAACTGAGGAATACCTCAAATTCCGTATATCGAACTCTCTTTTTCTCTTGCGCAAATTAAAAAACGTTCTATCTCTACGAATTATCAATTTGTGATTAGTCCACGAATCGACAACATTGTCAACGTAATCTTACCGTATCAAATAATTACTATTATTTTAATTAGTACACTAATGAAAAAATATTTCTCATTCGCGCGTATAAATGAACAATTTATATTAGAGCGAAACATTAGCTCTTCAAAGCTCGGAATGTTTAATATAAATATCTTTTAAATCCTCTAATGTGAAATTTTGTAAAGGAGTAATGGGACTCGCACCTCAGAAACATAATTTCTCTCTTAAATATTAAATCTTTATTATTACATTTTTTATAATAGTTACAGGAGAAAAAAGTTAAAAGCATCACTCCTGTACATATATTACAGTATATTTATATATAGAGAATTAAAGTGAACAATCAAGGCGTCGTTGAAAGAAAAAGTAAAGAAAATATAAAACCAGAGTAACGGATTTAGTAAGTAGAAACTCGCGTCACCGTAAATGACAAGAAAAATGCGACAGACATTAAGATCCCTTGTACATTTGCGTGGACAAATACTGAGATCGGGAGAAATTGCCTTCAGTATCCCACAAGACGTGCACGTGCATTTGCGGGCAAATATCTCGAGGATTACTCTCCCACCCTCGCAGGTACGAAAACGGGAATTGACGTAAGCCAGCGGGCAAGACGTTTACTCAGACTATGTCGCGGGAGGATGAATCCTTGAGATATATATATATATGTATATAGATATATATTTATACACGCATACATATATGCATGCATATATACATTCATATAGTCAGCATAACAACCTGGAGATCTTTCTTCAACATAAATTCCCTTGTCAATGAAGTTAACTCGGAAGTCCGCTCGAATTTCCGTGAGTTATCTCGGAAGCGTATTTTTGCTCAACTATGCGAATTGGAATGTAGCCATTTTTTCCCTTCGAGGTAAACGCAATTTTTTACAGTACACGTCTAACCCTTTATGCTAGAGTTGTTTAACGAGTTACATCCATAT
This sequence comes from Theocolax elegans, assembly GCA_026168455.1. Taxonomy (NCBI): domain Eukaryota; kingdom Metazoa; phylum Arthropoda; class Insecta; order Hymenoptera; family Cerocephalidae; genus Theocolax; species Theocolax elegans. The sequence goes on from CM047430.1 coordinate 61,276,969, forward strand.
ATATATATATATATATATATATATACATACATGTCTAGATCTATACACACGTGCGTTCCCATTCGCGGAGATGGCGAATAGATGTTTCGTGAATTGAACGAGATTTCAATGTTTATTGGCTTTTTTTTCGTTACACAAAAATTACTATGTTGTTGGAAATAAAATAATGGAGCCGAGGGAACGTAAACGAAAGAACAATGAAACGAAATGACATGAACAAGGATTTGCTGATGAAAATCCGTGGATCCAATGCGAATTACTCACAGTTCGGGATGCGCGGACAATTACAACGCTCGGTCCAGGCTATTAAAAAGAAAAATATTATACGAAGTTTGGTTATAACTATATTGTGTCGGGTATAGAATTGATTAAATCACGGCAAAGAACGTATTGATTCGATACTAATAGAGAAAAATATAACGAAATTATAACCGTGTAGCCAAACTTTAACCACAATAGTTAAGTAATCTTGTCGGATAAAACATCGACTCGGGAAAACTACTTTCTTCGTAGGCAAGCAGTATATTTATAAGTTTAAAATCCATTGGCCCGGTTATGCATCGAGTCCATAAATAAGCGTAAGCTACATTTTAATCCTCTATATTTATCTATAATTACAACGAAAGCATCTACGCACGGTGTTTTTTTATTTTTCGTTGGTTCAGTTATACGTGCGGAGTGTACAAAAAAGGAAACAAATAAAACTAGCTGGAGAGAAAGCGCGAAACCCAGCTAAATCGCAATCAGTGGGAGAATAACGTGGCCGTATTTCTGGGGGTGGTAGGGAGGGGCCACGCGCGTTCATTTGATATACAGCTAATTAGAGATCAAAATCTCAGCCTCGGTACGGGCATCGCGTCGTCGGGATATCTCTACGAGGCGCGTTGGTAACGCCCTCTCTCCCTCCCGGTTATTTATACTTCATTTACGCGCCCGGGAAAAGATACACCCGAATGCGAATTGAATTCGTTTGATAGGACGCGGAAACTGCCGGGGATTTATAACGGATGCGTACCACGCAAATTTATTCATTTGAATTAAAATTCTCGGCCTTTTTTTTCCTCGTTCGCTTTTCTTTTTAGATTGACCAAACCCTGCTGATTGGAAGGAACGGAGCGTTATTTAAAATTGTAAAAAATAAAAAGAAAATAGAATATAACTGCAGGGGAAAACGATGCTCCGAGTATAATCAATCTGACTGTTCACAATATAAACGATGATGTCATTTATTAATGAAATACAATAGCCCGAATTTTCGAAACGTTATAATAGACGTAAATCTGATTTTCGTGTATAATTCGTTGAGTAAACATTATTCAATTACTATGGACGTATTAACGCTTGGCAACTAAAAGTGTATTTATAAAAGTATGATAATCAAACGCCTATCCTTTGAGAGGTTAGAAATTCAATCAACGCGATCTACCGTGAATAATAATGAAAAAAATACCTGAGATTGCTAAAAAAATACAGAGAGAAAGAGAGGGAGAGAATGACAAAGGAAAAAAAAGGAACGCGGATAAAATGAAGCATCAACGCTGACGTTCAGCACCGTAAAACTACAACAAACGAGAGAGATAGAATGGTGAATGCAACCTTTGAAGGGACGGTACTCGCGGCCTCGAAACGGAAAGACCGGAGCTGTAAACCATACGTAGGATACTACCCCTATAAATTCTATAATACAACCCGGCCATAGAGCGACAGTAATATATTATATATTTCCAGTTGTCACGAGGCGTACGCGCGAGGCAGTAACAAATATATAAAGCCCAGAGAAAAATTCGAGCCGACCTCCCCATCGGCATGTAGATGACGCCCTATTCGATGCTCGTAAACTCTCGGCGATCTCTCGAATCTCCGAAATGCGAAATGCGCCCCCCCCCTCCCCCTCTTTTTTACCTCCCGAGGTGTTTCTGAGAGAAAAGCGGGAGATAAGCGCGCGGAGGAGTAAAGAACGATTTACTATCAGCGGATCAAAGGCAAGTCCGGGGCTTTACTTGTCTGTGTATTTGTGGGTGTATCCGTGCACGCGGCTCTCCGTCGGTCTCGGGATCTCTATGTGTGTTTACGTCGCATGACGAAACTCGCGGAAATGGAAGAGTTTTATGTAGGGCAATACGCGCATGGCGCCCTTCTTTTACTGCACTTGCCCTCAGACTTTTTCCTTTTGAGCCTGACTCCGCGCTGATGTAATATAAAACACAAAAGACGAAATTCGAGTCATGGACTTTCTCAAAGTTCACTTCGAAACTCTGGATTCCTTTTTATATAAATAATAATATAAAGAAAAAGATTACACGAAAAATTTACAATACATCGTTAACGCGTTCAACCAGGCAATTACTGCTGATCAGTCTAATGATGAGATAAAAAAAATCACGTGTCGGGTAGTTTTATCGTAAAATATAATATTGATTTAAATAAGGATTCTAAAGTAATAAGATATCCTGACGTAGTTTATCATTAATCGAGAAAGTAGAGAACCGCACAGGTATATAGAAAGGTACGAGATGACGGGATGTTTACAGGGCCACGGAAGAGAGCGGTCGTACAAGTTGGTCGCGCTAACCCGGGAACGATCGGAGTGAGTTGACGGAGGCAGGTGTCACTGGCAGGCAATCGAATGAAGTTCATTTAGGCGCAGGGCTACAATCTCCGGGGAAGTTTGCGGGATTGCCGAGACTTGCGCTCTACCAGTGCTAAACTCTCGGAGGAATCGACGAGGCGTATTCGCCACACTGTGCGTGTGCAACTTTTGAGCCCACGGAAATTCTGATTAGGAAGTCTTCAAAACCCTTACCCTTTCAAATATAGTTAAATTACTTCACTTTTTATGTTTTAGCGTTCAAGCGTTTCTAAATATTTATAAAAAATGTAGTTTCAAATATTACTTTCATCCGGATCAAGTCAAAGTATTTCATTTTTTTAAAAATACTTATTTCGCTGTATCGCAAAACGTTACAAGATGTAATCGAATACTACACAAGATCCTATTAACAAATAATTGATACTCGTTTCACATTTAAGTAACGTTTAAATATTGATAGGTAAAGTGTAATGACTGTTTATAAGTCTTTAATAATTTAAGTAGTTACTAGAACAACGTTATATCTACTTGGCCTTAAACAGCAATCCCACAAGAAGTTAGAGTGCACTTTCACTTCTACCAAGCTTGTGTCAAAATTACCACAAATATATGACACAGTTATTCTGTAATAAAATATATAAATAATTATTAGACGTATGCTAAATCGAGAAATTTATACTACAATTTAATGTTTCGTGTTAGGAAGTTGAAATATCGTTTTATCTTTTACAGTAACGTAAATCGTAATCGTTACTAAACTTAGTCAGTTACCTATTTATACATTCAAATTCAAAAATAATAATTTAAGAGATGACCTCGATATATATTTGCAAAAGTGAAAGAAGAGATATAAATTTAAATCCTTCGCCCGCAGAAGTAGAAAAATAGTCGGTTCAACCAGTTCGAGGATTGGTGGAAAGTAGAAAGCTAAAATATGATAAGGATGAAAAAAGAGACGAAGAAAATTCGAAGTAAAAGTATAGAAGAGAACAGCGATGGAAAACTTGTTGGCGGATCTGATTTGTTTGTCGAACTAAACGCCCTTCGGAAAGGAATTTTCCGGCGTTATGAACTTTGAAGTCGAGTTGAAATAAAGAGAAAGTTCTCGCCCTCGAGGTACCAAAGTTTCGGAAAGTACTGGTTCACTCCAGGCCCGATTGGTATCAAAGCATTGAACGCGGACTTTCTGCAACGAAGCGAACTAATGCACAGGTAGAAAGTCGCGCGTATAACGAGACGCGATATCGAAGATTCGTGAGGCTACCGGAGTCGTAGACCGTTGTGAATACTAAAATACGAATTATTATCAAGGTGGAATGTTGAATGACCTATCTTTGATAATTGAGAAAATTATATTTCAATCTGTTTCTTTTTCTTATCAAATTAATAGCGATGGCGTATACAAAATTCACGTTAAATTTTCTTAGTATAATCCGTTATAGCGTGAAATAATGGTACTTTTAAAACTTTTACTCTTTTATAATCCCCAAAGGGATTAAGGTGTAAGATAAGGTTAACCATGGATGAGGAGACTAACTTTACAATCGGGCGAAACGGTATACACGTAATTAAACACGGAAGAAGGTAACACGAGGCTAACGAACGATCACAAGAATATAGGTGATAAAATATATAATAAAATGTTAATTTTTCGAATACCTTTCGAATAAAATAAAAATTCTAATCAAATTGAGTGTAATGATCGACATGGATTTTAGTATATATATCTAATTCTAGTAAACAAGAAGAATAAGTAAAGATTCTTACTTTGAAGTACATCCCACTTCACCACATAAAATTGTTAAGAAATAAGTTCGACGAAAATTAAAATATACCTTTTACCGCATAAAGCAAGATTTCTTATAAAAACATTTAGAATGTTACAAAGTATAGAATACGAGTGTATACCGTAATAAGCCTAGCACAATGCACTTATAAATGAATTAAAAGTATGGGAAAGCCTTGCCGAAGGGGGAAAGAGAACTCGGAGAAAGTGAGGGAAGGGTATAAGAAAGGTCGAAGAGCAGAAAAGAAGAAGGAAAAAAGAAGTCGCACGCGGCATGGAAAAGTTCTCAGCGCTTATACCAAGGTGGTGAAGAAAAGTGCAGAGCGCGAAAGAGTATTGAAGTTTTTACGCCTTTCGAGATAATCTGGCTTAATTAATTTAACTCCGGTACCAAGAAGGCGTCTTTCTCGAGGCTGCATTTCTTCCTTTCTTTTGCCAACTTTACCGTATTCATTTGACAAGTTAGCCTGTGAGCTCCAAAGAATTCTCCTCGGTTTGTTTGACCCGAGGAATTTTATTCTTGTTTACCAGGATTAGATTTGCATAGGTGCATACCCGAATTTCTAAAGTTCTTTTTTCATGCCGACGCGACCCATTCTTAACGTTTCTTTGCCGATAGTTAATAAAATACTGCGATACAAGTTGTCGTAATAGTTTTACGTTAAAGAACTTCTTTTTTTTCAATCATTTGTATTTTGCGTCCTTTGAATGGCACTGGGCACGAAAAAGCTATTTAAATGTCAGTTAAAAAATCTAGCAAACGTTCTTATAAGTGACATTTTTAAAAGGTAAAAATTCACGGTAACGAGATAACGCACTGCTAAAACCTAGTCGTATAAAAGTAGCCGAGGATAAATTTGCTCGTTTTCAAGTCCGTCGGATCAGCGATTTGTCAAAGACGGAAAAGAGTCGGCGTGATAACGCCAAACTTTTGAGAGGAACACGTGCAATTTCTTAGAAAACACGAAACCAAGGACTGTTTTTCGAGTCTTTTGCCTTTTACATATGTCTTGCGCGGTTGAACAAAAGAAAAAATTTAAGATAAAGGAGGAAACTCAAAGTTGAGGAAAGTTGCGCTCAAGATTGATAGTAAAAAAATTATGACCTCTGAAACATTTTAAAATTATCTCTTAGCAAACTAATTGTTCTTAATTTTATAGTAATAATACGTCAATATTTAATAATCATTTATAATGTACCTTTATTCGAATAATTCAAAACCAATTAACTTGGTGTAAACAAACAAGTATAAACAATTCGTAACATTTCGTTAAAATCCATTGAGTTTTCACACAAATTGTTTCTAGGGAATATTAAAGAAAAAAAGAAATTGTTTAACGGTATTACTTGGGCGCGAAGAGCCTCAATTACGCGACTTTTTCACACTGAAGCACTGTTACAACGAGTACCGGATAAAAGCCATAATCATGACAAACGTAGGTCGGTTAAATTACGTAATGAAGGCTTAATAAGGCACAGGTCGAACATGGTACTGGTATTTGCTTTTCCCCTACCTACATACCCTTGCTTGCCCATCGGTTCACCTCTCTAGTAATTAACAAATCAAATTTTAATTGGCAGTCCAGTCGACTTGTTCTATATGCACATTGTCTCTGGGGCCGACTCAAACTTTTGCCAGGAGGAAACATAATCGTTAAATTAGAACGTTAAATTGATTACCGAGGTAACTCGGCTATGGAGGAAGAGGCGTTTTACGATCCAATTATTTGTACCGAGTGAATTCCCATTTTGCAAGAGTTGAAAAAGTCGCACGTGACCACGTGAATTCGAAATGTATAAAAGAGAGCCATGTGGTAAGTGAGTATAATCTAAAAGTTACGACTTGATATACATTTTCTTCTCGTTTTTTTTATCCCACCCCGAAAAAAGGAAGTGGGATCGGGCTGGGGGAAGGCTCGAAAATTTAAAGGTTTAAAAGCGTCCGGCGCACTTTTTCTCGTTTCATTAAAATAATTATACTTGCGCGAAATTTTTTGACGAGTCCGAGTAAAGCGCGCGAGGATATTACGCGATTTAATATTAAAAATTCTCGGGGCTGGTGCTTTTGTTGCGTGTAGTCTCGTTCTTACTCAGCCAATTTGTAACATTTTTTAATGATGGATATCACGTAATTCCTCTAAATATATTTGACTCGGCGAGCTTTTCCCCTGTTTGGATTTATATTAATAATCTCAAAATTTTAAAAAGAGCCTTAATTTTTACAATTTTACTGGGAAATACGTTGTTTCATTTAAATATATATTTTCAACGTTAATTTAATATGTTTTTTTATCAAAATCGGATACACATATACTATTATTTTCCCTGAGTTACCAACATAAATATAATACAATAAAAAAATGTTATGTATATACCACGAATTGTACTTGGATCGCGTTACAACAATGAAGCGGCTATTGTTAATCGAACAAAATATTCATTATACGAAACAATATTTTGCGCAACATTGAAATTAATAACGTCAAAAAAGAGGTTTTCCAACGTAAAATTAGCTACCGCGAAAAAAAAAAATTCATCAAATTGGCCAGTTATAGTCCAATATAAAGCGAATCATTTTGTAAGTATTAGCTTAAGTGGAAGCCTTATGTTGCTCTCTCGTCTATGAAAGCTCGCGTGTCTCCGAGTAAACAACGTTTTTAAAACCAGAGCGAGTGTTGCGACCATAAAATCACGCAACACTCCCAAGATGGCTTTAGAACTATACTATACAGTTACGGTAGCTCACCGTTTCTTCAATTTCAGTATACTCTCCAGTAGCTCAACTTCGAGATAAAATGTATTTCACCGAATGTACTTAGAAATAAATAATTTATAATTACAATATATACAAATAAACTATTACTTGAAATTTACTTAATTTAGGCATTGTTCGTCTAATAAATAAATACACAATAAGATTTGACGAAAAGCATGTCTCTCAAAAAACATTATGTACGAAATCACAGGTATAAAAAAATTTTCATCCCTCGTATATGTATATACTTTGCAGAATCCTCCATCCCTTACTCCTTCCCTTACGGCACCCTATACTAATTCATCATTTCTACACGTGCGCAAAACAGAAAGAGGATAAAAAAAAACTAAGCTCGTGAGTATTACATCCGAGCGCATACGTGCCAAGGATTGTCGTGGCCGCCTTCGCAGCTGCGTCCGGGCAAAGTGCGACCGCACTTTGTTTTACGCTCACCCACTCGGTTTTTATCCAAGTGCGACATTGTCCCCCATGGGGCGTTTACGTCGATTTTATGTAAACGCCGGGGCGAAACTGCCGGATCGTATTTTTTTTTTTCGCGCTCGCGTCTGTCCCACCTGTCTTTTTCCTCGGCACTTGCGGAGAGACTTTTTATTCGAGGTCTTTGCTTTTGTGGTTACTCTTTTTTCGTATGATTGCTACGTCGTTCTTTTTTTTTGTGACTTCTGCGTTCGATGTATTTTTTGTTGCTGTTGCGAGGTTAAGAGAGTTTACTTTAAGTATCTCATAATAATTTTAATATGTTTTCCTGATACGTTATTTTTATCGATTAAATAGACAACCTTGGATGTAAGTACAGACGAACATTCGCGAAAACAGCGTAGAATCATATTTTTGTAATATTATCAAAGAGAAATAAGTTAATAACATCGACAAATAAGGAAGGTATATGAAATTAATAGGATGATCGTAATGCACCTTTTACTTCGAATGAAAGAAAGGAATCCGCTAAAACTTGCTATACATTTTCAGTATGCGTCATCATTAAATTTCAACTTTGACGTGCGCAGAGCCTTTGTCGTGAGAAATTAATGAAAATCACGTCTACCATAGCTCTATGCTTGGTTGAACACGTTCGAGCTCACCCAAGAGATCATCAAAAGGATTTTCGATATATCGGCCCCATAAAAGACCAAAAGAGCTTTTTAAGAATAAAAACGGATTCTTTAAAATCGCGGATAAAACCAGCGTATCCTTATTAACAGAACTACTAATAGGCTTCATGCTTCCTTTACCATTATTAGGATTTCTTATTTATCCATAAATCTTATAACCTTATCTTTAAATGTACGGAAAAAAAGGAAATTGTCACTGCGTTCTCTGACTTAGCAAATTTGAAAAATTTTAAAAATTGCCGTGTTTATTTTGTAATTGTAAAATAGATTAGAAAAATGTAATGACAAATCAGCACGAATGCTTTAACATCCAGGGTTTAAACGGCCCGGGTGGTAGCAACGACGGATTGACCAAACAGCAACTCGAGCTCATCCAGCAAATAATGCAGCAAACCCAACAGCAACAGGTCCAGTCGCAAAACTCGACGCAACAACATCAAACCACGAATGGAGGAGCGGCGAACGGTCAGTTAACGAAAACTGGAGGGAAACCTATCGTCAAATCGACGACGACGGTCTCCGGACCAATCGTCAACACAGTCGCTAACGTCGCAGCAAACAGGTCGAGTCCTAAACCCAAGGTCTGGAATCATACACAGGTTAGTTACCTTAATCTATTTGACTCAAGATTATTAAAATATTTTTAAACGTTTATTATAGCAGAGATATTACATTTTTTTAAAAATACAAGTAGAAAAGATTGTATCATTATTAATCTTTTCATTGTAATCAATAACATTGTTCAGAACTTATATGCATTACTAAAATTTAAAAGAATAGATGTTACCAGAACAAATCAAAATTTAATAACAAATAAATGTTGCACTATTTGTCCTGCAATTACTGACGAAAACTGTACTGATTAGCTTCATTTGAAAATGTATTCTTGAAATATATAATCTAAAAAAAATACTGTAGAAATAAGCATCATGTTGTTTAAGAATGTGTTAAGTAAATTTACTAGATAATTTATCAATAACCGTAAAATTACATTGTTTTCAATTTATTAAAGTTAATAAAAATGAGTTTTTGTGTAATACGCAGCAGTCGCTTAAAATTTAACTAAATATTTAACTAAATGTATTAACAATAATAATTAAAAAATTCCCGCTATGTTTATTATCGATCCGCCCATCGACCGAGACGCTATACATATTACCGACCACAACTATCAGCTGAGCATACTCATTCTTTATTATGTAATTAACTTTAAATCAAATTTTAATCTTTAATAAATTAATTAAATGTGGCTGTTGAAATGATAGTACAATCATCAAAAGTGTGCTTCAAATGTGCATCAATATGCAATCTCGAAACTAGATAGTAATTTTTTAACATTTAAAAGAGTGATCACTATAACTTTAAATCATTCAAATTTTTTCCCTAGCTTTTCACTAGCGCTATTCACGAAAATTCCTATAAATTCTTTATATTACTTGCAACTGATTAGTGTTATATTTGCAGTATTTACAACGGTAATCGCGATATTATTTACCATTAAACCATTTTTAATAACATTTTGATAGGTTATAACTACATCTACAACAAACTAAAAAATAGCTTAAAACAGGACATAAATTTGGATAAACACGTCAGTAAACAGTTAGGAATGAGAGCAAAAGCGTTTTATTTGAAAGGCTTTGAATGGATATATTACTTACAATTAGTAAATATAGAAAACGATATCTATAGTAATGCAGAATTAGTATAAATAGACTATAGTCTAGTTTAAATAGACTGTAGAGGCAACCTAATTATCTATGTAAATTATGGCAATTTATATGCGAATATTAAATATTAAACAACAAAGTATTATTATAAAAGGTTTGGATCACGATAAATATCAAAGTACACGCACGGAAACTAGTGACTACCCATCCTTTTACTACGATAAGAGAATCACGAAATGGGAAATAGTGGACACGGGTAAAGAGAAAATGTTATCGCGATTTTCGAACAGGGCCATCGTCGAAATAAAGTTACAAGTACCAGGAGTTCTCCAGACTCCTTTTGCGAAGATCAAGAAGTGAAAGATATGACGAACTCGCCCACACTCGTAGCTTTCATCATGCTTGATTACTTTTAGCTGCTCTATCAACGCATTATCGAAAGTGCTGCCGAAGGAATTTGTCCTTCACAGGATAAACTTCCAATTAGGATGTACCTTAGATCTTATTGTAACGAAAATTGAATTTTGATCAAATTCAATGACCGGGATAACGGATTGCAAACTCAGCAAGAAACTGACTAGAAAGATATCTCTATCTTATTTGCTCGATCGACATCATTCAAATATATCTCTTCAATTCTAATATAATTTAAAGAAAGGCGACACTGTAATATAATTATATTTTATGATAGGAAAATGTTTGAATTTTTTTATTTATTCAACAATTCGCAATTGACATTTAAAGCTTTTTTTTTATTTACATGTAATAGAGAACCGCATATGCGTACGTTATTTTGTAAATCACTTATAGTCTATAACGGGTTAAGAATTTACGAAATGTTAAAATCTCAGTGAGGCGTAAGCATAAAATGACGCCTAAACTCAGCGTAACGGTTGCGAGCACTGAAAAATATTCACGTCGTTATTTCTCGTGACCGAGGTTTAATAAAGTCTCGAAAAAGTGGTAAGAGGAAGAGAAAAAGGATGAAGGTCGATAGCGAAGTTGACGAAACCAAGTAGTTAACACACTCAAATCCAAGTGACGTCCGTACAGAACGGCCTCGTCCGAAGGGATTATAAAACCGCGACTCGGGTTTTTGCCTCCGTCCCTTTTACGAGTGGATTATGAACTGGACGAATGATGGGATCGTATGACTCGCTAATTGCCCTCGTTCCCCTTAGTTTATTTGCTCTCGTTCCTCTTACGCTCTAGAACCGTTTCATCTCGTTATCGAATGTCTCTCGTGCGCTCCTCTCTTCGGCGAACTTGTGGAATCCCACCTTAACGAAGTTTAAAATCCCGAAGTAAAAGAGGAGAAAGGTAATAATACTCTGGGAAATGCACTCCCAGTGGGCTCTCCTTGGCTTTGATCATCATTGTACTAATTTCTCGAGTATAACATTACCTTTCTATTTACATCTACACTTCTTTTATTTAGTAATATCTCACGGATTTACATATATATATATATATTCTTTTTGAGAGTATGGAAGAAGCTACTAAGAATAAAAATTTATAGCATTCTAACTTACTCGACCACGGAAATAAATAAAAATGTTGCACGTGTAATAAACTTAAAGCATTTCATTCAAAGAATTAAAAGCCACTAAATAATAATCTGCCGAAAGAAAAAATGCACGCGCAACCCCAAAAACCAGCGATTCTATATAAAAAAAAACAGAATTAATTACACAAGAATAACAAAAGTTCAGAGAATCTCCCACCCGCGCGACGGTACTTTAATAAAGGACATTCCACTATAAACGACGCATAAATTTAGACCCCAGCCCTTTTACGGGTAACCACCTCATAGTACTCGACATTTTTTTCCCCACCGCGTTTTATAATTTCACGAGTCCATCCTCACATCGACGCTTCTCTACCCCTACCCTGGTTCTACACCTAACTTCATTACGTTAATGGCATAATAACCACTGCGGAGAGCTTATGCGCCGAAACGTCGATACTCTCTAAACAGGAAACTCTTGGTGTATGTGTATATATATATATATATATATATATATATGTATGTATGTATGTATGTATGTATGTATGTATATATTATATATGTATGTATATACGTATGTGTATATGCGTATATGTATATATATATATATACACATCGACAGACGCACACACACACTCATGCATTCAACGATCGATCGGGTATTAATATGTATGAGATCTTCCGACTCCCTCGAGGTGCTTCTCCCGCAAAGCACTCCGGAGAATCATCGCGCGCAAAACTACGCGAACGCGTTCTAGATTTTATGCGCGTTCCTCCTTTATATACCTTATTCTTTCTTGTTTTCTCCTCCTCTTTCGTGCAGTCGTTTAGTTTTCTTTTTTTCCCAGTTTTATAGCCGATGAAAATTGATAAAATCTCTCACGCGTGGTATACTCTTAATAAGAGGATTTTCGTTTTGTCTGTTGATAATTTTTGATGGTACGCTCCAACATGATTTAGGAAGCCAACAAAAATGCAAAAATCATTGGTTCGCCAAAATGTGTATAATTATCGTATTTAAAAATTTATTGATTCATACCGGTATAAAGTATTAATTCACAAATAATGTTTGATACGTGTATTAAAATAGTAAACTTATTAAAAATGCAGATAGCCGTTGTATTGAAACCACCGTAACCTAAGACTTTTTTAAGGAACGATAATTCAAAAATAATTAATAAACCCGTTTAAGCCTTGAAGTAGCTGTCACGTCTTTCAAAGACAAAAGCTCTTGTTCGCTAGCGCGTACACTTAATAGGTGATAAAATTGATTTTGCTGAGGTGCTATAAGATAGAACGATGAGTATTGACACTTTAAACCGGTATAATGCTGACTTGATTAACTTAAGAATCATTGATTAATTACAAAGCTATACAAGTGATCTCTTCATCAATATTCAGCTTCTCTCTATTACATTTTTCGTAATACTTAAATATTGATACTATTATAATACAGGGGAGAATCTCATTTATGTACTATGATATACTTGATAATAAAATATGTACTTCAATTTCACAGTATTTTCTTAATACGTCATTTGGAATATTTATTTAATAGAATATATAACAAAAATATATTTTTATTCTTCAAATAGTCTAAAGAAACGACGAAAAAGAAAGCGATTAATTTATGAATAAAATGGGTATTTCACGTTAGACATACGCATAGTAAAATATAATGTAAACACGTAAAAGTATGTTAAATTAGCCGATTTGCAAAAAAGCACTCCGCGAATCTGCATTTATTTACAAGAAATCAAAGAAAAACGGCCAATTAACTAAGTGCAATACAGAATTTCATTGCGATCTAAAAAAAAATGTTATAACCCCTATTAAAACACGAATGTAAACAATAATCTATCTATTGAGGAATATCCATACTTTTCAGTAAATTAATTAAACGCAGATTGCTACATAACTTCGTTTTCGTTGATTTCATTTGACTGAAATGGCGACGTTTGTTTGTGTATAATTCTCTCTCCCGAGCATTTAAATTTATGCATCGATGTAACCAGTAAATGTAATCCCCATCTTTTAAACAATTGTATAAACCCACGTGCAAATCATTTCCAAATTAATTAAATTTGTGTGCAAAAAGTATTTATCAGCGTAAAATCCTTTCGGATACAATTTTTTTTATTCTTTCGTAAATTTAATTGATTTCGTATTAAAGGAAATGTTAGTAGCCGGGTAATAAACGTAAGTTGCATACGATTTATTTTTATGAATATTAATTTATTTACATAACTATTTTCAATACGCGTAACTTTTAATATAAAATAAACTTCAATTTATTAACTTTATTAAGTTGCGTGCGGGTTTTACATCGTCGAAAGGGTACAGCTAAATAAATTTACTGCACCATTTATGAGGATATGCATAAGTTTCCTAAATAATAAATTTGCATATGATTACAATTTTATTATTACTATGCAATAAAATCAATCAAATAATTGTAGTTATTGATAAGCATATACAGGGTGTCCACGAGCTCCCTTCGCAGTGAGGACGGTGTGCACCAAAAAAATTTGTATGTTACTACTTTAATTATAACTATAGTTGTTGCTTTAGCAGTAACAGAGAAACTCTTTTAGTATGTTACTAATATAGTAACTACTATAGTTATAACTATTTTTTAAACATAAATTTTAGAAAATATTTTAGTAATAACTATAGTAATTACTATTTCTATTATTTTAGTAACATTGATATTAGTATTAACTTTAGTACTTACTATAGTTAAAACTAAAAAAAACAACTATTTTTCTTTGCCCTGAAGCAGGCCGATTTTACGAGCATAGGGTAACCAACGCTAGATGCTAAATGTTAAGTAATTCTTGTAAGATATTCTAAATATTAGTATTAGATTAGTTTTAATTAATTCACCTATCCTAGTTATGACCTATAAAATAGATGTTCTTAATCTCAAACCATTAAACTATTAAAATAACGTCAATAATCTCAACATTTCAAAATTAATAATACACCTTATTTTTAATATTTAACACACATACATTTAACCCCAAATCATTAAAATGATAAAACTACCCTCAACATTTGAAAATTAAAAGAAAAATGTTATAACGTTTAAAATATAAATACAAAACTGGTTAAAACCTATAAAATAAAAACTCTTAACCTCAAATCTTTAAAAACATTGATATACCGTAAAAAATATTAGAGAATTAACAGAAACATTTTAGGTGCAACCAATAAAATAGATGTTTCTAACCTCAAATAGTTAAAATTATTAAAAAAATCCTAAAAAATATCGAAATTGGAAAATTAATAGAAATACTCTTATTAAAACCTGTAAAATTACTTAAACGAACTGATTGTAACCTATAAAATAATTTATAACCTCAAATCTATAAAATAATTGAACTAACGTAGAAAATATCGACATTAGAGAATTAACAGAATCACTTTAGTTTCAACCACAAATAAAAAAAATTTCTAACCCCAAATCGTTAAAATTACTAAAGCAACCACAAAAAATATCGAATTTGGTAAATTCGTAGAAACACTCTTATTATAACCTATAAAATTACTAAAAACGGTCTGATTCTGACCTATAAATTAAATATTCATAACCTGATACCTATGATATAACGTAGATATTATCAATATTAGAGAATTAACAGAATCATTTTCGTTTCAACAAAAAAAAAAAGAAATTTCTAACCTCAAATCGTTAAAATTACTAAAGCAACCACAAAAAATATCGAATTTGGTAAATTCGTAGAAACACTCTTACTATAACCTGCAAAATTACTAAAAACGGTCTGATTATAATCTATAAAATAAATCTTTATAACCTCAAATCTATAAAATAATTGAAATAACCTAGAAAATATCAACATTAGAGAATTAACAGAATCATTTTCGTTTCAACAAAAAAAAGAAGAAATTTCTAACCTCAAATCGTTAAAATTACTAAAGCAACCACAAAAAATATCGAATTTGGTAAATTCGTAGAAACACTCTTATTATAACCTATAAAATTACTAAAAGCGGTCTGATTATAACATATAAATTAAATATTCATAACCTGAAATCTGTGAAATAATTGAAATAACGTAGAATATATCAACATTAGAGAATTAACAGAATCGTTTTAGTTTTAACCAATAAATAGATATTTCTAACTTTAAATCGTAAAAATTACAAAAACAACCACAAAAAATATCGAAATTGGAAAACATTTATTTTATAGGTTATAATCAAGCCGTTTTTAGTAATTTTACAGATTATATTAAGAGTGTTTCTACTCATATACACATTTAGATATTTTTTGGGTGTAGTTTTAGTAATTTTAACAATTTGACGTTAGAAATATCTTTTTTTTTGGTAGAAACTAAAATGATTCGGCTAATTCTCTAATATTTATATTTTTTAGGATATTTTAATTATTTTATAGATTTGAGATTATGAATATTCTTTTTAGGTTATAACCAGAACGTTTACAATAATTCAACTGGTTATAATAAGAGTGTTTCAACTACTTTTTTAATTGTGATATTTTTTTAAGTTGTTTATTAATTTTTACAATTTGAGTTTTGAATTATCTATTTTATTGATTGTACCTAAGATGTTTCTTTAATTCTCTAATATTATTTACAGTATATCAATTATTTTA